>CM033630.1:24803611-25238550 GCA_019453435.1 Rhinogobius similis | reverse complement strand
CATTTATTGAACCCTGAATTTGAGGGTTTCAGTCACCTCACCAAGTGAGAAGTTAACCAGTAAATGATTATTGGCTGAAAAACTGCAGTGGCAACAGTAATATAAAGTCGAAGTTGAGGTTTGGCACCTCCAGTCCCCATAGTGGAATCCGTGGAAGGAATAATTTTCATCTTCAAAGACCGAACCTATAAAAAAAACATTTCACATTTAAAATTGAACTCATGGTGCAAAATCTGGCATATGTAATTTGTTTCATATATAAATTATCAATATTTTAAAGTCTAAGATGGTGCATGATTATATACTGTAGGTTAAATGACTCAACTTACTATAAAGAACATAAGGGCACAAGAGGACCATGCTAGGGCCACATAATAACCATCATTGCCAAAGAGTAAACCACACAGCACTGTGAAGATCATCCTGCAGGGAGGGAAATAAACAAAAAAAAAAAGGAATTTTTGATAATGTTAATACAGAATATTGTCAACCATACACACGTACTTACCCGACATATTTGTATCCACTGTATGCCACAAGATCAAATGTTGACAGATCACTGTGGACTGTAAGTAAATACAAGCTCAACAGCATTACCAACACCTCGATAATGATCCACACGAGGGCAGTGCTGGCACACAAACCAAGGACCTCAGGACTAAACCTACCACAAAAAAAGTGTGATGAATAACTTAACCTTCCGTACATTTAAGTATGAATGTGATACAGAACAGTAAAACACCTTTTTTGAATTCCCAAGGCTATTCCAGCAAGTAAAATATATGTGATGAAAGCCATTGCTGTAAGACAATATAACAAGTATTAGTAAAGTATTTTTAAAAAGCTCTTCCTTTTTTGCCTCATTTTAATTACTTGGTATATAAAGATCAGGTGCATTGACATCCTGCCTTGGAGTTAAAGGGCTGTCACGGTGGTACCGGACTTCCCAGTCCTAGAAAGAGTTAAGCAACAATATTAGTAATTAATACAAACAAATCTTTTAAATGGCTAGTAAGGCATGAGACATTTCCCATAAGATGAGACGAGACATGACAGTCCACACAAGATGACATTTTTACATACACTTAAAAAATGTGTCGTTCAGTTTACATTCAATCAACTTTTACCCTGAACTCAATGTCCATTTCTAAAAACAACACACAAGATACAAAGATGTTATACCAGTGTTTCCTTAGAGGTGGGCAATATATGAAATTTAGACAATAGTGTGAATTTGTTTTGGGGGAAAAAAAAAAGAAAAAGAGATGAATATTGAGTAAAATCGTTTATTTTTTCTTATATAAATAAAATGTACGTTTTAAAACTTTGAAATAAAGATATAAGGGGATATTTCTGCACTATTGTGATTAATTTAACAGTGACGTGTCTGTGATAATTCAACTAATATGTTTAAGGATATGTTTTAACTGTTAGATTTCCTTAATATTATGTGACTGTTATTATCCGAATCCTCGAGATATTCATTTCTGTCAATATTACCCATCCCCACTTAGACTGGTATTGTATCGCACTATATCTTATATTTGTGAGTGATAACAGGATTTCATTTTCTGACTCATTTAGCCTACAAATAATTGCAATTTTATTTGTATAATAATAAAATATAACAGTTCAAAGTACAACAATTTTGTCCTTGTGTATTTTCTTTAATTGAGAGCAGAACTGTGGCTTTTCAATTCCCAACTCAACAGCTCTTAAGCTTTTTTTTCCAGAGCCAAATCAGATTTTTCACATGTGCACAATCTTCTTGTTACTTATATATATATATATCAGAAACACTGTAAAGTACATGATGATGTTACCTGATGTGTATAGGGAAACATGAGGATCATAAGCTTCTTTATTACATATTTGGTATCAACAGCAAAGAAGTATTTCAGCTTGTTCACTGACATGAATCTACTGATCTGAAAAGCAAAAGACATTGTAGCTGAGTGGCAAGCCCAAGAGAAGCTGAGTCAGAAATTCACATTTTGTCTCCCTGATGTATAAAAAAAACTGGCATGACACTTTGAGTCATTGAGGCAGGTATAAAATTTACCAGTAAAGTCAACGTATTATAGATTGTAACTGTATGTATATAATTCAATCATTGTATAGGCAGGCACATCTGATTATAATAGGAGGACCATGCTGTAGTTATCACAGTGAATTACTATATAAACGTGTTCATAGTTCTGTTTTAACTTCCTTACCTCTTTGTTTACCATATCCTTCCCTTGGTTAGCTAAAGACGAACCGTACATCATAGCAGCATTGGCCATTGGGTCAGTAAAAAGGTTGTTCACGCCAGGGCCTCCCTGCAGGTCAGCTGAAGGACTTCCCACATTATACCCAGATGTGTAGTAACCTTGACTATTCATTGGGGCAGTTGAGCTCGTGTCATCAAACAACACAGAGTCTGAGGAAGGGGGACCACCACGAGTCCTCTGTTTTGCTAAAAAATAAGAACATTAAAATTAATTGAAATTTAATTTTCCCTTCTTCATGTCAGAATTATTAGGTTTGAGAAGACAAGATCCTAGACAGTAGATATTTAAACTCAGTATATAATAAAGCAGGTACAAATCAGAAAAGAATGGAACACAGTACGTAACAGTTATAAAAGTTTAAATCTTTCAAATAAACTCTCTTACTTGATCTATATCCATGATGTGGCAAGTCCATCCTCACGATCTTGTATCGTTAGCTGAAAATTAAGTGACACGTTAGCAAATCAAGCTGTTACAACGCCCTTACAAGAAAATTGCTGTGTTTCTACCAAAATCACACATACAACTCTAAGGTTTAGCATAATACGTATTACAAACAGGGAAGTTTTCTCAAACTTGATCCAATATACACCTAGGTTTCTAACATAGGTTAGATTACATGTTTGGTTAGTGCTAACTGTAGCAGACAGGACAAGTTTCTTTTGTTACTCATTACTGATATTCACTTGTGTCGTATATGAAAAAATATACAACATTAAAACTGATTCATGCTAGGTGAACACATAGATTTAGTACAATTAATATGGAAACAGATGGAAACAGACTACACTTACCTGCGCAGCTAACGCCGTGGACGATAGCTTCGTGGCTACTGTAAGATTGTCACGCCTCCGCTGTGCAGGGATTGGGCAAAGCCTGTCCACGTTCAACGTGATTGGCTGCTATCACTGTGCCTGCGTGGCACACTTGTTCCATGAATGGCTACAGGTCTATTGGGCTCTAAACTTGTGAAAGGGAGACAAAGTCACAAAAACTAATTTTAAAATTTATTTCAGTTAGGTCTAATTTCAATGAGGATTTTTAGGCCTTACATAGGCCTACTGCTCAATCCCAATGACTGAAAGAAAAGCCCTGTTTGGCCCTACGCTGCTTTGCTCTACTTAGCCCTAGTTGGGGGCTGTGTTTCCAATAGCCTTTAGAATCTGGTACCATATCCATGGAAATTTCCCACGACAAACCCATATCTATAGAAACTCCATGGTAACCAGCACTCTGACCAAGTTAGAACAGTTTATCCTCTGCTAGAATCAGGGCCAAGCAGGGTTAGTGTTAAAAATGTACCTGGTCCCTGTTAAGTAGGGCTAGTGGAAACGCTCAACCAAGGCATAGTAAAGTAGAGCTGGGCTAAGTAGGGGTAGTAGAAAGGCCCTTTCAAAAGTTTCAAAAGTACTTAGAAAAAATACTTCACAAATGCGAGCAACAACAATAAATTGCAGTACAAATCATAATAGAAGATGAAAGGGGGAAAAAAACAACAACAACACGTCAGTTAAAACATTAGCAATGTAAGAAACAGTAAAAGTCAGATAAAATGAGACTTCAGTTTTTAAATGAAATTATCTAAAGAAGTTACAGTACTTATATGGTTTAAGAGTTAAGGGGCTATGACAGGGAAGACTCGATTTCCCTGATCACTTTCTGCTGGAGGAAAAGAAGAACTGAGGGACCAAAGGGTCATTGGGATCAGATCAGACAAATATTGATGGGAGAGATCATGAGTACATTAAAACATAATTTATTATTATTGTTATTATTATTGTTATTAATAATAATAATAATAATAATAATAATAATAATAATAATAATAATAATAATAATAATAATGACAACCTCTTTTTAAATGGCATGCCTTAAGTTTGCAATTGCGTCAATAAACCATACCATACATTTAAAGAAATAAACAAAACAACCTTCCATACTGAGAAGGACTGATTAGTTCTTCTGCTCTAATTCATTGAATAAATATATTTTTTCAACAAAAAATGAAATAAGAAACACACCCTTTTCTATTACACACACAATGTTTAAAAAAAAAAAAAAAAAAAAAAAAAAAAGACATGCTGTATGTCACACTGTGCCATAATTTGATAGAAGTGTGTCATCACTGCATTCCTGGAGCTTTAGTCAAATGACGCTCACCTTTATCCTATATTCATTCTATTGATACGTCAAGTACACCACAAAAGGAAACATCCCACATGTGCCGTTCTTATTACACCGTGTGTTATAGTAATCTGAAATGTGATAGCAGAGAATGAAGCAAGTGATCAACAGGGGCAGCCCCACTGGCTGTTCAGTTTCGTCTGTCAAAGTTAACTTATCCTTTGTCAATCTTTTATTATAAACACAAGCATATTGCAAAGCAAAGATAATAGAAAATGCTTGATAACACAATAGTCGGCACGAGAGTCAGCACTAGGGGAACAGCTATTGCCAGTAACTGTCCCAAGGGACTGCAAGGTCAGCAGCTGCTGAGGAAGGCTAGCACTTTTGGACTCATCATTCACATTTCTGAAGGTTTACTACTGAAGTAAAATCATAGAAAGTGTTGGCGAAATAGTTTGTGACAGGGACCTGACTCATTCCCACAACCATGCACACTGATGTGGCACCAAAACCACAGGAACATCTGGATGATGATTCCAGCAAAGTGGTTTATCAATGGCAAAGGTAGGGGATCATCAGTGCTAATTTCTGTCAGTTACACAAACAAATAATTTCACCCTTATTTGAAACTTGTTTTATTAGGCGTATTTTTTTAGATTTAATAAAAAGAACTACAAATATACTTGGTGATGCCTATTTCCAGTGAACTAGCCAGTATTACTAATCAGTTTCATTGACTGAGGAATCCCTCGTGCTGTTCAGGAGAGGAAGCGTTCACCAAATATGGTAAATGACGTCACACCACGTGGTAAAGTTCGTGAGAGATTCCAGACAACACTATTTCCCGTAAAAACCGGAGGGGCGTGGTAAATGTGGCGCAGCTCTTTAAGAGTTTATAACTTTACAATCATTTCCAGACCACGGCTTTTAGGTACATAGCTTAACACACGAAGATGGTCTGACTATTTTTGGACGTCTTTGGACATTTTGTAAAAAGGGACGTGATTCGTTTCTTTCTCGTCCCCCCGCAGTAAGGAGCTTTTTAGACTCTACCGTGTTATCGCAATAAGGTGGGCTTGCCCGAAGTTTGAATTGACACACATGACTTGACTTGAAAGTATTTACAGCTGACGTGAAACTTATAAATACCACCTGGATATAATTTCCTCTTTATTTAAACAGAAAGAATGTATCGAAACTTTGGAAATCAAGGGAGAGGAGAACCTGCCTACAGCAGCAGCAGCTCTGTATCACTGGGAAGTACATCAAGTACACAGGAGCAGGTAGGTGAACCTTTTATTAGACCTATGCAAATCAAAACCAAAAGTCTGTTTTCATGTGAATACTGTCCTTTAAAAATAGTAATTGTTAAAATGACATTGAAAAGGACAAAAGTGTTATGTCTAGGGCTGTAGTCGACTAAAGAAATTCTTGGTCAACTAAAGACCTGCCCTATCGACCGATTAATCGACTTAAAGGGGGTGCGGCAAAAATATATCAAAACTATAAAGTATTTCCATGTATTTGACCCAAACTACACTCAAAAGAACACAACTGCAACACTGTTTTTACAGATGAGTTCTAGGAAACTGTGTATTTATGTTTGACTCCAAAATCCTCAGCAAACTCAATCCATGTCTTCTCGTTTTAGCTGTTTTTGCCATATAAATCCTTTAAATCTAAGTAAAATAGTCGACTAATGAATAATTGGCTAATAAATGTTGGTCGACAAAGACATCATCGACCGATTAATCGACTAAACGACTAAAGGTACACAGCCCTAATTATGTCATGTTTAAGACTACAAAGTTTAACTTTAATCAGAACCTTTAACATAACCACAGCCAAATCTCATCAATTTTTCTGTATTTGACAGAAATTCACAATGGCTGGCAGCGGTCACTTTGTTCCAAGCCTGAATGCCATTACAACCAATGAGAGCCTTCAGTGGCTGGTCCAGCCATCCTTGTTGCATCCAGCAGGACCTTCACGTTCTCCTGTGCCTCCTTATCCATCCCTGTCCGGGGTGCGGCCTGTAGGGCCTGTACCGTCACAGTCCCACGACTCCCACCATTTGAGGCCAGGGGTCATAAGAGCAGCAGCAAACACCACCACATCAACAAGGCGTAGGAATGATGAACAAGTAAGTCACAGAAATGCCTTTAATATACTATATTTCAAGTATAGTACTTTTAAACTAAGAAAAAAATATCAAATAATATCAAAATAATTTAAATGTATTCAATAGTAATAAAAATATCACTGGAACTATAGTATTACAGTTAATTGTCAATTGTTTTTCACTTTAGATCATCATTTCAGTTTTTGTAATAATATTGCAATGACTATTCCTAATGGTGTTATGTCAAAATCACCACTATAGGCCTAAGGTGCATACCCATAACCTGTTCGTCAAGTAAGGATAAGAACATATTATATTTACATGAACTCTGACATGCCTTAATCGGTTTCATAATCTGAACAGTTTCCTCAGACACATTGAGACATAACCCTGTCACTTTCAAGAAGTTGTAATTTGGCATAGGAAGTGGAGTATCATGTGACTCACTAGGGCGAGTCATTGGCAATGACTCACACCTGACTCACTGCAGGGGTCCTGGAGTGACTCATCTGAAAATGGCGGGAAACATTGGGTCAGCCACAGTGTTTAACAAGGCACTGGTTCAAAAGCACCAGTGTTTCTTGATCAACCAACCGCCATGACTGTGATGACTAAAAGGAGACACATGGTTGTAGCATTTCTCCTCTAAGCATCATGTTCCATTTGTTCTTTGCCCTGTAGCTATAAGGTGTGTAATGAAATGCACTCTTTCCAAATATTAAACATTTGTATATATTCATGTTTTCAGTTATCCCATGAAGAGTTGGAGAGACGCAGAATAAGAAGAGAAAGAAATAAATTGGCTGCTGCAAAATGTCGCAATCGCCGTAGGGAACTAACAGACTCCTTGCAAAATGTAAGGCAATACTGTTAAAAAAAAAAAAGACTATCATAAAAGTGTTATTATGGTAAAACCAAGTATTTTTATTTTTTAGGAGACAGACCAGCTGGAGGATGAAAAATCACGTTTACAAAAGGAAATAGCAAATTTACAGAAAGAAAAAGAAAAGCTTGAACTGGTTCTAGAGGCTCACCGTCCAATCTGTAAAATAGAGGAATCTGATTCAGATTCAGAGCCACACCCATCACTTTCCAGTTTGGAAGGCATCAAGGTGGAGCCAGATGATGATAGGACACCTAAGCCCTCATCAAAGCCAGCAACCAAGACAGAGAAACCTAAACCAAAGATAACCATCCCACCCAAACCAATGTCCTCTACCGTGGCCACTGAGTCGGAGTCTCTCCACACCCCAGTCCTGACATCCACTCCTTCTCTCACTCCCATCACGTATGGCATGGTTTTTACCTATCCATCAAGTGCATTAGATACCGCTGCAAGCTCCAGCTCCTCTCATGGTACATCACATCATGGGCATATCCACCAAGCTCCAGCTGCTCAGTCGTGTGGGGTTGCTCATCGCCGCAGCAGCAGTAGTGGTGACCAGTCAGATCAGTCACTGCACTCCCCAACTATCCTCACACTTTGATCAACCTGTATAAAATTCTCTTTGCACTACTGACAACACTAATGATAAGTCCTTTTAAAGATGTCATTTCTGGGAATATCTTATGTATTTCAGTGTGATTCACAGTGGCTCACTTTACTTGAGCACAGTACTTTTACTTTTGTGCTTCACTACAGGGGCTCATTTCAACTCAGAAATGTAATACTGTGCCAGTAGATTTTTTTTATATATATATATTTGTTACACTCTATAGATTTGTATACTATTTTACATAATGCATGAAGTCACTTTTTGTGGAATGTATTACAGAATTTAAGGCATGTAACCTGCATTAGATGACAATGACATGGTTACTGTATACATTACTGAATAATACTGTCATGACTCAGTGTGCCTTCTAGATCTGTGTTCAAGATCTATGTTTTTGTTCAAGAACCTACTCTTGTCTGTAAAATTGACTGACCACTAAGGCTGGACCATAGATGAAAAATTAATTCTGCAACACTATTTATTTTTAAGAGTGTAATATATTTTTGATAATGCCTTTCTTGTAGGTGAAATGCTTGTTAGGCCGTGCCTGAACATTTTCTTCAAGACAGATGTACTACTTAGATAAAATAAACATGGCAAATGTCAAAATTGTTGTGGAAACTTTTTTTTTTTATCTTTGTTTGATGAATTTATTTATCCAAAGCAAATGAGTTATGAGCAATGGGATAGTATATGTTTCCTAAAACAAATGCAATTTTCAAGGATGCTGCACATCTCATCAAACTGGTATTAACGCAAAAGTGTCGGAGAGGGAAAGTTTAGCTGTCAAACAAGCATCAGAATGAAATGGAGCACACCATTCCTCTCTGTTTTATGACCTGTTTTTACACAAAAATGACACAAGAGAAGGTAGAAAGTGTAATTTACCCACTGTATTAAAGCTCTAAGGAACTATCACCATAAACCCAAAACAACCAACAGCAAAGCAAGTATTTCCTCATTCAACCCGATGTGCATCTATGACTACAAACAAAATCAATTATCAATGCTTACATTAAATTAGAAACAAATAGAGGTCAACGTCAACATAATCCTAATATTACAAAGGGAATACAAGCACATTACAGAAAAAATTTATAGGAGTGCTATTTTAGCACTCATAACAATCTATGAAAAATTCAGATGTGACAAAAATCATTGCCTAACAATAGCGGCAGTGAAAACTGTAAACCAACGAGCCTTCATATCAAGAATTCACTTAGATTTCACATACAAAAAGTGTTTGACAGAGGCATGTTTTGTTTTTAGTTTTCAGTCCTAAACAGGTCCAAAGACATTGTTAAGGTCCAGTTAAAATCTTAACATTTTCACACCAAGCACCACCAACAGTAAACCTGAAGGGATCCAGAGTGTTAACAGTCTGTGATCATCATGCACACATAACACTCCAAATCCTGTCCTGAGGATGTGAGTGCATAAATATTACATATTAACAGGCATCTAAAAACTTTATTTTTTATTTTACCACAACTGATTGATGCCACTGCTATTGTTTTTGAGTGTGGAATAAATATGGCTCAAAACTGGATTGAAAGGATCTTTAAACTTTAAACAAGATCCATGCGATCCTCCAGTGCATTAAGAAAACAAGGTTTCCAGTGTAGGCAAGCCCAGTGCAGAGACAAATTATGTGACCATTTTTGGTCCCATTTCATTTCACCGTTAAACCACTGAAAATAAGTTTAATAAATTGAAGAGAAAAAAGATACATTATCAACTGTAAAATGTTCTAGGAAAATCCTGAATATGAAACAGTGGCACTCTTGATTGAGCAGCATTCAGAAAGCCCTAATGCCTTTCCACCAAAAACTGTCGTGTCCATTACAACAAGGTCAACATTATATTTTAGGATTTTAGGAGCCCTGATGACAACATGACTCTCAATCATCAGGAGAGCACACTAGGTGCAGCTGATCTGGGCTTCCAACACTGCCTGTGCTAGAGCTGCCATCCCCCAAGTCTCGGACCACCATGCAGGGCAGGTTGAGCTCTGTGGAGCCCCCAGGACTGGAATCACTTCGGCTGACACACTCCTCCTCTAACACCAGACATAGCTCCTTGAGGTCCAAGTTTTCCTTTACCAGGCCATCCTGTAAGCGCTCCAAATCAGCAAGCTTCTTCAAGTAGCCCCCAAGATCCTCCCGCATGACTTTGGCAGCATGATGCCCAAACAGCTGCCATTCTCGGGCCAGCTTCTTCACTTTTAGTCTGTCATCGTCCAGAAAACAACACAGGTCTCTAAGCTCTACATTTTCCTCCTGTAGGCGTTGATTGATTACTTTTAGTTCCCTGATTTCTAGAAGATGTCCCTGCAGCTGTTTATTCACTTCTTTAATTAACTTTCCTCGCTGAATCAGTGCTGAAATCTTCTCGGTCTCCTCTTTACGAAGCCGGTTCACCAGCTCTTCTTTGGAACACGACAGCAAGTCTTCGTCAGACACTTTTGACAGCTCTCTGTTTAATACCTCACCTTCGCTGCTCATTTTGGATCATGAACTCACTTGTCCCTGAGACTCAGTGAATTAGGTCTTCGCCTAACAGAATGGTGCGCAGCCCAAAGCCATCATACATCCGTCTTTTTCTTCAGTCCACGTTTTCCAGATGTCACAGTCCCTGAAATGATCCCCACAGGCAAAACCCAGGCAAATACATGTGATTCTTGTCTAATTCGCACAGTATAAATCCCTGATGAGTTCGAGTGCAAAACCACGCTGCAAACCCCCATTAATGTGAATCTGACGTCCACGCACAGCGGCTGCTTGGTTGAAAGGCCTCCAAGGTTGTCCTTAATTTACATTTTGTCACTGTGGTCTATCCGAATGGCTTTTCTGTACGATATGTAAAAGACCAGTTGAAAATACCGAGGCTTAATCCAACAATCCGAGTGTAGCCTGCAGATGTTTTTTTACGCATCTGACATCGTGTTTGCTTTGATAGATGAATCCACAGGGCTCACTCCGTTATTCGACATGCAGTCCGTAAAAAACAATGACGTCTTCACATACGAATGTCCAGGAAAACGGGCAATCCGACTCTTTACCCGTTCATCATCACTGCTCCTCGATAACAGAGCGAGCGCCACAACAATGTCCGCTTCTGCCACTTTCTCGGCTCCAATCGCCCTGTATCCAGCGAACAGCTTGCGCTACAACACGGAAACGCACAGCCCGTTTCGAAATGTCAACATAAAAGCCACTGTTTCTGGCATCGCTGACTATCTGTATATGTTAACATGCAAGGTAATTCATATTTGTTTTCCATTTGTGGTTTTAAATGAACCCAGCTACAATCTAAAATGGGGGTTAATTGTCCAACACAAATATAAGGAACTTTTATTTTGAAAATGATCTGGAAGTAAGAGCATGGTGGCGTACGTTCACATTAATTTTTTTTTGCATGACCGGTCACAGCCCACATACACTCAATGATCACAGCTCATATTCAATAAATTGACGCGAGGATGCAGAGATCCAAACATGATGCTCGTGCGCCACTCCGTTAAGCCATTATTTTTCGGCTGTATCACAGTATAGTTTATTATTTAAAATATGCATTATATTTGTGTCGTGAGTCCCAGCGGAAAGTGTGACAGCAGCCTTTCCATGCCATTTTGCTGAGGTATTCAGCCACATCCTTCCGCCCTGTGACCCACCGTTATTGTTTTCACTGAGGCCACAACAATGCAGGGTGTTAACGGACCAAGTGTGCGCCGTGGCTGGAGTCTGGGTGTCATATAAGGTTATCACACTGTACGACTCTATAGGCCCGCCTAAATTTATGGACACACGTGCACAACAGGGAGGGCAGGCGAGCAGAGGGATTTAGACTCAGGGATTTATTTTGCCTGGATTAATCATTGGGGGGGGGAAGATCAGATGTGAGCAGGATAGAGAAAAAGCAAACAATCATCAGTCAACCAGAAACCAGCTAGCCTCAACTATGTTGCAGACATACAAAGAATCGCAATTGCCTGAAATAGGCTACATTTACTTGCTACAACTGTAATCCACGTTAAATTACTTGCAAAAACAAAAATACACTATAAAGTGCCACTGGGTAGCAGATAACAAGTGGCCCATCTTACATTCCTATCTGTTTCTTCATTCATTTTCTACCGCTTATTCCCGTTAGGAGTCGCGGGTGACTGGAGCCTATCCCAGTGACTTTGGGCCTTAGTGGACAGTGGCCGACTCGTCACAGGGTTAACACAGAGACACAAACATTGACAGACAACCATTCACTCTCACATTCATTCACTACAGGTAATTTAGAGTTGTCAATTAACCTGTACACAGTCATATCTTTGGACGGTGGGAGGAAAGTATTAATTAATAAAAAAAAATATATAAAAATAAATAAATACATAAATAAAAAAAACACCCATAAGCTTATAGCCTGGGCATTGTGAGTTAGCTTTCTTAACCCTCAGGGGAAAAAACACACCAGATTTTCTTCCTAAAGCCATTTTTCATGGGTTCGTACTTAAACATTTCAAGTTAGAGAAAAAAAAAGTGTTTTCTGTGTTTTGATCTTTAACCAGTTTCTCCTGCATGGATACAATGGGTTCATTGCCCTAGGTTTACCATTTGAAACACGCACATGTAAAAACATTCACGTGCCAAAAAGGATGCAAAGTGAGGGTTTGATACTGCCCCAAGACTGCCCAAAAATAACGCAGAGGTAGTATTTTGATATTTTTTTTTAGTTTTAGTGTTATTTATCAAATAAATGAGCACAAAATCACGCTCTTCCTCTTGAAGGCATTTACGTCCCATAGGAATACATGGGATTTCATGAGCTCCAGGAGCAGGCGCTCCCAAAGAGCTTCCAGACAGGCAGAATATTGTCATTTTTTTCAACAATGTTACCTGTAAAAGAAAATGCACAAGCCGTTCTAACATATGCTTAGCATTGCATAGCAATAGAAAATTAATGAAATTATTAATTAAATAAAATAAAAATAATTATATTTAATGGGTGTATTTTTCAAACTCTAAATGAAAAAGTTACAAAAGTTTGAACATGATTCCATACTTGTGAATGGCTTTTTTTTTTTTTTTAAATTGTGATGCTGAAATCTTAAAATAAATTTATTATTATTATTATTATTATTGTTACATCCAAAGGACCAACACCTGGTCCTTTGGAGCCTCCACCAGAATCTGGAAACTCTGCTATGAGACACAGCAAATCCAAATGTTGGCAGGTGCTAGCCCATTCATATTGGAAACAAGTCACATTGTCTATGAAGAAAGGACAAAATCATATTTAGCAGCAGACGTCCAGTCAGTGGAACCTGTTTTAGCAACTTTGCAACTCAATAATAAAAATATGTAATAAATAATCTTTCATTGAATTAATCAAATAATGGCGCATACAGAGTATTGTGTCAACCCAAAATTAAATTTTTAGCGCAGGACTGAGAGTAGAGACATGTTTCCACCCTGAAGATGGATGTTCTAGAAGTCAGGGGCATGGATTCAAACACAAAATAATAATCATAATAACGCATCATACTTATATAGCGCTTTTCAGGACACTCAAAGGCACTTCACATTGCATTATTCATTCACGATTCTCGATGGTGGCAAGCTACTAACTAGACTGACGGAAGTGAGGCTGCCATTCTACACCATCGGTCCCTCCGACCACCACCAAGCATTCTCGCACACACCCCTTTCATACTAGGCAACGTGTCTTGCGTAAGGACACAACAACATTTCTTCCTCCAGTCGCCCCACTATTGCACCTGGTGTTCCAGCGGTGTCCCATCCAAGTACTGACCAGGCCCCCCTGCTTAGCCTCCTAAATCTGACGAGGTTCCAAAATCAGTATCAGTCAGTAGGCTTGTTTTCCCAGATATCATATATTCAGTTGTAGGCTACAGCAAAGACGAATACTGGACATGGGTATTGGCTCAAAAAAAAAAAAGCATTTCGGACCAATCCTAGTGATATTGAAAGAGAGATCCCAAAGATGAAATTTGTCAAGGATGTTGAAGAATGAGCTTGCAGCTTATAGAAAGTTCAGACTGGAAGAATCCTACGTTTTTTGCTCAGCCTGTCCTCACTGCTCATCACCTCCAGCCACTGGCCTGCCACACACTCGCACTCACTCCTCCGGTCAGCTGTTCAGCTTATGCCACCCTCTTCTACCACAGCAGAGGATTCAATTTTCACTCTTTAAGGCATGGCTGTCTGGCAGGCTCAGGGTTGGAGACCTGTCTCATATTTGGCTCTGCACCTTCAGTACAGTCCTCGTCATTCTCTGCAGGGTCAAAGTGCCTTATTATTTTATAAACACATTAATTTACCCCAATTCAAAGTCTGTCCAGATTGTAATGATTGTCTGAAAAAGTTGGAAAAATTGAAAATTGTTTTAATGTGACATGAGGGACAGATGATGAGTCTGACACAAACATAAGCTCAAATCCTCCAGTTAATCAGAATCAGAAAAAGGTTTATTGCCATTGTCAGTGAACAAAATCACAAACTAAGAACTTGCTTTGGGGGTAAGGTGCAACATATAACAATGAATAAAATAGTAGCAAAGGCACACATAAAATTAAGAATGAAAAAAATATATATATAACAGACTCAGTATACAGAAAATTTACAATTGGCTAGACAGTTGTGCAAATTTGGCACTGCAAATAGAAAGTGCATGAGTCCAACGGCAGAGGGATGGAAACTGTTCTTGTGGCGGGAGGTTCTGGTCTGGATGGACCGTAGCCTCCTGCCCGAGGGGAGTGGCTCAAATGTCCAGGGTGAGAAGGGTCAGCTGTGATCCGACCTGTTCGTCCCGAAATGTACAGGTCCTGGACAGATGGAAGGCTGCCGGCCCCAATCCAGGATGAAACAAGTACATCAAGGATAAGGCCCCAGATGATGCTCAGTGAATGTCTCAGACAATGGGGAACTGAGGATGAGGTGCCAGAGGAGGAACCATCATGGGAGTACAAGCCCCTACATGGGATGTACCACCGGAAGATAATGGGAGATATAGTTCTATAGGTGAGTTGTCTCTGTGAGAATTCTTCTTCTACTTTGTGGCACACTATGAAATGCCGCTTTGAAACAGTAAAGACATATTATACGTTTTCGAAATCCTCAGATTTCAGAGTGTAATTTGACATCCCAACTGTGTGTTTGACATTTTCCCAGAGGTTTCAGGGTGAGAAGAACAGTTGAGGCGAAAATGCTACAAAAAAAGTTCTCATGTGACAGTTTGAGACTCTATAGTTACCACAGTAAATGTCCGAGAGTGCAACAATTGTGTTTAAATGAAACACAAGATTATTTTCTTAAAAATTATACCAAACAATAGTAATAAAAGTTTAAATCATTATCTGATTACCTGAGGTACCACATGGCCTAAACAAGAATATGGCCCTGTGTCTAAAGTGCATTTTTTGACATGGGGTTTATAAATTTCAAGGGCTGATATCTGTGATACAGCTGAAACTCAAAAAAGTCTATCACACACACAAAAAAAGCTTAGATATGGACCAAATCAAATCATCAAATGCTCTGCCCCTCCACATCCGAACGGAGCCCACAGAGGGGTGTTTTCTTGTCTTAAGACCCATTTTTATTCTCTGGCTTTTAACACCGCGTGAGTTGTGTGATCCTCTGCGTTTTTACTTATTTTAATTTATTTTACTCATTTATGTCTTTGCTTTGTTTTAATTTAACTGATTCTACAGTTTTTAGTGAGTTGAGGGGTCAAATTAAGCAGTTATTGTATGTTTTGTTTGTTGTTTGAGATTTTGAGTCTGTGCAGCACTTTGGAAATGGTTCTGTTTATAAATGATCTCTGCTATCTAAATAAAGTGGATTTGGATGTTAACATTTCAGATCCTTTTTATTGAGGCTGTTTTTTATTATCGATATTCTTGTTTCACTTTGGTCAACTTAGTTGTTGTTTTTAAAGAGTAGGCTTGTCACGATAATTACTATATATCGACTTATCATTAAATATATGAGCAAAAGAACAATATATTTTGGGCCTCAGTATTTATGCGTTTTCTTTGCACTCTGGGGTAACTTTTCTTTGTTTTTTTTTAATATGATTTTAGTTGCAGAGAGTGAAATAAGCAACTTTCATTTATTTATTTTATTTATTTAATTTATCATGATACTTTCTGTAGCAATTTATTGCACTTCAAAATGTGTTATTGTGACAGGTCTATTAAAGAGCGTTATAAATTAAGCTTAGAAAGAACATTTTACCCAGAGATTCTACACCTCTACACTCAGCCGTTTGTCATCTGCAAGTAAGGCCTCTATGGAACCTCTGGTAACACATTACACTCAACATTGAGCTTCATTCATATTCTGGGTAACAGCAGTGCTTTTAGTTGAGCTCAGATAATGTCGTTTTCAAGACAGGGTTAACCCCTAATACCTTTTTCTTTTGATACTTGTACAGTTTTGAATCAGATATGAGATATTATTATTATTATTATTATTATTTTGCCTTGCCATGTGAATCCCCACCCATCAAATAGCTGAAATTGGGAGTATGTACTAGATAGAGAAACCTGAAAATACTCAGAATTGAAATGAGATTCCATTTTCTTTATGACAAAAAAGTTACAAAAAACACACCTGCCCACAATGGGCAAATACTCACATCTCGCCCATAAAGTCTAGGATGCATCCATCAAAAAAGTAAATTCAATTGTAAAAAAAATGGAACTGTAAAATAACCCAAAGATCCGTCAGCGAGTCTGCGTAGGCTGAGGCCTCCATTCGTTGTTTTTCGCTGATGTTTTGAAACCTCAGTATAAAGGGTCTTGGGTGTTGAGTGGGGCCCAACTTTGGCATCAGTGAGCAGGATCCTTGATTTTGAGCTTGAAGTGGGAGGGGAGCCAGCTTTCCATAAAGGTAACAGGGTTGTCTCTCCCTTCAGTGCCTTCTGGGACACCGGTAAGTTGTAGGTTGTAAGTTGTCTTGAAATAATCTGTGTGGTCCATCAAATCATTCACCCTTTTCCTTGGTTTTGTCACTTTGGCTTGCAGCATTGTCGCTATGTATTCCAAGTCACTGACCTGTCTGTTGGCTGCGGTGGCCCAGAGAAGAGTGAATCTGCAGATCCGGAGTCTTAAGTATCACAGAGATACACTTCACACATTGATTCTTTTTCACTTGTTTTTTTCTGGTTGTAAACATTGGTTCTGAGTCTCTGTGGTAATCCTATGTTATTGGTGGATGTTTTGGGCATTTGGCCAAACTAAACCAAAGGGTTAGGGTTATCTGTTCCTAAACATAACCCTAACCTTACCCTAATTGTGAAAAATATATATTAAAAATAAACTAGAATAGCCACCAATGCAAAGTGACAGTCTGGGCATAAGTGGGTTGGTAAAAAACATTAGAGGGGGTGCTAACTCAACAAACATACAAAGCTAAAGAAGAAGAATCGGCGTCTACGGATGGTGCTTGTAAGTGTGAGGCGTAAATGTGTGGTCTCCCTGTCTGCAGATTTCTACTACTGGAGGCCCGTGTGTCTAGCTCGTGACTCTTGGAACACGAACAGAAGCAATCATAGTCAACTTTAGTAATATAATACTGTTATAATGTCTGCTATCTCACGTAAGGCCACTGTGATTGGCGGGTCAATCAGCTTCTTATTTCTTTAGCCTTGGGTGAAGCCAGAGAAATCAGGCCCACCAGATTACGGTGTAGTAGCAGAGGCTTGTTTCTTAGTGGCATTAAAAAAAATCCTTGCTGTTAAATTTAAACATTTAAAAATAAATAATTGTCTAAGCTCTCGTCAGCTCCCACACAGAAATATCAAGTTTCCCCAGATGAACATGTAATGCAGGAGGAGTTTGAAAGAGTTTCTCCTTAGGTAAAACAGAGGTAGCAGCAGTACATTGAATTTTGAATTCAATGAATTCAATTTTGAATTTTCATAAGAAATATCTCATACAGGCTAATATTGTCATTTTTTAATTTGAGGAATGTTATGATTTTCTAACACTCTGAGTCTGACTCTGAGGCTTATAGAAATCCAATAACAAGCATATAGCCAGTTCCAACCATTTTATTTTCTCATTTAAGTGATATTGATGTCCAGAATTATTCTACATAAATAGGATGTAAAATGTATGGCAAAGAACATGTTATAACCAAATACTATTCAATATTCAATTACACATTTCTTTTAAATCTGAAACCATTCCAAGTAAACAAGGGTAAGAGCTCAAGTCCCTGTACCTCTGGTTTGGAAAGCTTGCTGTAGGCCAGTGTTTCTCAAATATTGTCACACGTACCACTGTTGGTTCACAAGGTCTATAGTTACATTTTATTTTGGTTCGCCTTTCAATAGTTTTTTTGATAATAAGTACTGTAAAGATGAAATGGAAATCAAATGAATATGTCCAATTCTACACGTCGTTGACCCGGTAAAGATCTGGCGGTACTCAGAAGTTGCACCAGAAATGTGTTCTGGTGCCTTGGCTAGTTCAACATTTCAAATCTGAGGGCAAGTAATCCTTGCTTTTATTTGATTGGCAAAACATTAATATTGCTCACTAATAACAATTTGTGCTTAATAAATACACCCGCACACCCGCACAACCTTGCAGCTTGAAAAACAGCTTAAAAAAACAGGTGAACGCTACAGTTTCCGGTGACGCAATAAATCCCGGAAGTAGATCTTGAGTGTGAGTGTCTGCTGTTGTTGACATTGCGCTGAAGCCTATTCTGACTAACTCGCAGTTTGATCTAATTTTAACTGTTTTTGAAACGCTATAGCCTATTTTACCATAGCGTGCCACGTTATAACAGCTAGCATTTAGTTTCCGGTTGCCGCACAACGACAGCTAATTAAACTATGGAGATCAAACGGTAGACCAACACCATCAAAGACCGCCGTGAACAGACTGAGCTCGTCTCTGTGGCCCGTGAATCTACGCGTTAAAGGTGCTGGTACAAATGGACTTGTCAGTGTTTAAGCCTTGCGGCTCGCAGTAATGATTTTATGTTGCCTCCAGATGGCTGTGGAGCTGGATGTTTTTGTGGGCAACACCACCATTATGGACGAAGAGGTTTACCAGCTCTGGTTAGATGGTTACACAGGTATAATAACTTTTGCGTGATTGAGAACACTGCTATCTGACTTATTCTTCCGTTCTAAGTTCATTTATTGTATGACAACTTGTTAAATTATATACAAAAAAAATCCTACCATTTTATGGCAATGTTGTTATGTGCTATAGTAATTTTGATTGCATTTGAATGATCTTGACATTCCCACCATGTGTCAAGAGTGTCTGGCTGCAGACCTTACAACTAACCTAACCAAGAGGTTAGTAAAACATCTTTAAAAACAATCAGAAAACATTCAAACTGAATGAAAGATTGGTACTTTATGGAAATACTGATAGCACTGTATGCTTAAGATCGTTTTGAAGAAATGACAAATTAAAATACAGATGACGTTGTCGTCATAATTTCATATTGCTGGGTCTCCATAACCATAGATATTAACAGTAAATCTCTTATGATCCACAAAATTCTGATCCACAAATGATTAACCATGTCTTTATTTGTTTGGTTATGGCTCCACAAACTTGAATGACAAATCACGATATAGAACATTATAATCAGAATATAAAAAACAATATTGAAAAAAAGAAAAACTTGAAAAAGGATTACATGCATTATTACACTCATTCATCTACATTACATTCACAAAAAACAAAGCCATCTGATGCACCACTTCACATAAAATGTCCACACGGCTTCCATACAACCAAATAATTTAAATTTAAAGGGCTCCAACACCTCATCGTGTTCGTCTTGGTCAGATTGCAATCTCCATCATTGTTGATGATGGATCTACATCTGCAGATTCACAGAAAAAAATATGAAATATGTGATTAACAGTAAACTTCACTAACCCCCAATCTGTTCATAATATGTTACTTAAAACTCCACTCCAATGCTATTTACAATATATTTAAAAACTCTTGACATTATAATTACAAGTTTGATAAAACACATACAATTAGAAGCGATAGCGTAATGCGCATGTTTCAAAAAGGAAAGCGAAGAGACGTGGCGCTGTAATAGTCCTACACTTCACAACATGATACAAACTCTAATCATTACATTTTGATAAGGTTAATCAGCAAATTGAATGATTGATTGAATGAAAAACTTACCGTGCCGTGAGTGTTGATGTTGGTTATTTTTGACAAATCCGGACCATAGAAGTGACCTCTGGATTAAGGTAGGTCACCTGGGTGCCTCCTGGTTAAGGTCTGTGGGATAGGCGACTCTGGATTAAGATCTGCAGCCAGGCGCCTCTCACATGTGTTGCAGTGAATGATGCTGTGAAGGTGAGAATGGAGGGCGGGGTCCTGGAGGAGTGCGAGGCGAGTGCTGATGTGCTGCTCAGTGACACCATGGACCAATACAGGACCTTCCAGATGTGTGAGCGTCTCCTGCACAGTCCAGCTAAACTGGCCAATCAGCTGCTATTTCAGATTCCCCCTCATAGACAAGCAATGCTTATAGAGAGGTACACAATTA
This sequence comes from Rhinogobius similis, assembly GCA_019453435.1. Taxonomy (NCBI): domain Eukaryota; kingdom Metazoa; phylum Chordata; class Actinopteri; order Gobiiformes; family Gobiidae; genus Rhinogobius; species Rhinogobius similis. The sequence goes on along the minus strand of CM033630.1, from coordinate 25,217,966 downwards.
ACATTTTTGTAAATCCCCAAGGAAACGCATGGAACAAAATTTAATGTTAATTTCATGCTTTCTCCAGGTACTATACTTTTGATGATGCATTTGTTCGTGAGGTTCTAGGAAAGAAACTTTCCAAAGGAACCAAGAAAGACTTGGATGATATCAGTAGCAAAACCGGTGTGACCCTCAAAAGCTGCAGAAGACAAGTGAGTGCTGTTGGACAAAAAAACATTACTTTTACTTAACGGAATTACTCTCTGCCTGATCAAGAAAAATGTATGCATTGTTAATTGATTTATGTAAGTTTCATTATGTGCTTAATGATAGTTTGACAACTTCAAGAGGGTTTTCAAAGTGGTGGAGGAACTAAAAGGACCCCTAGTGGAGAATATCCGGCAACATTTTATTCTGTCAGATAAGCTCGCCAGGTGATCAAAAAAAAACAACTTCAAAACTTCAAACTTAAACTTCAAAAACAATAAATTGGAAATTAGGCATGTCCAATAATAACATATCAATGATGATCTTTTGTTCATAATAGAGATTATGCTGCCATTGTTTTCTTTGCCAACAATCGTTTTGAGACGGGGAAAAGGAAGTTGCAGTACCTAAACTTTCAGGATTTTGCCTTTTGTGCTGGGCAGCTGATCAACAACTGGACGGTGGGTGCTGTTGGTACGTATTTTTTGCTTTTTGACCAGTATGCGGTAACTTTAATGTTGTGTGGGTTTGGCAAATTACTGTTTCAAGATTGGGTTTACCAGCTGTAGAGAAGAGCAACATTGTTCATAAATGACCACTAGAGGTCCCAGTTTTCCATATCATTTACAATATTTTACACTAAGGTATAAAATGGAAGGAACCATTGTCTCTGAACAGAAGTCATTGTGACCCAGAATATTTGTTACAGATAGCATGGTGGAAGATATGGATGTTGATCTTGATAAAGAATTTCTACAAGAGCTAAAAGAGTTAAAAATACTGATAACAGACAAAGACCTACTGGATCAACACAAGAGGTAACTTAAAATACTGTACATATTTATGTATATAACCTGTGTAACCAACCAATAGCCACCCAAATTTAACCTAAGTTACACCAATTTTTATGTTTAGTCTTGTTTGTACAGCTTTAAGGGGAAAAACAAAGGCATTCAATGAGATGGAGGCTAATTTCAAAGTAAGATATTATGTCCACATAATGCAATGACACCTACCCTATTAATACTAACCAGCTTATTTCCCTTTGTAGAACCTTTCCCGAGGTCTGGTCAACATTGCTTCAAAGTTGACCAACACAAAAGATGTCAGAGATTTCTTTATTGACCTTGTGGAAAAGGTTGGCTTCCTTTTTTTTCCTACACCTTTTTGTTTGTTTGTTTGTTAAAAGTTTATCCTCCTCTGGTTACTTCTTAAGTTTATTGAGCCTTGCCGTTCGGACCGGTGGACTGCTGCAGATATGAGACTCTTCCTAACTCACTACACCAACTCTGCACATATATTGGATACATTCAAGTAAGTTCTGTGGCTTATCAGTTAAAAGTGTGACGCCTGTCTTTACATTAGTAATATCTGTGTGACTACAATGTTAAAAGTAAAATATATTATTAATAATCTTTAAAGAGGCACTATATATTTATATATATATATAAAAATATATTTTTTGGCTGTCTATAATTGCTGGCTGACCCTTGAGTTGCTATATTTAACATCTAATATTGGCGCCCCATTTCTGCCAGTGGGAGTCACACTATTTTGGCCTATTTCTTAAACTGTAGTTACCTTGTTTCTCTTGCAAACACTCAGGAATGTAGTTATGGGTTTACACAGGCCGGCACCACTTCACACTTAACAAAGAGATATTCATGAAAAGAAATGGACCCCACTGTCAATCACTTGCCAGACAAAGAGGGCCTCACTCAAAGCCATCACACACATTTTACAATTACCAATTTTCATAATTCATTGTTGTTTTTTGATTCATTTTACTCTGTTTACCTTCTTTCTACTCCACAGACACCAGAACGTGTGGGACCGTTACATGGGCGTCGTGAAAAGCTGTATCTTCAAGCTGTATCACGACTGAGTTTGAATAGCTTTCCCATGCTTGCCCTATTATTATTATTATTTTGTGTCTATAGTCCTTCCTTTTCCTTTAGTCTCTGCTGAATTTCTTTTTTGTGTTCATTTGTAAATTAAATCAGATTTACATCCATTGAATTTCTTTCTAAAACCAAAAAGTATATTCTATTTTTGTCCTTTTAGGTTTTATTAGATATGGCAGTATAGAAATGGAGTGGAGTAGATGCATAAGCATGGAATTATTTATTTTTTTGTTTAGTTTTGATTTGGAAGAGATGACTTGGACAAACTTTATTGATCTACAAGGAAAATTACTTTAAATGCTGTGATATACAGGTATTACTATACAGTCACATTGCATCTGTTATGTGTGTTATATGATATTTTACTCTATAAAATATCATACAACACGTAAAACAAGTTTACAAAGTAAATACTGTTGGACATTAAAGGGCTTGGGTTACATCTTGTTTCACAAATACTTATTGTATTAAATATTCAGTAAAATAACCAGTTACCAAATTTACTTAAAGAGTTTGTCATGCTGTAGATGTTCTATATTTGAAGAGAAAATTATTATTTAAAAAAGTTTAAAGTTCACTTGTACAAATATTAGTTTTAGCCAAGGTGGACAAGAACCTGGAGCAGGGCACAGTTAGCACAGTTTCACAATGTGATTTTTTACAAAAAATTATAATTGCAGCTGACACCAACTCACCCTGAAAGAACACAGATAAACTTTGGGGGTGAAGAAAAGGTTGCACTCCCCCAGACAGTGGGTAGCAGTGGGGGAAATTACTACAGTCACTGTTAAACATGATCATTTTAAATTGGGCAATAATTGAGTAATGCTTGGCAAATAAATACATTTGTAAGTTGTAATAAGTAATACTATAAGTTGTGCAACATTCTTAATCTCTAAAGTAACCAACGGAAATTATGCCAACTGCTGTAGTAAATTAGTCAAACAATTAGGCAGAGTTCTACATGGCATACATGTACACATTATCATTAATCTTGGTGCTTTTTTCTTTCTTCAAAAAGACACATTTTCAAGCCAAGATTCCATGGTCTCTAATTCGCTGTCTAATTTCTGTCTACATTCCATAAACTCCCCCAGCTATAAATATCCTGCTTGTCAGATTGAGACCAAGTTACTTTATGGAAAAAGGGTTACACATTTGGGCAGTATAGATAGATGGGGGGTAAGCAGTAAAAGGAGGGAGAGCTTTGGGGTTTTGCAAGGGTTTAGTTTAAATGAAACCAGGTGTGTTGTGGGACCAGAAGAGGGGGCATTGAGTAAGAGGATGGGGGGTGCATGTGGCAGGGCACTGTGCTTGAATCTAAGAGTTGTTGTTCCTCCTACGATTTGGACAGATTCGTAATTGTGGTATTTGGGCCGCAGACCAGGAATTTGCATCCTGGGGGGTCAGGCCAAGGGGGTTTGGAGAGTGGAGGATGGCAGTGCAGGGGGCCAGAAGGGGGGTCAGAATGGGCTGTCCCTCTCTCTCCATGTCTGTCTTCTTGCTCGTCCTCCCTCCCATTGCATGTGTTCAGCTGCTCCAGCTGTCGTGCTCCCCACTCTCTCTCTCAGGGCCAACAGGCAGGAGTTCAGGAAGCACTTCTGGACATCAGCTCATTCACAGCTGCGACCAGCGACGAGAGGACACCGAGGACACTAAAGACACATCTGTGAGTTTTTTATTAATATTTTATATTTACCGAGAAGTAGCCATTAATTCACATGCAGAAAGTCTGATTATGTCCACACAGTTTAGGTAAGATGCTCCCTGTTTCTTGTCACAGCTGCATCAACGCTCTGGCCTGGAATGTTTGAATGTTGAGATGAGCCATGGTAATGTGGTCTGCAGTCTGCTTTTAGGAGGTATTTCAGGAACTGCAATAAAGTAGATATGAAGAGTGTCTCTGACTCCCAGGAGAAGCACTTTATAATAAAAAATAAATGTAATTCCTTTTAACACATGTATTGTCATTCAATTTCATGTTTCAAGTAACTCTCTGGTATGACACCTACACACACAGCAGGCCTGGGAGGCACTCAGACAGATTAAACATTACCAGTAAAAAAAAAGGAGTATGCTCATTGTTTCCAACAATAGTTTTGCGCAATGAGCATATTGGTGATCTGATGATCCACTGTCTTGAAATCTTGAAACAATGGACACTCATGCTGTGCACTTCAGCACCTTTGAGCTGGTTTACAGAGGGACAGAGACAGAGGCATAATGCAGGTTCACTGCTTTATGCCTCTGAACAACCAGTGCTTGGTTCAAACAATTCACACGGCATCCCACCCTCTAGATTACATGATGTGAGGCAGTGGTGAAGTGAGCAATCATATTCATATTGCACTAAATTAAAGATTACGATAATGGCACAGTATGAATAACAGGTGTTGGCATTCCAAAATAATCCACCAAACTTTAGTTCTCTGTCAGTAACATCCAGCTCATGAGGTAGTGATGAGAGTTGGTTTGGCTCCATTTGTTCTCTTAGGAGAACTGAGGGGGTTTTCCCATAACTGTATACTCTGGGAACCACAGCAGTAGCAGGGCATCCCAGCTCAACAACAGCACCCACAGCCTCACCGCGGGGCATTCCAGAAGTCCACCCTCAATTGGTCTGGAGTGGTACCAGGCCAACACCCGGCTGTCTAAATCCACTGGCTAGTCAGTGACTGAACTTTTGGTTTTCTGGCTGCAAAGGTCAGGGACTCCGGAGCCAAGCCCAAGGGTCATGCTCTGTGGCTGTCTGGTTTCATGCTGGTATACTTTACTGATTACTGGATATAGTTTGTTTCTTTTTACTGCTTGAAGATCACAAATGGCTGGTTATGTCATCAAGTTAGTATGTTTAGAGTGACCACGTCACCCTGTGGTCTTTTGTTTGTCCAAACATGCTATAAAACAATAAGCAGTGCCATAACTGTGGTGTGTGGAGTCACAGTGTGTCTCCATGCACGTAGACAGATGTGATTATAACCTTTCCTCCATGATCTACTCTGACTGACTATAGACTGGGTCACTGATCATTTCTTCATGCAGTGTGAACCTTTGTAGACATGGAAAGATAATTTAGGCCTGATTATCTGTGAATGAACAAAAACAATTTAGTTTCTAATTTAATTCATTTTAATTATTTTTATCTTCTTCACGAATTGAACAATGAGGATGTGGACACATCAGTTATTTCGAAGCAGAGGAAGTGCTACATCAGGCCTCTATTTTTCAGTGGTTGAAGTCGTAGATGTCCTGATGAATTATTGCCCTAAAATGTAGGAATCAGAGTCACAATTGAGTTGATAAACAGTGAGTGAAATCCAACCATCAGCTCTTCGGCTTTTATGTTCACTGGTAAATGTAGTCCAGGTGCTGATTCTAATGTTGTCTTTTTGGTCTTCTCTCTTTTCTCTCTGATAAACAGGTGCCTCACTAGGCTGTTGAGTTCCCCAAAAGCTGCCTTTCGTCTTTACGGCAGAGCAGGCATCTGAGTGTGCATGTTTGTGTTTGTCTATTCTTGTTTGTCACCCATCAGTTAGTGCATTAATATGCAGAGTGTGTGTGTGTCTGTGTTGTGTGTGTGCATATGTGTGTCTGTGCTCCTCCGCAGTGCTATTTCACAGCCTCCCACAGAAAGTGACACCTACACGGTAAGGATGGATGATTCTAATCTAATGTTGTTCCTTCTCTGATTATCCTTTTACCTTGTCAAAATAATTTTATGTTTGGAGGTAAATTATTCCTTGCTTGTGCCCTCTTCCCCATAATCATCTTACTCAAATTTCCACGGCCTTTTCCAGTTCTTAAGAGTTATGGCAGGGGGTAATTTTAGTTTTAATTCCATGGTTCTTTCAGTCGTTCATTTAATTTTCCATGCAGGTTGCGGCAGTTTATTTTTCTTTTGAATGATCATAACTCTTTTTTCCCAAACATTGGCCATAAAATACATCTGTTCACAGTGACATTTTGGCTTAAGGAGAGTAGTTGAAAACGCCACATTCACTTAAGCTTACACAGGCTCTAGTTCACTTTGGCTCAGTGTTGCTACTTGAACAACAAACCCCTAAGTGAGCTGGTGTTGTTTTTCATGCCGTGCCAACAGGAATTTATTATGTCTTATGAACATATTTTGCAACTCCCTGGCTCAGAGCAACTTTCACCGTTTCTCACACTCTTCTCTCTGTAGGAATGCACAGATGGGTATCACTGGGACCCTCAGACTGAACATTGCAAAGGTAAAGCATATACAATTGGAGTATTTTCTAGTCTTTCTACTGTAATGCATCTTTTATCTGGCAGATATTAATGAGTGTGAGACTATCCCTGATGCCTGCAAAGGAGAGATGAAATGCTTTAACCACTATGGAGGGTACCTGTGCCTGCCCCGCTCTGCGTCTGTTATCCCTGCCCCAGAGCCTGCCATCACGCCCACAGAGGCCTTCAACCCCTGCCCCCTGGGCTACGAGCCGCAGGGTGACAGCTGCATTGGTAGGCCTTTGCTTGCTTGTAGCTACGTTGCCCAGAGGAGCCAGGTGGCCCTGAGAAGAGGCACAAGATGGCCTGCTCTTGTGATTTTACTGTGAGGGACATGTGGCCAGAGCAGGTGTTGGGCTGGGGGAAGCATGGTGCCAAGTTTGTAGGTGTGAGTGAGTTCTCAAAGGGGGGTAGTCAGGGGCAGCTGCTGTGTTTTGTCCATTTAATGACTTATCATTACTGTGATTCTTAGCTGTCGAGTGCAAATGGGGATAAGAGCATCTGTCATCAGCTCAGTCATATTAGATGATGCTGTGCTTACTCACAAAGTGATTATATCTGTGTCTTTGGACAGATGTTGATGAATGTGAGAGGGATGAACACGACTGTCAGCCCAGCCAGCAGTGCATCAACACACTTGGTGCCTTCACCTGCCAGTGTCCTGAAGGTTACCGCAAAGTTGGCACTGAATGCATTGGTGAGTTTTGGGGCCTCTAGATTTAGTAACTGGGAATGTTGTTGTTGGAGTTTAATAAACAGGAGTCTTTCTCCCGTAGACATCGATGAGTGTAGGTACAGGTACTGCCAGCACCGCTGTGTTAATGTCCCCGGGTCCTTCTCCTGCCAGTGTGAACCTGGCTTCCAGCTGGCAGGCAACAACCGCTCCTGCATCGGTAAGTGTGACCACATCCCACATCATTATGTGGCTTTACTTTCAAACAAAATCAAAGCTAAATTTAACTCCACAGTTGGCAAAATGTTGCTCAGAGTGGAAAATGACCAAGCATATTTTTACAGGCTGTGCTTACTTTTACTCTATGCCATTAATTGGTTACATCATCTGTAACAGGTTCAGTTACTATTCTGTGAATTTCATGGTACATTGCAGTATCTCAACAAAAATAAACTCTCATACATCTACACCTCTGTAGACGTGACAAAACATATATGAACATCACTGTTTTTTACTGGAGCGTCTTTCCATTTGCTCTTTTCAGATGTGAACGAGTGCGACATGGGTGCCCCTTGTTCGCAAAGGTGTTACAACACATACGGCACCTTTCACTGTCGCTGTGACCAGGGCTACGAGGTGGGGCCTGATGGCTTCGCTTGCAATGGTAGGAAATATGTCTCTCTACTACAAAACATTCTTTCCAAGAAAAATAATTATCTATTGTTAATCTGCAGATATTGATGAGTGCAGTTATTCAAGTTACTTGTGCCAGTACCAGTGTGTTAATGAACCTGGGAAGTTTTCCTGTGAATGTCCAGAAGGGTACCAGCTTCTAGGCACTAGACTTTGTCAAGGTAAGCACTTGTGTCTCCATTTGACATACTCCAATCTACTCTTTTGCCCCCCACTTTCACGTTGGACTCTGCTGTTTTCACAGACATAAATGAATGTGAAACAGGTGAGCACCAGTGTACTGAGACACAAACCTGTGTAAACATCCATGGGCGATACCAGTGTGTCGATACAAACCGGTGCCAGGAGCCGTATGTCCAAGTGTCTGAGAAGTGAGTTTAATAAACTGATTGACTGACTGTTCATATCATCTTCTGTACATTTAACTACACAATCACACTTTAGTATTCTTCTCTAAATCCACCCTCTTCAAAATGTTACTTTTCAACAATCTCCAGAATGGTAAGAAAACTATTAAAGAGTTGTATATAGTAGGTAGGTAGGCATAGGTACTGTAACACATCATAGTTAAAACTCTGAGAAAACACTGTTACTATTTACTTGTCATATTACCCCATCTGCTGGCCAATTTATGAAGTGCAGAGTGTGCCACAAAACCTTCCAAAACAAGTTTGTTGTTAATCGTCAGTATTAATCAGTAGTTTTGTTTGACACCAGTAATACTAATGAATGAATTTATGTTCAGTCGTTGTGTATGTCCTGTCACCAAACCTGCTTGTCGGGAGCTGCCCTTCTCCATTGTCCACCGCTACATGAGCATCACCTCCGAGCGCTCGGTCCCATCGGACATCTTCCAAATCCAGGCCACCAGTGTTTCCCGAGGCGCCTACAACACCTTCCGTATCCGCTCCGGTGATGACAACGGCGATTTCTACATTCGAGTAAGGAACATAATTATAAAGGGTTTCAAAAGTTAATAAAATGCAACCGCAATTAAGGATTTATTTGAGATGCCAATACCATCTGTTTTGTGTTGTACATTCTAAATGTAGTTACTGATTTAAAAAAGTGCAGATAACCCTTACACGTGGCTTAAAAGACTAGCTTTCCAAAGTTGGACCATTTTAATGAAGTTTTTAATTGTACTTTCTGATAGGACATGATGCAAAGCTTGTCCAATGTACATAATAACTATATTTGATAAATGAAACTAGATAACAACTTTTGCTAAATTAATGTCATCAATACGTTTTAGAACTCAGCGCTACTTCCTGTATTTTTCTTCACAAAGTGCCACTAGATAGGTCTAAAACGACCTAAGTAAGCCGTGACTTGTTATTGAACTATAATGACCTCTTAACTTGCCATATACTGAGGACACAAACACAAATTAATATGAAAATTAATACATTCTAGGAACCCAAAGCAAGCAACTCAGTCAGCTTTCTGATTTTTGTGTGTGTTTGTTTGTGTGTGAATAATAACAAAAATTAAACCAGTAATGAATCTGAACATGTGATCGGGTGAAATGTATTTGATCTATTCCAGCACTCTGTGGCCCACTGATATTAATACTCACTGATATTCTTGTTGTTTTGCAGCAAATCAATAACATTAGTGCCATGCTTGTATTGGCCCGGGCTGTCTCTGGGCCAAGGGAGTACACACTGGATTTGGAGATGGTGTCAGTAAACCCACTTCTCAGCTACCAGGGCAGCTACCAAAGCAGCTCTGCCTTGAGACTGTCCATCTATGTTGGCCCATACATCTTTTAAAGACTAAGAAGTAAATCAATTGAACCAATCACTGTGATGTTTAAATTGTAGCTTTTTTTTTTTTTTTTTTAACAAACACAAATTGAATATAAAATACAGTACAGTGTACAATACATGTCTAGTGTTTCACAAGTGCAACACTAAATAATATTAGTACCAATACAATTATCTAAGAACTTCATGGTCAATATGTATCAGATTGGATCTTGATGCTACTCACATCTGCTGTGGGTGTAAGCAAATGTGCGTGGCATTTTTTCTGCCTGCCTTCAGGTGAAATGATTCATACTGGCGTCACCACAATAGTCTGTTTGCACCAGTTTACACGCTTATCTTCGACTCTGCCTTGTTTTTCATTTCATAATTCTTGTCAGCCCCGTTTCCTGTTGACACACCTGATTCAGTAACCACTCACATCAGACCTCACGACCTGTACACTTGTTTTCAGAATCCTGTCTCTGCTGTTTGTCACCTGTTGTTGAGTGTTTTACTTTGTATTTTTGACTGTTATTGGAATTCAAATAAATACAAAAACTTTATTTTTTTGTCTCACTTTATAAAATATTGATCCTTGATAATTGTATCTTAACCATAGTTTTGACTGAGGCTTAGCCATGAAATACAGCAACAGCAAGAGAAGGGGTTGAAAAGAAAATGGGGAAAGCCCTTATTCCATAGACCAGTGCCTCATCCCACACAAAATCTCATCTGCCTGGGGAGGGGGGGATGATGACTCACACTTGAAACTGACTTTATGTCATCCAATACACAGATTTGGACCACTAGGGGGCAGCAAACACTATAGCTATTCTCCTATATAACCACTGGTTTTATAACCTAGAATTTGCTGCCATTTCCATGGACTTACTCAGACGTGGGATGACACTTTCTTACCAACTTTTACAATATATACATTAAAGTGAATTTTTGGTGCTGTACCTGCTTGTAAAGGCATGGTGCACGATTGAGAGCAAAGAGCAGTGGTGTAGGAGGTATGTCCATGGCCAAATGGTTACCAAATGGTGTGGAAAGGTTCAGGGCATTCAGGTTTGAGTTTCCCGACTGTTCCTGTGGCCGTAGAGTAGGGTAACGTGCCTCTTCCACACAGTGGGCACGAGCAGTGAGGGGGAGTGGGTGTTTACATAGGCAGCATGTGTCGGAGCTTGGCAGTGCCCACACAGTGCAGGAGGAGGAGAGCGTTGGCAAGCGGTTTGGGCTGAAAGAACTTGTTTTCCAACAACTTTGAGTGAGCCTGGACTAATCTCTAGAACAGGGCAGTAAAAGCCACAATGTGGGACAAAGTGGAATGCAACTGGACCAAAAGGCCAAAATGCACCAAACCATTCATGTGTTCATCTACTGGTGCTCAACACTGTCCCTGGGTCTCTCACTTTGATCTGTCCTTATTGCATTACAAAAGCTCTCATTGCCTCCCCCTCTGGCACACCACAATTCAGGTATTACACTTATGAATGGAAGAGAAAGGTAGAGAGCTATTTCATCCACCCACACCTCCAGAGAGCCGAGATTAGTTCATTAAGCAAAACAGCGGCTAGTTGAATCTGTGGGACTTCAAAAACAAGCTATACAATACAACGAACGGCTCAAGGGCTGGTCAGGAAGAGTAAATGAGAGTGGGAGGCAGGAAATGGGACTCTTTGCATTTTTCCCATACACAATAATAAACAGATGCTGCATCAAGAGGACAGTTAGAGGCTATTCCAAATAGACGAAAACCATGAAGCTTGAAATTATATCGCTGCTGTTATAATAAAACAAACATCAGCAAACATGTTGAACTAACTAGTCCATAATGCGCTGCTAATGGCTCCTTGTAACACAGGCCATTTCCTTGTAAGCTGTAGTAATAATTAACTTATTAATTAGACTTCAGTTACAGGTTCAGCTGCAGATGTTCATTAGCACAGATTAGTGTCATATGACAAGTTTGTTTTATTAAATTAGGGCCACAGTTTCCTTTCTGAAGGCTTGGTTAGTTTATATAAGGCTGCAAGCATTGCACCTATACACTACCTACTCTTCCTCACCTTCAATTTCTTTACTTATTGCGTAAATGTGGTAACCAAGAATCGACATGTTGCTAAGACTGTGTGGGTGTAGAGCAGCAACAGGGTCTCACACTAAAAAGACATTCAGCCCAGAGCACAGTCAAACAGATGCAAAGACATGAATAAAACCCTTAAAAGCTCACAGGTCACTGTGGAGACAATGTGTGGCTGCTATTGTCTGTCGAGGAAAATTGTTAATGAAAAACACACTCTTTTGTGCCTTTGTTAGTTTGACAACTTGACCAAATGGCTAAATGGGTGGCATTACCAAGGACTGTTATACTGGTGGTACAAGGACTACAACAGAAAATAAATTACAAAATTAAACGAAATATATGATGAGTTTAAAGTCAGTTTAATCAAAATTCTTTTCCTCCTTTGAATTAGTAGCAATTGTGCAGTCATGGTCCCAGTTTGGACCTATGTTTGTCCTGTTTTAGACCAGGTTAAGATCCTGTGGTACTTGGAAGACCAAATATTTTCTTAGATGGTACTTACTTTGGGGTAAAAAGTTTGATCTTCTTTGAATAATATCATTAATGTTACTTTAAACAGACAATACATTTTCTGTAGAGTGATCTTTGTACAGTATTTTATGTAAGTATTTTATGGGAAATTTGTTTAGAAACTGGATAACCTGCAATAACACAATGAGGAAAGACTCTCGCAAGACTGAAGAACTCTCCTACTGTGCCCCTTCTATTTAATAGAATAGGACACTGCTATGTTACTTTATTTTAGCTAAATTAAGAGCATAATATGACACAAAACATGAGTTAGTCCACTTGCTACCCAAAAGTACTTGGAGGACACCTCCATCATCATTTCTTGCTGATACTGAAGGCTCTACTTGGAACCTTGTTAAGATCCAACCACCCAAATGTGACTTTTGCCATTTATTCAACTGGTCTTAAACCTTTGACCACCTCAGACAAAACTACAACATTAGCAGAGGAAACAGTAGCACAAAATGAAACAGCATAGAGCAAGAATATTTATAAAAAAGTATACTTTATTTAACTAAACAATAGATTAATGTACGTGTGATAAATTAGTTGCTTAACTGCAATGTTTCATGTGGTTTTATCAACAGAAACAATGCCATTCAGTTACACAGTTTTTAAGGAAAAATGTACCAACGTGGCACCTGTGGCTGGGTTTTTAAGCAGCATACAGGTTCTGTTTGTGTGAATGTATTTTTAGTAGTGCTATAGATAGAAGCCTGGTTTCTATGTGGAACTGACAAGTGATTGACCTTGTCCATTTATGAATGAGCCCTGAATGAATGGATCAGTGAATAACTCATAACAGCTACAAGGGGGAGAGAAGTGGGGACAAAATAATATTGAGGCGATATTATTACGTGGTGGCAGTCATGTGATCATGAACATAAACATCTGGTCAAAAGATGTTTATTTTGAGTAGTTTTTGCACTTAGTGTTTTTGGGCAACAGCAAGAGGCTAAGAAAAGAACATGGTGCAGATGTAGGTATCTGTTCTTGTCAATGGGGGAGAGAAGTGAAAGCTCTGCTGCTAGGAGGTCTCTCATGATGTAACACATCTACATCATGTTGCCAAGGCAACCCTGCATCAGCACCAAGTGTGAGGAGAGAAAAGGCATATGGTAGATGATAAAAAACATACACAAAGGAAGAAAAGTACAGTACATATAAACAAGGGAGCTAAAAATATGGCTGAAGGCTATTCTTCCCATCTTATTTTCACATTACTCTGATACAATCTATCCTTGAGCAGTCTCTTTCAGCATTATAAAGCCGACTCCATTCACGATAAAAATATCTATTTAGATTCTCACTGTGATGCTGGACCTTGAGCAGACAAAGATTACCAACGTAACTATGAGCACCAGTGAAAACCTGGGTCCCATGTACTCTGCCCTGGAAGCTAAAAATAAACATCAAATTGAAAGCAGCAGATAGGTACAAGGTTGTGGCTCACACAAACAGAATGAAGCAAAAAGTGACAGACACAAGACACAAGAGATATGCAAGAACTAAGATTTAGTAAGAATTAGCAATACATCTGGGGACTATTTCAGCACACTTTGAGAGAGACAATAGTGTGATCAGCAATTACATCTGTCAGTAAGGCCCAGGGCTGCAGCAACTACGTGAGAAGCTTGAGTGTGATTGAGGAGTGAAAAAATACAGGGACAATAATAAAGCTTTGAGGGGTCTGGAAAAGATTCATGTCAATCACATAACATAATTAGTGTTATTTGTATGAGTAGTCTTTCAGTGAGCACTTGCAAATGAACAATCTGTTTCATCTATTAGTTTATCATACATCGTCAGATATATAATGAGCTGTTAAAAATACAGTTGTTATGGATATTTTTTTTTTTTTGCCAATGACACCACCTCTAAATCATCCACAGTAATATGAAGAACAGTTGGTTGTATCACTTGTGTACTATCCCCTAAATGTCCTCATATTTTTTACCCACTTTTTCACTCAACTCTCCATTTTACTCCACATCCTCTCTCTGCCGCTTGGATGCAGGAGTGGGAGGTGTTGCTAGGCGACAGATTAGCTCCATCCTTTCAAGAAACAGAGTACAGACCTTGACGCTCTGGGTGTAAAAATAAACAGTGAAAGAAAAGATGGCCTTATGGGAAAGAGGACAAGCACATCACCTCTGGCATGAGAAACTAATCTTTTGTTTACTAACCATCCGCACATATTTGAGCAGAATACAACTTCACAGTTAAGACATTTGCTGTGAAAAAACTTTGTAAACTCACAGAAATTTTGCCACGATCTGTCCACTCTGTTCCCTGTGATGTGATGACTAAGGTTGTGGAGGGACATGCTGTTTGTCCCTCATCCGCACTTTTGCGCTGAGCCAAAGACGTCGAAGCTGTGAAAATCACACCTGTTGGTGAAAAGGAGACAAAAAATAAAACTCATGTGTTTGAGACCGACCCAGAATAATTATGGCCTTTCTACAGCTGTCGGAGGATAGTGACACACAGAAAGTGTTGGTGAATAAGTGATGAAGAATAAAACAGTTGAGGAGTGACAGAAATTAATGAGGATTTGGGAATGAATCATTGAGCAGAGAGCTATGAGACAAAACATGAGCATACCGGTGCATTCAAATTCAAATAAAAAATGTGTTTCTGTAGCTATTACTAACCATTATAGACCACCCAAGGCTCCTGTAAATTATCAACTTTCAGTGCCACCATGGAATAAAATCCCAAGCTCTTTTTAATGAACTCCAGTCTATTTTACCATCTCCCTATCTTACTATGTTATCTATCATTTTAACTCATAACCCATAATAATAATTTCTTCAGTTTTACAATGTTGCCATACTACTTCTGAGAGGTTATAGTTTTTATTCCAGCTCACATCCGAATCTAATTTCAATAGTAATTTTTTAAAATCAATTAGTATGTTAGTATTTTTTAATTTCTTGTGCAAGCAAGAAGAAGAGCATGCTGAGCCCATCAGCCACGAATTTGAAACAAACTGCTGTTTTTTTTATGGCTCAAATACAGTTCCCTAATTTGATTCATTTGAGTCCATTTGCTGTCAGGGAGTTGAGCATTCATGGCCCTTCGTTCTTCTCACATCCTCCTCTTACAGCCATGTTCCCTGTCCCTTCAAGCCTGGTTCATTATGACACCGATTTACATGACAACAGTCATAGAGAATAGAGAAGTGCAGGTCAAGTAGCATTTGCATTAAGAACTGAGCCATTTTATAAACCAATATAGCTTATGCACTCACATAAATTTCATTTTAAAACCCTTATGAGCAGCACAGCTAATAAAATATACTTATTTTTGCCATATTTTGCCAAATAACACTCAGAATGGAACGTCAAAAAAACATTAGCAAAATCTGCCTTGCTCGTAGCTACGGCACAAAACGTCCATAGAGATTCATTATCCAAAACAATGTTTTTAAAAAATGCCTGATCTCATCATATCTCGGAAGCTAACCAGGTCAAGGCCTGGTTAGTACTTGGAGGCAAGAAGTGGAACATTAGATGTCACAGTGAGGCGACTAGAGGCACTGCCATTGTGTCCTTAGGCAAGACACTTCACCCACATTGCCTAGTATGAAACTGATGTGTGTGTGAATGTTTGGTGGTGGTCAGCTGCCGCAGATTGGCAGCCTCACTTCTGTCAGTCTGACCCAGGGCAACTGTGGCTACAACAGTAGCTTACCACCATCGAGTGTGGAGTGAAAGAATAAAGCAATGTGAAGAATTTTTACATAAGTATGCAACAAGCTGGCAAGAGGCCTATTGGTGTCGCAGTGCCGTGCAAAAACGAGTGCGAAGCTTCCAAACACTCACTAACGCACTCGTCGACTCATGTATGTCCCATGCATACAAATTAGTAGTGGGAAAATGTAACATTATTGTTGTAAATGAATTTGCAATAATGTTGTAAATGACCTTACATGCGGATGACGGCCGTGAAGCTGTCACTAATGCGTTCCCCTGCATATAAAAAACATTATTATTGTACTGAGGGCCAATAACCCAAAAAATGTATCAGGGAACCACACCATGACGTAAAAATGTCCGCATGTGAACAGTGACAAAAAGTCAGGAAAATTTGCATACATCTAAAAATCGTTCCTTTCTACATTCTGGCTATTTCCCATTTCCAAATTTAAAAAAGTGAGGCGTCAACACTCCTCAGTGTACAAAAAATGCATTACAAGAAAGGAAATTGATTAAAAAAAAACAACAACAAATTATCGTAGAATCATGAAATTTGGCTCAAAGGTAGATAGTGACAAGAGAAGCAAAAAATATTATTACGGCAATGCCATCAGCCCAACCAGATGTTGGCCATATTGGGTACAAGTTTGCTAAGCATGACTCCGCAGTTTTTTTAAATTATCGTTCTATT
Source organism: Rhinogobius similis (assembly GCA_019453435.1). Taxonomy (NCBI): domain Eukaryota; kingdom Metazoa; phylum Chordata; class Actinopteri; order Gobiiformes; family Gobiidae; genus Rhinogobius; species Rhinogobius similis. The sequence goes on along the minus strand of CM033630.1, from coordinate 25,201,514 downwards.
ACTAACTCCTCCTAGGGTGTTTGCTCAAGCAAGCAGAAATTTGGTAAAAATGATGTTGAGGAGTGTGACATTAAAAGTTATCAACATTTTTTTCCGTCTAACAGTCTTAATCTGCTGGAATTTTGTGCAAAATTCTACTTTGGTCTCCTGATTAAAAAAGTCATCAATGGTCATTTCCCTACGGGAATATAGTCAAATCTCTGAAATTTGCAGGTGGTTAACAATTCATACTTTTATGAACTCCTCCTTTCCCAAATGAGCTCAAACTTGGTGAAAATTATTTTGAGGAGTGGGGCGTCAAAAGTTATAACAAATTTTGGGAAAAGTGCCACGGTCTCTGTGCCGCAAAGCCGCAAATTTAGCCCAGAATTTTCTAGCAAATTTTTGTATGGGTAGCAAAAAATTTTGTTTCTAAAAAAATTCAGAAATTTTGCACAACATTCAATTTTGGTCTCTCCAACGAAAAAAAAATCAATGAGACCCAAGTGATTTTTTGAGTGAGTTTTTACGGCGTAGCCTTAGCAACAATGTTATCTTTACGAAAATCGCCAAATCTCTGAAATTTGTTGGTGGTTAACACTCCTACGAACTCCTCCTTGAGCGTTTGCCCAAATGAGCTCAAACTTGGTGACAATTGTCTTGAGGAGTGGGACATTAAAAGTTATCCAAACATTTTTCATAAAAGTATTATGGTCTTCATGCAGCGCAGCTGCAAACTTTGTCCAAAATGTAGAAAATTTCAGTCAACAATAATGCCCCATTATCGTTCAATATACAATAAAAAGAATAATATATTTTGGGTGTCAACATTTGTCGTGTGTACATTTTCTTTGCGATTGTGGGGAGAGCATAGTTATTTTTTCTGTAATACAATAATATTTGAGCTGTAGAGAGTGGAATGAGTAATGTTTATGACTCTTTTTTGATATCACCTAAGTGCTTAATGTTTAATTGTTGTCCAGTTGTTTATCTGGTTTGCTACTGTTGTATACTTGCTTTTGTTTTTTTGTTTTTAATGTCAAGTACAAACTAAATATTAAGCGTAGTTGACATCAGAGTGTAGCAGTGCTCACAGTTTAGATGTTTTTTGAGCTCAAAACACATCTAAACTGTGAGAGCTGCTACACTTTGACAAATCTTTCTTGGCTAGGTTTCACATTAATCATATCAAGGAAGGTGTTAAGTGTTCCAAAATCTTACACGTTCACTTGGCACCTTAAAATATGTTGTGGTTTTAAGTGCTGAAACATCACCTGAGAACAAAATAGGGAAGCAGAATGCAACAGTTCAAAGTTAAAAAACGTTTGCAGTCAGCTGACAGCATTAATGACCAGGCTGTCCAGTAGATTATGCAGAGGAATGTTTCTTTTCAAGTGATGAGGCTCTGAATATTTCATGCCATATCACAGTCAAATTAAAGTTAACTATTTATGGCTTTCAGGTTCCTCATTTGTGACATTTTGATAATAATAATAATAATGTTATTGTCTCTTGTCACTTTTGTGTTATTGTCTCTTGTCACTTTTGTGTTATTGTTATGGGATGTGATGTTATTGACTATTTCGTATAGATTGTAAATCCCCCTTTTTTTCTTTCTTTCTTTCTTGAATGTTGAACGTATGTTGCAATGGTTAATAAAAAAAAATAGTAATAAAATAATAATAATAATAATAGTTAGTCCATGTGTACCCTCAATGAGAGCCCACTGATGTAATTTTAAATTGAAACGTTACTTTATTGAAGAGAAAGTGAAAGATGCAAAAATAGAATGAATGTGGGATTATATTTTAAAATCCAAACACCTCTATACTTTACAATTAATCTTATACCTCACATCTGTAGAACTAAAAATAATATGTTGTGTGGATAGCGTTATTTTCTGAATTCTCTGATTTTATCAAAGCTATCAGTGAAAAAGCGGAAACAAGCCTAATAGCTAGTTAACCTGAGTTGAGAGAGAGTTGATTCTGTTTGTTTCACCTGCGTCACGGAAATGGAATAATTGTACAGTTCGGTTTGAAATTGACTCAAGGCGCGACGGGGGGGACAAGACTCACTCACAAGAATTCAAGAAGTGTGTATTCTGGATCCCAGGCAATCCCCGTCATCCCAGACAATGACATAGCATTTTGGAATAAAATATTATTAAAGATACTAGTTTTACATTTTATAATGAAAATAAGTCAAATAAACTGGACTAAAGCAAATGGATAATTGAATTTCCACAAAATATTAGGTGAATTCTATTAATAAAACCGGAAAAATAATTAATTTTGTTCATTTTATGTCCTAAATGTAGTTTTTGAGGTTTGTGAGCAGGACCACGCCTCCACCACCGTCTCCAGGCCACACCTCCATTTCCCAGAAGCCCCCTTATATTTGGTCAAAATGTAGTCTGTAGTCTCATAGTTTCTCGGGCTGCCCAGACTGACAAAGATGAGGCTGCCTATGTGGTAACACTCTCTGATCAATACAAATCACAGACATATATGGCTATGGTGGTGTCTTGCCAAAGTACACTGTGGCACTATGCACTGTTGGGTTGAACTGCCAACTTTTGGGTTAAGAGTGAACATCTCTACTGAGCTGCTTCCCCACCAGTCCAGCTCAAAACTCCTGAAGAAGGTGCAGATGTGTAAAATAAAGCTCAGGTTGATGTAAAAAGCCTCTTTACATGGTTTGTTGCCACACATTTGGAACAAGCCTGAGAATGCATCAGCCTGCAGACTTCAGCATCATCCATCATGACTCTATACCTATGTTCACAAAAAGTGAGTAGGCTGAAATCAGTCAATTGTGCTTTTTTGGTTAATCACCTGGAACAATCATTTTAAGTAATGTTTGGCACTGAATTGTATTATTATTGGTACTACTGTTAATTATATTTTGGGACAAAATTGAGGAAATAAAAAGCAATGAATTTTGTCTGAGAGCTTTTGAAACCTTAGCTTGCAAACATTGTGGAGAACAGTTATAAATATAACCACATGTTCAGGTAATATGAGCCACTCTTCAGCTAAAATGAGTTAGAGGTTGTTTTTTGATGGGTTATAGGCTATTTTATATTTTTATAGTTACAGCTTTAACAGACATGATGTAAAGCATTAAATTAACACCTAAAAGTGCATTATTTACAAACAGCTCCCCTTAACTGGGGAGATCACTCTGCTCAGCCACCCCAGGTACACTGTCCTCCACACTACACTGATAAACTGATGGACACTAGTAAAAGCCCCATTTGCCATGATCCCTGATGGAAACAGGCAGCAAAGGATTCATGGTCAAAGGCTGTATGATCATGGGGCAGCACTCTGGCCACTGTAATGCATGAGTTAACTATTGGACTGGTGACCTGCGCCTGGATGATTCTGAACATGTGGAAGGAGGCTGAGACTCCAACACACATGAGAGGATATTGGGGAGGATGAATGTACCGGATAGAATGGTGGCTGAGAAGTGAGACCGTTTTTGTGTAAATATGCCCACAACGCTCTAGCTGTATAATTAATTTTCTATTGAGGTATAGTTTTAAAGTAAGAATTGTCTGCCACTTTTGTCACTGTTCTGCTCTGCCATTTGGATGATTTGAAAATCTTTGTAAAATTCCTGATATTTTCTTTCTCTCCTGTAAAACAGACGTAAAGAAAAAATGTATTACATTCAAGTGGGTTTTAATAATAATTAAAGCCTGATAAGCAGAGTGTTCCTCTTTACTCATATCCTTACAGGATGAAGTCAAAGCTGCAACGCAGAATCTGATACAAATTCAACTGAGAGACAAAAGCCATAGAAACATCTATTGCTCTCTCAAAGCAAAAACTTCTGAAGCAAAACATTTCCACAGCCTAACGTCATCATAAGGACCCTAATAAAGTGCTTCACCCGTTGTGTAGACCCGTGTGTACGGCAGTAGCCAATTCTGGCGCGAATATGAAGGGTGTTTTATAAATGCATGACTAGGATTCAAATGTCTCGCACACCTTGTGTCAGTCACAGGTGAGATCTATTTTTAGCGGCAGCATTGCTTACCTCACGTGCTACTAGCGGCGGCTTTTACAGGTTGCGCAAAGAGGCGGTAGTATCTTTATTCACGCATGTAATTAAAGGACGATTTTTTTTAATATGAGCTCACATTATTTAAGTAACAACTAATTAGTAAACGTCAAATTTGAAAGTAATATAGCCTGTTTGACTCCAGAGCAGTTGTAAGCTACATGGAATAAATGCGAAGGCATCTTTAACAGAGAAAAAAAAGAAAAGAAAATTTGCCTGGAATTTTCCAGCGTATGACATTAAAGATTTGTTTTTCTTTTAAGTAGCCTAATTTCAGGTGTATGTATTGCTCAAACAAATGCCATGAAAAACGTAGGAGCAAGCCTCTGACTTGTGGTGGTGTCTTGTCTCCATGGAGATAAATAGGTGTAATGCCATATTGTGGAACATTCCACGAAAAGGTGGACATAACATATTTATTTCACACATTTATGACATTGTGGCGGGATGCGGTTTGTTGCATCGTTGTAGTATTGTCACAATGCTGCAGGCGTTATTGTGCTATGCTATGAACTGTGCAATGTCATTGCTTTTAAGGAGCCTTCCATAACAGTGACGTATTTTTAAATTGATGCATATTGGTAACTATGGGCCCTACCCTATGTTAAAAGATGTTCTACTAAAAAGAAGTGTCACATTCTGGACATTTCACTGAATGGCCAGTGTCTGAAGAATTTTCGTGTAAGAGATCCGTCCCAGCAGCTCAAAGATGGCACATAAGCACAGATCTGCTCATACACCCGGTCTCCCCATCCCCCCCCTCTAAACCCCCAACACACAGGAGTCCGGTGGTGACTCCGTTTACGTTTCTACTCAGGCCACGCCTCTTTCTCGGTTTTGTCCAAATCGGGCTTTTTGCGTCGCCGGAGCTCCCCGTTTCAGTCCGACGTCATGAAGGAGTAGAGGGAAGAGCTGACGTCGAGCCAGAGTCACCGAAAGGAGAGGGTAAGAGGGGAGGATGGAGAGAGACTTCCACTGCTCAACACGGTTTGTGTACGCTTTGAGCGGTGGAAGTCTCCCCCTCCCAACGTAGAAGCGACCCCTCCCGCTCTTTTACGTCGGTGTTGGTGCGTTGGGAGTCCCAGGCTATATAAGTGACCGGCGAGCAGAGTCTTCAACCAGATTTACGGTTCGTGATAGCTGGACCTTGACGCTGTGCGGACTTCAGCGTGCGCAGTAGAAGTACAAGCCTGACTCTGGAGCAACCAGAGCTGAAATGAAAGTCCAATAACAATTCTCAGTTTCCACCACCTCCAAATCCTCTCTGCTCCACTCAGAGAATCTCGTCTTCTGACCGGAGGAATACCCCGCAGTTCCGCCGTGATGTACCGCTCAACCAAAGGCGCGTCCAAGGCTCGCCGGGACCAAATCAACGCTGAGATTCGGAACTTGAAAGACTTGTTACCGATCGCGGACTCCGATAAAGCGCGGCTTTCATACCTACACATCATGTCACTGGCGTGCATGTACACGAGGAAGTCCGTCTTCTTCACACAAGGTAAGGACCTGTTGAAACGTTCAAACGTACACTTTCTCTGAATCAACAAGTGCTCTTACATGTGAGACATATATTAGTTTCTGCTATTAAATACTAACTGATACACCACAGACAATGTGAGTAGATGAGATGTGAGTTTTAAAGCGCTGCTCATGTGTCGCTCTCCGTGGTGCTGAAACGCCGCAGCCTGACATTGTGATGTGGCGATAGTTACATGGTACCAACTAAGGTATTATTGTGTTCTTATCTTTTTTCACAGAGGTGGGGAGTTCTTGTCTGGAGGAGTCTGCAGGGTTCCTGTCTTTTTACGAGCTGTCTGAATTAATGCAGGCGGTGCCAGGCTTTCTCATGCTACTGACTGGGGAAGGCAAGCTCTTATACCTGTCTGACAGTGTCTCAGAGCATCTGGGACATTCAATGGTAAGTTAAAAAGACAATAACTGTGACAATGGATTTCAGTTGTGATGAGAAGAAGTAATTTTAACTGTGCTTGACATTTACAGGTAGATTTAGTGGCCCAAGGGGATAGTGTATATGATATAATTGATGCATCGGACCATTTTGTTTTGAGGTCCAGTCTCTCAACTTCTTCGTCACTCGAGACGGGTAAGAATGCTAATGTAAAAATTCTATGGAATGTAATATTGATTTTTTGGGAATGTATAATATACAGTAAATATAATATGTAACACTTTTTTACGCTGTTATAGATCGTCTCCTGCGCTGCCGTTTCAACACATCAAAATCAGTCCGGAGGCAGAGTGCTGGAAATAAACTGGTTCTGATACGAGCTCGCTGCTTGTCTCCTCCATCCTCATCGACAGCTGGGTCCTATTGGGCATCTAACCCAGTGTGGGTGTGTTTCTGCTCTCCTCTGGAGCCCCACCCAAGTCGCTCTGGACCAAGCACCGAGAGGGAGGCTCCTGGCACCACAGGATCATCTCTGGCTGAGGCTAATCTGTTTCTAGCTTGTTTCTACTCGCAGCATGGCCGGGACATGAGGCTGTATTCTGCACAAGAAAGGTGAGTGCAAACCTCCATTCTCCATTCTCCAGCCATTATGTGTTGATGTCTTGAAGTGGAAACTAAAGCATCATGTTCTAATATGACGCCCACTCTGGCCTGCAGTGTGAGCTTCTATCTGGGCTTTGATGTGACAGCACTGCGATCCCGCTCCTGGTACAGCCTCCTCCACCCACAGGACCTGTCACATGCCTCGGCACAGCACCGCAGCTTGTGTGAGTACACTCTTCACATGCAACAAACATGCTGCCCACACACAACACAGAATCCACAGGCACAATACTGACAGCACTCAGATTAATGAGATGACAAAGTGGTGTCAACAATTGTTCTTATCTTTAACAGTGAGGGAAGGCGGAGAAGGCAGAGCTGAGATGGTGGTCCGCATTCAGGCTCAAGACCAGACATGGGTCTGGCTCTACATGGTACTACAGCTACAGCCAGGAGAGGTGCCAGTCACTAGCAACAATTACATCATCAGGTAGGTGTTAGTAGCACTAATTCAGGTAATAAAAGTCACAAAATAAGAGGCTAAATGAACTGACTTTTGTTGCAGTGATTCTGAGGCCTGGGCAGTCCGTCAGCAGCTCAGTTCAGAGCAGACCCAACTCAATATCGTGCTAAGTGCTGGGACGACCCAACAGGAGGGTTTGAGCCTTCAGTCCCCTGAGACCCTATCCAGTCCTGACCAAGTGTTCACACCGGGAAGCAGCGGCCTGTCAGGCCAGTCGTTTGACTTCAGCACTGCTGGCTGCAGTGTAGCTTCTTCTGATGAGCCGAGCAGCTCTGCTACAGAGACCATTCAGCTGGAGGGAGACCCTCGCTCCAGTCTCTCTTCCCTGGAGGAGGAGAGCTTCTTCCAACAGCATCCTTCTGTCCGAGATGAGACCCGCTCTGCCACATCCTCCCCCACACCGGTCACCGTGGAAACAGTGGCAGACTTAGACTTTCTCACACAAAACATTCTCCTGCCACCGTCTTTTCAGCTCGACCCACCACTGCCCTCGTTACCCCTGCCCCTCCCCCCTGTGCCCACGTCACAGACTCAGACCAAAGAGTTTGTGTGCACGCCTCCCTACACGCCCCAGGTCAGTGGGGCTGCCTTCCCATTTGGTGAGCCTCTGTTCAGTTTTGACCCCACAGGTACCACCACGCCCCCTCCCAGCGCCACAACCACCACTGCAACCACCTCTACTGCCCCACCCTCTGCCCCTCCCACCACAGCATCTAGCCCTGTGCCCCCAACAACTCTATCCACTAAACTGCCCCTGGCACTACCCACCCCCTCTACAGACCTGCTTTTCCCCATAGAGCCTTGCAGTGGTTCACTTTATGAAAAACTCCCCCCCACTCCGGACAGTCCGGGAGATGGTGACTGTACAGTAATGACATTGCCAGAGGTTAGGGGCCCCCTTTACGTAGATGTCCCCCTGGGACCCCTTCAGTGCCCCCCCGAGGGCCTGCTTACACCAGAGGCCTCCCCTGGTAAACAGCCCTGTCTCTCATTCTTCTCAATAGAGCGAGAGAAGGAGCATGCAGAAATCTCCCTCCTCGCCCAACACATCAGTTCATTAGCAGAGGGGTACTACATGGACCCTCTATTGTCCAAAATGTCCCCTTCCTCATGTCCCCCCTCGCCATTCATGTCCCCCGCTTTAGAGACCACTGATGTAGACCCGGTTCATGTGCTTCGGGAGTTCTATCCCATTAAGGCCTGGCGAGGGCTGGACATTCCTATGTTTCTCGATGAGGACAACTCTCTGTTTGAAGAGAATATTCTTGAAACCCTCCTCCAAGATGATTTTGCTTCTCTTCAGTCTCCTTCACCTCCAATTGTTCCAACGCAGTCTGATCCCACATCTCCTCAGACCCCTGTGTGCTGGCACCAACCCTCCCAGTTTGAGGGAGTGGGCCACATGTGTAGCGTCCAATCGGCGCATTGTAACTCCATGGCTGGCTGTGGGGCAAGTGCGACTACAGAGTGCGGGATCCATGCTGAAGGGGAGGGGTTAGAGGAGCCCATGGAGATAGAGATGGTTTCATCTCCTGTGTCATCCTGCTCCTCCATCCCAGCTAGCCCTCCCCTGATCCTCACGGCGTCCCCTGGACCAGTGTCCTCACCTGTCGCCTCGCCACCACCTGCCATGACCTGCACTCAGTCCCTCCTCGAGGAACTGGCTGTCCTGGAACCCATGTTTGGGGCAGGTGCCTCGATCACCCCTGGCTTGGGGCAACAACCTGAGTTGTATCAACTCCAATGTCATCCATCCTCACAGTGCTTCCACAAAGGTAAGCCCCACACATCAAATCAGATGTATTACTCACAAAGCTACTTCTATCATTGTGTGACTAATATTTTCCTTATTTTTTATTCTTGTCTTTCAGATGGGAGTGGAAGTTCCTCCGTTCTAAAATAAGTCTGTGACTTACTTCATCAAGTATGGCATATTGTCATATTTTATGGAGCCCCTTTTACTGAAAAGTAAAAAATGATTAAGTGTATAAATATACATAATGTATATAACTTAAAGGACTAATTCCGACATGTCTCTGAGAAAAATGATTGGCTTTTGTTAAGTCATAATCTCTACAGAACTAATACAAACCGGTGGCTACATTATGACAATGGTAAAAACACATGGATTCAGGACTGACTGAGTCCTGAGCTTGTGCAATTTCCATTAACATCTTCTGTAAAAGAAAAAGAGAAAATTCTCTGATGTAATTTGCGCTATTTAATTTCCATAAGCGCAATTGTATTCACTCGTAGTGAAAATTCAGTTGTGAACAAAAAAAAAATCTTGTCAGTGGTCGGAACAATTCTAGCACTTTTGCTAGACAGGCAACAGCGCAAATCCAAACCTTAAAAGTGAAATGTTTACAAACAATATCCGTAGGATAATCATTATCACTGTATTCAGAATATTTCAACAAAATATTGAGATTCAGTCTTTTTCTCACTGCCTTGAAAAGGCAACCGAATGAAACAGTATTTAACCTGAATCTAAAATACTTTAAGTTTTGGGTTTGCTGCTCCAAATCTATAGCATTCCATACATAAAACTTCATATTAAATTGTGTGTATTTTTATGTATTGTGCAAAAACAACAAAACAAAACAAAAACATACTCAACCGTTAAGAGATCCTGGCATGTGGTGATCTCATCTACAGTACTACAGTATGTCCAAGTGTTCATCGCTTTACAAGATTGTCTGCAAGTTTGCCAGAGCTCTGATCATGCCATAACCCACTGCTACGCTGTACTGTACATTAGACTCTGAATGTGGCTCTCCAGGTCTAATGGGGCCTGAGGGCAGTCGCCGGATATTCTTGCAGCATCAATATTTGCAATGCTGGCAGCTTATAGCGGCTCCTTGTGCCTGAAATGTCCCTGACCTGCTGAACTCTGAACTCTTCATCTTTGTCCATGACAAATGGATAGTTGCATCACTGCTCCACTGGAGTGTGGTGCATTGAGGCACAACTGACTTTGTGAATGAGAGATTCTTCTTTTTTAAGAGGGGTTATAATATAAAATGTTTTGTTTTAAAAAATGAGAATGTGGATGGGGTGCTATTTCTATTCTGTTACCAAGCGACACGGGTTGAGAATGGTACTATTCCCATGGTGTCGACATACTCACGTAGAGTTGTCTACGGTCAAGTAAAGGATTGATTCCTACGTTCTAGCTTTTAAAGGCTAAGTTACTATATTGTGTAAAATGTATGTTTGTGTGACATTTGAAAACAATGTTACTACATACGGCATATGTCTGTGGATATAGGCATATGTGATTTACAGAAAGGTTGTACACATTTGTACATTTGTATGAAGAGTTATTGGTTTGTAAATACAAGAGAGATTTTTATCATTTAAAAAGAGATAAACTGTAATAAGAACATGCTATTTACTGCAAATGGACATTGTGGACCAGTGTTCTATTGTGATGCTTATAAGTGTATTTGATTGTCATACAAATGCATTTATATTAAAGTGCACTTAATGCTGCTGATGCACTTATGTCGTCATGGCCAAGATCCCTGCTCCATCCTCAGCATCACAGTCCCACCTCCCTCCCATCCTCTCCATTCTGCCCTGGAGCGAGTTTCGCTCAGCAACAGCTCTGACGCACACGTATGACGAGACACTATCTGAGTCAGACTGACGCACTCGCTGGACGTCGAGGCTTTGCGTGCACAGAACCACCTCCCACTTATGATGATGATGAGGCGCATAATAGTAGGCACAATAAGACCCCCTCCCATCAGCATCACAACCAACCTTCTTTACAAATTACACTTCCCCACATTCACTTGATGTACCTGTGCCTGCCAGGCTCCATATATAGGCATTCCTGTTCTGAGTGCTATTCTCAGCCTCCATTGAGAAGCGCTGTGGAGAAGGGGGAGGGGGCACACAAAGGAAGAGTGAGAAAGCTAAAATTAGATGTACAGTATGACAGACATGCCCGACGATGTTAATATGAACCTATCCTAGACCACCCAGTGTAACGTGGAATTTTTCATGCATGAAATTGCTAGGAAACAACATAAGACAAGGCAACAGGCTCATTCAAATTTTCATGAGAAATGTTTGTAGGCCTAATAATGAGATGAAAGAATAACTGATTATTAAGTCAAATACGGCCACTTAAATAAAGGACCATATATAAGCTGCAGCAAAGTCTTTGTTGGGCTGACAATGGGATCCATACGTGGTCAAGTGCTGCCCCCTGGTGCTTAAAACTCTCAACAACACAGTGTTGAAGGCCTTTGGGAGGGACCAGCCATCTCAAATTTAAGAAATACAAAGAACATATAATTTCATACAGATATCACCATAAAGTCGAAAAAGAGACAAAGGCAGTTTTGATATGAGCAGGCCATAGGCTTATATCACGCAGGTCCACTTTGACGCTAATATTCAGGAAGCAACAAGCTAAACGGTAAATCTCTTAACCGGGCAGTCAATTGTTTATTTTAGGTTGTAAAATCCCTGTATTCAACCAAAATTTATATACTGTTAGTACAATTGTGACAAGAAAACTCACCTGCTGAAGTTGGTTTTCAAATACATCTAGCGTCTTTTGTAAACCATCTAGACAGATTTGCTCTGAGAAGCGGTGTTTTAGGCGCAGAACTTCCTGAGGAGCTGTTCCGGTCAATTTTAGCATTCACAACCCCTTAACTCAGAGGGGGGCAAACTAAGGCCCGGGGGCCACATGCGGCCCTTTTGGCATTTTGATCCGGCCCGCAAAGCATTTAATAAAAAATTGTATGAGTTAGGTGTGGTGCATTTGTCATTTTATAGTTTCCTGAGCAGCTGCTTGTTCATTAAAAATCAGTTTTGAGAACAGCCACCACTAGAATAACACCAAACTTTGATGTGATCAACTGCACTGTTCCCACTAAATAAAGGTAATGATTTTTGCTATTCTGTAGTAATTTTTTGTGTATTTTAGGCATTAAGTCTATGTGTAGTAGTATGTGTGTAAAATGGTCCGGCCCCCAGGCAAGTGTAAAAATCCAATGTGGCCCTTGCGTCAAAGTAATTGCCCAACCCTGCCTTAACTTGACACCTCACGGCAAAAAACCGAGGCTGATGTTAATTCTGAGATTAAATAATTAAATGATTAAATAAGAAATAAACATACATTATCATGTTGAAATATACTTGTTGAGGAGTTGATAAAAATGCCTTCATTATATATATATATATATATATATATATATATATATATATATATATATGTGTGTGTGTGTGTGTAAATAAAATACACTTTAAAATCACCCCAAATTAAGAGGACAAAGGCACCAAGTTGAAAACACAGCATGATCTTTTATTAGAATCTGACAGTTACAACGTGAGCTCTGAGTGAAATGACTTCATATACAAACAACAATAACTAGGAATGGGCTGCTGCAGAATCATTTCTTTTTTCCAGTGGCAGCTTCGGCAGCCGCTGCAGCAGCAGCAGCTGCATCAGTTTTAAGTTTCTCCTCCCTTCGCTCCAAGAAGACTTTGTATTCCTCAGCAGACAGGCTACAGCACAATACAGAAAAGTAGTTATTAACAGAATATTCTGTTCAGATATTAAGTTCTTGCAGTAAAGTAAAAAATAATCAAAAAATGAAAATGTTGTAATTTATTTTCTATGGACTCAAATTAATGTAATAAGACAAGCACTAATGGAGTGATTTCTCACTTACAGTCATAAATAGTCATTAAGGGTAGTTTCTAGGAGATATAAAGTCTTGACTGATGGGGCAGAAAAGGGTTGTGGGTCATTTCTTGTTGAAGAAAACTGGATAGGTTTGGGAAGAAAATTGCTAAAACTCCACAACTTTGACTTTGCTGACAAAAAGGAAAACCTCTAAACATGATTAATAAGGATGGACCAACAGCAGGTGGGCGTTTGTAGGCTCATCCACCTGTGAACACTCTGTAATCTGCTCTAACCTCTGAGCACAAGAAAACACAGCTGAAACAATTTTTCTAACTGATTATATGGTATTCTTATTAGAAATATCTAAAGGGTAAATTCACAAATGTTGAGTCTGATCATTTCGATTAGTGACAAGACCCCAGAACTTGCTATATAACAAAACATTGCATTTAAAGGACAAATAAAACTTTTAACCATATTAAAATGGTGTTCTCTCATCATTACTTTACTGAAGAGTTGTATTTAGATTGATTCATGTTTGAGTAGTTGTGTATTGTTCTACATCTGGGTGCTCAGAAAATGTCTGTTTTCACCTACCCTAGAGTAGTAAATGGCCTTGTATCTCTTACTAAGCCGTTTTAGATACAGTTTACAATGAACAAAATGTAAAATAATGATCTCAGTATGTTAAAGTACTAGAAAAAGGCATAATATGTCTCCTTTAACAATAATTATTTTCGATGCCCCCAATCAATATTAAATATTTTGATGTCCTCTGAAACCAAGAAATGGAAAATGGGACCACACCATCTATGAAGGACCCTGAGTTCCACGTTAAATGGGGTGAAGCTTTAAGTAAAGGAGTCTAGATTAGATTATTTAATACATAACTTAACAAAGGCTTTTAAGTGTAAGTAAAGCAGCTTTTAAAACATGATTTATTAAATCCTTTAACAAAAGTTTTTTTTAAAATAACATTTGTCAAATCATCAATCAGTTTGAAAAGAATGGAGGACTATTGCTTGAATCCAGTCGAAGTATAAATAATTCAAACAAAAAACAAAAAAATCAAAAATAGGTTTTCTTAGGTTTACAAGACAGTCCCGCCCCGTCTGAAGTCCGCCATGGTCCCTGACGTAAATTTCCCAAGAAATATTCAAATATTAAGAGAGACAATGGATGCTAACAAACTAATATCGTAGCATAACATGGTTGTTTTTTGTAAAAAAACAAAAAAACAAAAACAAAACAAAAAACACAAAAAATATTTGGCTAAATGTTAGGGAACTAGCCCTGAGAAAGCTTGCAAATGTTTAATATAATTTTTTGGGGGAAAAGCTATAGAAAAAATAAATGCCTAAATTTACTTCTGGAATCAAGCTGTAGGTGATCACTGTTGAGCTCCATTAGATGTGAAGCCATGTATTGACCTTATTCTGCCCCGCCCACTTTTGCCGTTTTTTGCACTTTTGTTGTAAACGCACTTTCGTTTGACGAGAACTCCGTTAAAGCTAATGACGAACGAGGGAAAACTCTCGCCGCTAAAATGTTACATAAAGTAGATTGATTTGTGTAAAATGTTTAATGAACACGAGCAACAAGTCAACAACGCAACGATTTCCTGGTCAGTCTGAAAACGTCTTTTTAGTCGAGTAGAACTTATTTTCTGTTGAGCTCGTCTGCTCCCATAGAACTATAATAAAACCTGGAAGATGAATCCAAGATGGCCGTCCTGTTTATCCCTATGGAGAGTGCTCATTGGCGCATGACCCCAAAAAAGTTTCTTACTTCCGCATTTACTTCCTGATACGAAGGCTGACATCTTTGTTTTACTTCCTGATATGACGGCTGACATCTTTGTTTTACTTCCTGAAACGATGGCTGCCATCTTTGTTTTACTTCCTGAAACGGAGGCTGCCATCTTTGCTTTAGGGCGCCACGTGACGACAATCCCCCACTTCATATAAAAACGGTAATTTCGGTGATTTTAGAAACGGTAGAAAAGAACATTTCCTTCTATTTTATTTAAATACCGATAATAATTCAGTCCTGTCTGCAATTATAATGTGCAATTTTAGAAAAAGGCTGGTTCCAAGAGGCTGCAGTACCTCGCACGGCCACAAATCAATCTGGGACCACAGTCAGAGGGGGCGTACCTTATCCAGTTCATTTAATACATCCATGTCTGCTCCATGTAAACTAATACAACGGAAACAAGACGGCGGCGCGTAAGGTAACTTCCGGAATAAGGTGAATAAACATCTTGGAAGTCAATTTGCAAGTTTCATAGATTTTTTTTTTTTACAAAATAAGTGTAATTTCCTGCATTTTGGTGTGTTTCAAAACCGAATCTGCTCTTTTTTAATATGATGAAAACAGTTTCTATAAAATGTATTGTATATCAAATAATCCTGAAAATTGAAGAGTGCAAAAATATTTTTCCAGTACATTTGGCCTCCATGTCTAGAAAACAGTATTTGACTAAAGAAATTTTTGTCTCATCGACCGATTATTCGACTAAAAGGGGGTGCCGGAAAAGCTATCAAAAACCATATAATACCATGTCCATATAATACCATATAATACCCCAACTGCACTCAAATGACCACAACTGCAGAGGAACTATTTATACAGAAAATAACAAGGAAACAGTGTATTTGTATAGTAGAGATATAAAAGTTTGATAAAACTCATAATTCACTCCAAAATCTTCAGCTAACTCATTCTATATATTTTCTTTTTGCTGTTGTGCCATAGAAACCCCTTTAATCTAAATAAATAATAAACATTTTGGTCAACTAAAACACCATCGACCTATTAATCGACTAAACAACTAAAGGATTATAGCCCAAGAAAATAGGAAGATTTGTGGAAATGCTGATTTGTCATTAGACAAGTTGTATGCGACGTAGAACCAAGTAAAGTTTACATTATTCAGTGTCATTTTCTGAGGTTTTTCTAATCTCCCCTGTGCCCCATCCACATAGCACAGTTTACCTGCAGGTGAATACAACTAAATATGCATGACCTGCTTATGATACATTATTCAGGTACCATTATTATTATTTGATAATGTCTTTTAGGAAACTCCTGCATGTGTCTCCTTTTGCCTGAAGCACAAAAACTTACTCATTGACAACTTTGATGCCGAGAGAACGCGCAGAGCCTACAATGGATTTGACCACATTTTCCAGTGAAGCATTTCTCATTTTGAAGCATTCATCTTGGGCTTTGACCTGTGCAATCTCATATATGGCTCTCACAGACACCATACCTGCTGTCTCGTGGCCTTTAGGAGCAGAAAAAACAGAAGATGGTCAGAAATAAGCATAAACAGTTTGGACTAAAAAGAACAGAGGAACAAGGTTGGACACAAACTTTAAAGCATTAAAGAGAAATATACATTATTCTCTTTAGTTTCACAAAAATAGAAGCACCTTTGCCACTTCCATCCTTTGCACCCAGCGCTCCCCAACACAATGAATATTACATCAATCACTCAAAGCTCAAACGGAGGCCAAGAATGTGCAGCTTTTACATGACGGGCTCAGCAGGAGCAGTGGGCTCACCTGTTTTTGCAGCTCCTTTTGAGATGCCCGCTGCCTGTTTGAGGAAGTACGACACAGTTGGCTGTCCAATCTTCAGGTCATATGTTCGGTCAGGCTGAAATAAAAAAAAAACAAAAAACACCCACTATTAAATGTCATCAAACTATTTTTATATCTATAACTACATCAGTGAAATGGAATGAAACTAAATTGATATTTAAAGAAATTATATTTTCATAGTCCTTATTAGGATCTACAAACAGTTTATGTCCAGCAACCAATATTACAAACATGCACCTGTCTGATTTACTTTGTTAAAAATGATAAAAATGAAAAAAAAAAAAAAAAAGAATGACCCGATTACAATAGATGAAGGCTTTACTCTGTACTCTGCTTTGGTCAGTCTTTGTATTGGATATATTATATAAAATATACAGGTGCAACAAAAATAGAATATCAGAAAATTGCAATATTTTTTGTCACTAATATCAGAATGTCAAACCCGTGTATGACATAGATGAACTACACACAGAGTGAAATACTTCAAGCCTTTATTCCTTGAACTTTTGATAATTATAGTTTACAGATTATAAAAACAAAAATTCACTGTAGCAAAAATGTGAATATTACACAAGCTCCATAAAAAAATTTTTTTTGAAAAGAAATGTCCGACTTCTGAAAAGTATGTTCATTTCTTTTTCACTCAACACTTGGTTGGGTCTGCTTTTGCATACATTACTGCATAAATGTGGTGTGGCATAAAGGCGCTCCACCTGTGGCACTGCTCAGGTAATGAAAGCCCAGGTTGCTTTAATAGTTGCCTCAGGTCATCTGCAGTGTTGGGTCTGGTGTCTCATCTTCCTCTTGACAATAAAAACAGATTCTCTGTGGGGTTCAGGTCAGGCCAGTTTGCAGGCCAATCAAGCACAGTAACACCAAGGATTTTGGGCCGCAAAGTAGGGCCCAGTGTCAGAAAGCTGGGTTTGCGTCATCTCCAGTGTTGAGCTGCATTCACACTGTTTTGAAGAATGTTCATAGTTAGTAAATCCTCCCCCCTCCGAGCGTTAAAAACATTTCCTGCTGAACATTGATCCGGGATGTATTTTCAGATTTCATGCGCTACTTAGCCGACATTCTTTTGCTGTTTTAAGTCCTTAAAATTTAAGGACTTATTTAAGGCCAATGATTTAGGGCCTAAATCATCGCCAGACTCATTCTGAGCATTTCTGCCATCTAAAAACAATAACTGCAACTGCTAACCTGTATCATAGCATCTCTTAAGTACTCCCATTTCTTGGTCTTATTGAAGCTCTACTTGGAACCTTAAGTTAAGATCCAACCATGCAAAATGTGAATTTAACTGGTCTTAAACTTTTGGGAGACTGTATATATGGTTTACTCTCCTAGCTTTTATAATCTATAACATTTTCTCGAATCATCTCAGCTCAATATAAATGATGACACTTTTAAATGCTTTATTCAGAATTATAAGGGAACAAAATAATTCAAAAATTTTGTTTGATTTGTTAAATAAGTTTTAGGTTTATATATAGCGCTCCACAGACCTGCACAATTAAAATTCATATTAATTTTAAAAACTTGTTTTTGAAGTGGAAAATTAAGTTTAAAGGCACTTTAATTTAACCTAAAACTCTGCAAAATGTTTTGTGGTCATTAGTTGCCAGAAAGCTGATTAGTTCCCAGCAAGCTTAGTTATTTTTTGTGTGGTGGCTGCTGAGTTCCATAATGCACAGAGCTGTTATCAAAAAAGTTCAACTTCATTCTAAGCTTTCTTTTGTGAACAGACTTGTTGTGGGACCATCAGCAGATGGCGCCATTTGCGAGTGTGAAAAGAAAACTGATATTAAAAATGCCTCTTGCCTTTTGGCTCTGAGTGCTCACATCATAGGCTCAACAAAGCCCATCTATGTATTCACCTCAAAGGACTCTGCTTTAGATTGGGACAAATGCACAAAAAGGTAATGCCTGGTTCGTTGACAAAGGAAGGAATTTTCTGCGTAATTCCCATCCCCAGCACTTAATGCTTCTTGACGCCAAGTTCCTTTGGGCATTGCTTCATTAATGAATGCAAATGGAAAGGCTTACTTCAGTGAGGCAGTATGAATAATAAAAGTGAGCTGGTAGTGTATGCAGCCAATGAAAAAAATACAGAGGAGAGGAAGAGAGAGCACTGTAACTGGTCAGAGGTGGGTTAAAACATTGAGACGTACCTTCACGTGGATTTTGATTGGAAGAGGGATACCCTCCTTTAGCTCTTTGGTCTTCTCATTGAAGTCTTTGCAGAATTGCCCAATGGGGATTCCTTTCTAGAAAGACAACAGACAGAAATGCATACATTATTTCCAATGTGAGCTTGTGCCTGGGCTCAGTGTCACAGCAGTAGTCAGAATGCAGATGCCCTGGTGCTGTCAGTCAAACTGTCACAAAAGTCAGAGCATTTTACTGCATTATTTGGCACACATCAAGAGGAGGCTTTAACACACGTAACATTTTGAGGGAAATATTTTTGTATTTCATGCTTGTTTTCTCATTATATTCACAGTGAAATGCCTTTGTGTATACAGCAGAGTTTGTGTGCCTGTCACTCTGGCTATGACTGAATGCATGTCGGCGCCCAGAGCCACAGAGACCCAATGATGAATGAGCCTCCCATTTTCCAGCTCCAGCAAGGCCAACCAGAGCAAAAACAAAATGGATGGGTGACATTAAGTCAACACCCGGCTAGCACTGTTCCCCTGCACCGTGGCTTTTTGAAGCAGAATTCTGTAGCAATGGCTAATAATTAATCTAATTATTGGCAGTACATATCTAATATCTGCATCAACTACCTACATCCCTAAATGGAATGATTTGATCTAAATGTTAATTTCAGAACCAGCATAGGAAAATGAATTATGAAATGACAAGTCTCAACTGTGGTGTGACAGAGCTAAAGAGTGCAGAGTCTTCAGATAAAAATAATGGATCTGATGAAAAGTCAGTCAGTCATCCCAAGAAATCTTCTACTGGCAGAAAAGGAAGGCATTTATTTGAAACCAAGAGAACAGAAATTTCAGTGCATATGATCCCTCTAAAGGCCTCCAAAGCCCCTGCTGCATAGTAATCAGTTATGATTGGTACAACCCCAACGCATCAGAAGACACCAAGGTGCTCCTCATTACGCTTTGTGCATAACACAATAACAGCAAACAGATAGATGTTTTTACACAGACTTCAGTCAATGCACATTTTCCTACTTATTTAGGTGATATTTACATTCTCCTGCTAATACATGAAAAGCAGTTTTTATTCAAAGAGCTCTCCTAGCCTCTACCTTATCTTCCCTCTAGTGCTTATTAATCGTAATCCCATGTCATCCTCACTACCTTCTCCTCCATTCTCCCCTAACACAAAACAGTACTGCAAAGTAAACAACCAAGGGTGTGTGGGGGGCAGAGTGTAATTAAATATGGATTTATATAAGACTGTGATGTTACATATGAGTTGAAGTACAGCCTCTGGCTTAGCCATGCACATTCAGCTCCTTTCTCTTTCCCTCTGAACAGCCGCTGTTGGATAATGATGTCTCCCACCGACTCAGAGGGCCTTTTCAGGCCACACAATGCCATAAAAAGGCCTTCCCAACCAGCAGCAGTCAAAGCCTTGGTTCAAAAATGTACTTAGGCATAAGCACGGACAGAGGCATTATGTAGACAGGGGAGCAAAAGCACTAAACACAGACAAGAGAACAGCTTCACTGGGTCTCCCTGACCAGGCTGTCATGTACTGTTAAATGCTAATGAACACAATGTAAATGTCAAATAAGTGCAGCTTGAGGACAAGAGACAACTCCACGGTCATAGGGAGTTGGCATGCAGAGTTTGTTCACTACTAAAGATGCACTAGAGACAGGTAATCATATTTGAATTAAGCCGTTCCATGAGAGTCCAGACAATTCAGTCTCGAAAGAGGACAGCAGAAGCCATTTTTATTTCGGCCCCAGGCTATTCAATAGTTTAACTGCAGTAATTACAACAATTGGGTCATGCTGGGAGTAATGGCAATCAAAGTCTTTAAATGTTGTGTGGGGCCTGGCAGGCCATAAAGCTAGGGTTCAAGATGTGCTTTTCCACCCTCATATGACATTTATCAGAGTGGGAACTGGAACGGCAACATTTATGTCCAAGCCAAATCACTTTCCACATTCACTGCATCTGAGCATCTAATCATCCCAGAGCCTTAGTCGCTAGATAAATCCCTTTCGTCCACCAGGACTGATTAGAGCCGGGCGCTCTCCAGTATAAAATGTCTGCAGCCAATCACCCAAGGCGGGGCCTTGGAATACACAGAGACTAGGACATTCAGCAGTAATTCAAAGACATTTGAGATTCTGACCATTGGGATTAAGCACTAATCTAGAAGCCATTTCTTGTAGTCCAATCCAGCTGCACTTCTGGTGAACAATTGCTATATCATTCATGACATGACCAGAATCATATTAGTTGTGATAAGAACAATTAAGCATTTGCAATTAAAATATGTGCAGTGTCTGTTTGAGTTGACCCAGTCACCACATTCTTTGCAGTCGTTTTGACATTCGTTTTGTGTTAATGTGATTGGCCTTTCAGCTTCACTAACTCATTTTAACAAGATGTAGCCCTGGTGTGGGTGAGTTGACGGGCACAAAAGAGAAGCAGAAATGGGGAAAGAAGAGACAGTTGAGGCGCATTAAACTTGTCAGAATGTGGTAGCCAATATTTGCACAATGAAATAGGTTTGATTGACCTAGGAACAGGATCGAGCAAAGCTGCAGAGCGAGATCTTCATCAAAAGGACGAGGACTTAACTGTGTGGATGTTTATGTATGAACACCTGGGCCTCATTTCAATGGGACAAGATAATCAGTTAAAGAATGGATATGTGCACATAATAAGCTGTGAGAAGCTGCTGACGGGGAGGAACCTTTGTGTGTGGCCGCAGGTGTCTTTGCATCTGAGAAGCGAATAATATGAAATCTGAAGGTGGGGGTGATGATGATAGAGCCCAAGTAGGTCCCAAGCACTGCTGTGTTTAAGGGAGCGTGGCAAGCATTGCTATAAAGGACACAGACATAGGACATGGCCCTGGGGCAGCAGACGGGATTAATTGCCACTGGCACACGAGGCCACAGGATAAATGGCCACAAGCAGTGGACAGCGGAACAGCTTGCGACATAGTGATGAAGGAGTTACGCAGAGAGGCTGGTGGGAGGCGAGGTTAATTAAACTCTTCAACAGGGAACACTCTCATTCATTGCCATCATTACTCTGTTCATTTAATCTGCTTCGCTGTTGGCATTTCATCATACTTTGCCCCTTGTAGTGCCATACAGGTGATTAGGTTTCATGTCAGGGTCCGCCCATTGTCCAGAAGGGAAAGTTCGAGATGTAAGAGTAGACAGAGAGGCTCAGCACAGGTCCAATTGGGTCCTTTAACTACATACAGCAAAAAGAACCTCATAATTTAGAGTTAGTGCTGGACTTTTCTCTTGACTTTCTGCTTTAATCGTATATTCCAAACAACTTTAACCAAGCCACAGGTGAGCTGAAGGCCAATATATAGTGTTGCTTTTTGTGCAGAGATCAGAAACTAGAATGGATAAAGTAAAGCAAATTAAAGGACAACCACATCAAGCCAAAATTAACTTAAATTTAAAATAGACACTTGGTTCACTTTTATATCAAGAATAAGAATAATTTACTGTTTGAAGTCATAGTGAAAAGACAGCCAGCTAGAGTAGAACAAACCTTATCATATTGCCTCAAAACATCCCCATTTTCAACCTCATTAGGCACCTCTCACAGACTTGAGTGTGTTGTACTTTTTGCCACATCATATGATTAATCACACAAGGATGGAGAGGCAGAAAACACCAGAATCCCTCTATGTCCACACAGGAAGAATCAAAGGTGCCCTGATGGGGAGCTATAGAGTTTGGAACAACAAAGTCACAATGAAACAATAGGTGGTGACAGATCTACAAAGCATGATTGAGTGGGGAATAGCAGTTCTAAGGCAGCAGCGTCAGACTGATTAATAACAAGCTGCGCTGTAAAATATGAATCATGTGAGAGGCCACAGGTAATGGTCAACATTTCATGCCTCATTTAGAAATGTCATTTGCGATTTTTAAAAATCAGACTGGTCTCATGAGCAATAGAAAAGATATTTGAAGAGTGTCAAGGCAAGGCATAACAGTGCGTGGACGAGTTTGGAGAAAACTGTACATTCAATCAAAGATAAACAATCTACCAGTAATAGTTACAGAAACATTGCCACTTTTAGGGAAGAATTAAATAAAAGTGTGTGGGCGGCACATCTGTGATAGACATATTTTATGCATTATTAAAATTGGCCATTTTTGCTTACAAGAAATAGAGACATTGTATGTGCTTATACATTTAGGCCCTTGAAGAGAAGTGTAGTAAACATACAAAGCCTAATGTCAGACAAAAAAGATGAGGTCAGCTTAACTGGCCTTCCTTCCGACAGATTTGAGTATTTTTTCTTTTGTTTAGGCCCATATTGAAATATGGACTTTATCTCAATGAACAAACAATATTATACAAGTTGGGACATGTTTGTGGGTTATTTCGCATAACATTGAGGCAAATGTACATCTATTTTTGTAGATGAAAAAAGCATGTTACGGTAATAAGATATTTCCTAGATCAAAACCGCAGTGTCAAGATGTTTATCAATTTCCTGGTGACCAACATCAGCCCTGAAGGAGACCATAGATCATGTTGATGTCCTTTACCATTCGTGGACAGACTGTAACCCTCTGTGCCCTTCTACAATCGGGGCCAAAGCTAGAAGTGATGAGTGCACAATACTGCACCCGGTCTTGGTGCTTCTCATCCTGCCTTTTGTCCTTTTCTGCCACAATCTCCCTGTCATTTCTGAGAATGAGCGGGTACCAGTGACCTTCAACCACACCCAGGGGAAACACAACAAGAAAATAGGGGAGCCAGTATCCAGTGAGAGGAGAGATGGGAATAAACAAAAAGACAAGGAGGGTGGGGAATGGGGGAAAAACAGAAAAAATTCCTTGCTGAAGTATGAAAAATAGAAAATCTCTTGAAAACCAGCAGAGCGTAAAGCTGAATCTGACAAGAAAGATGAGTCTCCATCCTCTTTTTCGCCAGTCTGATTAAAAGTCTCACTCCAAAATGAACCAGGCACCATGGGCGCACCAGAGGAGTGGTGCCGAGGGCAAGCACTGAAATGCTACTGATACTCAGAGAGAGAAGCAGGACCTTCACACCAAGGTGAAGCAATGAAACGCCTGTAAATCCCACCAAGGGTCAGGCACAACCTCCAAAGTGAAAAGTGGCCCTTCAAAGCATCAGATAAATGCATTCCACAAATATTTTATATCTTCTGCAAAAGCTAAAGAATATAGTAACTCCAAAACATTAACCCAGGTTAATGCAACAGCTTTTATGCCAAGTCTAGTTGAACGATTACCTGCCTATTATTGAGCCTCATTTAGCATATAGAACATATGGACATCTTGTTGTAAACTAACAAATTGGTTTAGTGCTCAACTAAATTTGAAGATTTCAACATTTTAGGCCGCACACAATAACATGGCAGCTGAGAAGCTTTTCTTTTGAAATTTAATGTGTGAACAAACAGAAGGAGGGCTAATTAAAGTTCTAACATCTGCTTTTAGAGCTCTAAACGTGTCTACAGGCATTGCTCGCTCCACTTCCTTCAAAAGAGGGATGCTAAATATGGGGAAGCTTCCAAACAAAGCCACTAATCTCCTGGCAGTAGCATTAACATAATAGCATATTATTGTAACGGGGAGCAGGATTTCTCCCAGCGAAATTTCAACAGCTGACGGAGGAGGGATGAGGAGGAGGGTAGGGGGTCTGGAGCGAGGCACGTAACCTGCGTACAAATTAACAGCACGACCAAACTCGAGCAGCGCGAGTTTCTTTCCCTCGCCTTTCCCTCGCGCTGCGCTGCGCTGGTCCAGTGCTCGAATACGTCTCCGCTGAGCTGGACACTGCAGGAGGCGACACCGCCACGGCCAGATACACATCACGGAGGCTCCCGCATAAGCCACCGGAGCTGCCAGCGTGCCATCCGTGCAGCCAGCACCAGCCAGCCCTGAGCCGAGGATTATGCCATGCTCGTTCGGGACGAGAAGCGCCCAAACTACGGACCCGACTTTGCTCGGCGTGGCCGCACGATGACTTCCTCCTCCACCTAACGCCTGACTATCTACAAACAGAGGGACTGTGCAGACAGAGGATCAGCTCGTTATCAACGACAATAAAAGGCACTTTATTGGTCAGCACCACGCTTCTACTTGTGAAAAATGACGGAATAGATCAACGCAGAAGGGCAGTGAGTGCCAAGCAAATGTTTTTTGGAACTATTTTACTTTGATCAGAGCTGTGCACGGAGACAGCCGAAGCTGATACCTGCCGATAATAGGGCTGTTATGAAACAGGTGTTGCGGTGAAGGGCTTGACAGAGGTTTGAAAACTGCCAAAGGATGCAAGACGCGACTCGACAGCACTGCTCCACGGCCAGCTAATGATACGTGTTTGAAGAGAACAGAGAGCGGGATAAACTGTGAAACTGGCACAACAAGCCCCGGAGGCTACACTTGCGGGTGCCACCTGATAAATCAACAGATGCTTCAGTCATGTGGCTGTAAGTCTGGGCACTGGATTAATTTAGCAATGCATTATCTGGGATTGCACACCGCCCCACTCTATTAATTACACACTTATAGCACAGCGGCTGTGTCCTTGGAGCATGCTGCAGGTCTTAAAATGTAAAATGCAGATCAAGTTTAAAGTTTAACATAATTATTTTGCATTCAATTATTTTGTTTATACTACCTGAAAAAATACAATAACAAAAACAAATAATGATAATCATCATCACAAAAGTCATATCTCAATTTAAGTGAAAGTAGTTCATAATCATTTTCATGTCTGTCTCCAGGAAAAACTGAGGGTGAATTGAATTTGAACACACAACTCGCCTGGACACCATTACACCCCATTACTCATGCTTAAAGTGAAATGGTTTGCCTCACCTTGTCAACAGAAGTGTCATTTTCCGTGGCAGAGATATGATGAATTTGGTCATTATTGATGAGCTGAGTGGACACACGGGCTGTCGTCTCACTGCTTCACTCTGAGCAGAATAAATTACACAGCACTGACGGCCACTCACAACACAAACAGGGACTGACAGGGAGATTTCCGTGGTGAAATTTATGTTGCAGGTTGAACTAAGAAATTCAACCTCAAGAGGACCAGCTGTCTACCTGTGCATTCTCTTATAAGGGTTCGGTGAAGGAAAGCAAATTCCAATATCCTCTCAATCTGCTGCTCTGTGAAATTCATTCAATTCTGGGTCATGATAATCGAGTTGCTCTCAGAGACAAAAGGCTTCATAGACAATCTCATATTACAAATGCTGCCATGATCCTGACGCCGGTCCTCCTCCTGTGCCTCATGGCAGATTAATCACTTGAGATCGCTTCTTCTCTTGTGTCTTTAATTTATCTGATGCAGAACAAAACCCATGTCTGTATTTCTCTGGATCAGCAAGACCAAGCTCACACCTGCCTGTGCAGTGGGGAAAGTCACTTTTTCGATGTAAATTTGAGTAGGCCGATTTCCCTTGTCTCAACTTCAAGTTTCCTGCCGGGAGGTTATTTATGAACTATTATAACAACAGTGTAGCATGTTTTTATGCATGTAGACAGCCATGTTGATTATTAATCTTCAACTTTGCTCATACCCCAAATACAACGCAGATTCCCAGAGGATTTCCTTCAATGATTCAGTGGGCACACAAAAGATGACACATCTCCTGTTAGTCTAACATAGAGGAAGTGTCTTCCATCTGTCATATATCAATACATTTGTCACATACTCTTCAAAGCCTTCAATCAGGCTGAATATCTCTTGCTCGATCAGGCTCAACTGTTGCCATTATGGCACATTTGAGCTGGTAATGATTTTATATTATAATACCATCGATCGTGGTTGACACAGAGCAGCACTGAGCAGATAACGCACAGTCCAGTGGTCTATGCCCTGCTTTTCAGCTAAATACTACAAAGAGATGTTTTTTCGATCGCACTGTAAAGTCAATGATCATTTCTCAAGTCAAGATCAATACTCAGGTTTATACTGTCTCAGGCTAAAATATGAGCGGCAGGGAAAAAAAAGCAAGCACACTTCAAGCCAAATTAGCATTGGCTGCAAGCGCTCATGCAGATGTACACAGTGTGTGTACACACTTTCATGGCATAGTTATAGCAGCTCTAAACAAATAGAAGGTTATCAATATTCAACTGCAAAAGAGCTGAATTTGAAATGATTAAAGACTGCAGCAGGGAGGGTCATTATGCACCAGAGACAACACAATCAAACAAACACTTTGACCAGGCATCTGTATCTGAACACAGTTAATAAGTCAATACAAAAGAAGGTGAAAACGTTGCAAAATGAAATGTAAAAGCTGAGATAATAGCTTCCATTGAAGAAAAAAAGGCCCTGCTTTTGTTTGAATTAAATTTTGTTCATTTTACCAACAAACCATGCTAAGAAAAAAAAGACACGTTTGCTGGCTGCGCTGAGGAGCCAGGGTAGATGAGGCTCTGGCCAAAGATGAAGAGCACTCACAGTTTACTGAGGCCAACGTCTTTAACCATAGCAACAAAACACTTTACATTTGTTTCTGAATAACCACTGCAAGTAAAAGTGTGTTCTCATTTGCGCTTATTTACCACAGAAAAGAACTTAGAAGCGTAGTTACAGTGTTGCATTCTTACTTACAATTTGATGTTTTTAGGCATGGTGCCCACGCCCCAGGTGTGCGTATCAACCCTGGTGACGGTGAGCACAATGGCTGTGGTGGACCTCTACCTGCTGGAGCAGAGCATGCTGGGAGCTCGCGGTGTTTCGGGACCTAGTATGTGGCAGTGTGTGGCCGTGTTGCTAGGTGACGTGGGCTTCCTACTCGCTCTGCGCTTCGTGTCTGCAGGTGTGGTATCAGAAGCTCGGTCTCCACGGCGTGGTTTTGCCAATGCCCTGTGGTTCATGTTCCTGTCTCTGCTTCAACTTAAGCTCTTCTTTGTTTGCCACAACTACCGCCAGGAGCGGCGTCCCCCTGACCCATTGGCCCGAAAGACACTGACCCTGCTGCTGTCCATCTGTCTGCCTTCCCTGTTCCTCATCCTGACTGGGGCCGACCACATGAGCCCTCAGCGAAGGAAGCAGGAGGTCCGGGGTCGGCTGCTGTGGGTGGTGGTGGACCTGCTGGATGTCCTGGACCTTCAGGCAGGGCTATGGGAGTCTCAAGGGGGATCAGTGCTCCCTGGGGACCAGAAGTTGCCCATTTGGGCCGAAGGCCTGGTCTTTTTTTACTGCTATGCACTGCTGCTGCTGTTGCCATGTGTGGCTCTCACAGAACTAGGGGCCACTGGACTGCCTGGGCAGAGAGGGCCACGGAAGGAGGCTTTGTATCCTTGGCTGAGTCTGGTCACCATCAACATCTTCACTCTGGCCCTGAGGGGCACAGGCATGCTGTGGTACCGGGACCCTCGGATCTCCACTGTGTTCTTGGGGAAGAACCTGCTAGCTCTGGCAGTGAAGCTGAACTCTGCATGGGAGAGGCACAGACAGGAGCGGCACACTGGAGGATTGGGGACTGCAGCAGAGGGAGGGGACTCCACTGGGCCGAGTCAGAGCTCAGAGCCCAGAGAGGGCCAGGTCCAGGCTAAAGAGTTGCCATCTCATTACCACTCTCTGACGCGATCTCAAAGTCACACACTGTCTCATGTGAGCCTCGAACCCTCAGAGACGGCCTTAGGACCTTCTTTCATTTCTCATGAACTATAGAGAGCACACAGAACACAGACCGCCTGTATCTATTTCAAACAGATATCTGCGCTAAGCCTCGGTCCCTCACTCATGCGTTTAAAGCTGTGCTCAGCTTGGATTTTTGGATCTAATTCAAATTGCATTGGTGTGATCTATGTGTGTCCTTATTTAAAGTGAACATTGCGAACTAAAGTGTGTGTGAAAAGACAATTCCTCAATTGTCTGCTCACATCTCAAAATAATATTCATTTTTCATTTACCAAACTGCCAGAATGACTTTGAGCAGCACATTTTCAATATACATTGATTCAGATTTACACCCACTCAGTGCCCTCCTCCAGAATTCCTTATGTTGATCTCATTCAATTTAATTATTAATTAATACTGCAGATTTCTAGGACCATATTAAAATCACAAAATAGATTAAGACCCAAAGCCAGATTTAAAAGCAAGCTAAAACTTTGGTGAAAAAAAACAACAACATTTATTTCTTAATGTTTTGTAGCTGAGAAAGTAAGGGGAAAAAAAAAGATTTTTTTTAAAATAAATCATGTCCTCTTTTGACAGTTGCGTGACTGTCAAAAAACCCAAAAAGTAAGCATCAGTGAAGGCCTCAAGGATTTCCTTTTGCGGCTCAACAATTTTTTTTTACATTTCCGCCTGGAAGCGTCAACAGGCTACAGGCCACAGTTAAAATTCATTAACACTTGTTTGGCAGCTTCAAATTGTTTGTCTCTGGCTCCTTTATTACCTTTTTCATTTTTTTTTTTCATTTCAAGGTTATGGTTAATCTATAAGCATTTTGTAATTGTATTATTTATTTTATTTTTATTTTTATATTGAGGACAATTACTATTATTACTATTAGACAATTATAGTCACAAAGTGAGGGCCTAGGGTTGAAAAGCACTGAGCTGGGGTTGAAGATGATCTGAACACATAATAAAAAAAATAGTTTTAATAAATATGTTTTAATAGGTTGCACTTACCTTCTACAATTTAATTATGTCATAATCTCAGATAGTGGGCAGAGCCTGTGTAAATGTGGAAAATTCACTGTTTCCCAAACAAGATATCCACAAATTATGAACCATGTTCTAGCAAGATACTTGCTCTGCATCTGGAAACAACATCTACTTTTGAGCCATAGGCTGCAGCGGGCTTACAGATGATTAAGTCTGCAGCTAGAATGATTAAAGATGTGTTGACTATAATTGTCTAGTAATTTAATCAACATTTAAAAGTACTTTTACACATAGGTCAGAGCTCAGAATTCTATAAATGGTTTTATTAACCCATTTTAACTGCACTTTTTTGTTTTGTTTTTTAAACGATAGCATTGTAAGTAATCCCTTTACTCCCAACATGTTGATGTTATACTTGTACATTTACTGTATGTGTGTAATTTCATAAAAAAATAAGTACAACTTGTAAAGGTTTGTTTGCCCTTTCTCAGTGTTCGGTGTGTAGTAATGGGCCTCATGGCTGTCAGAGGTGTTCACAAAGCTGCATGTGGATCTTGGACATATGCCATGTGTAGTGTACAGTCCGTAGCAGCTGTTGTCAGCTACAGCTCCAGGACAGAGTGCAAACTAATAAAGTGTCTCGTACTTGCCTGGCTTTGACAGCTCATTGGCCATTGTGTAGGGGCCGACTGGCAGCCTGTCACTCCCTAAATGCCCCAATGAGAACAAATTGGTCCAAATTATTCACCCTTAAAGAAAAAAGCATTGAACTGAAAAAAGCTAAGCCACTGGCTTTAAGTAACATTAAGTTAGAGACAGCATTTTTTAAAAATCACAAAACCCCAAAACATTCAGGTTATTTTTCAGAAAATTAAAAATAAAATTACAATCATCCTCTATGTGAAGAACTGTGTGGCACAGTATATGAATATGAATGGCACTTGGCGGCCCTGAATGAACACCGACCTCTCCTCCAAGCTTTAATGGGACTATTAATTGAAACTGAGCCCATTCGTCAAAATGCATGCGTTAATTTGCAATGCTATATGCTAGATTTACAGACTATGTTTACAAAATGCATTAAGACTAATGTACCCTTTCAGCCACAAAGAAATCAGTTTAAGTTACAGAGGGGAATTTCTTTTCGGGTTCAGCAACTTTAAAAGGAACTGGCATAGGGAAATCTAGTGTAGCAGACATCATCAGCCCAGCTCTTCCCTGTGTTTTATCTCCCGCCTCTTCTTTCACTCCACATTTTCAACACATGCATTCTGTATGCACTCCCTGTCACATTTTTTATTAAAGTAAAGCAGTGACTGCAAAGGCTGTAGCCTCCACAAATGACTACCTTCTTGAATTTGTTACACCTGTTAGGGCCTGAATACAATACTCAGCATTTTCTCTCAGCACCCACTGACTCAGAAGCTGCTCCTGAAGAAAAGAGCACTTGTGCGACCATTTTCAGTTTCTGTGGCCACCGTCTATTCAGTGTTCACTGCTGCTAATTTCACTGTGGCCTGTAATTATTCTCCTGGTCCAAAGCTGTCACACGCTCTTTATCCATCACCCTTTGCTTCTTTTATTTCTCTCATTTGTTCAAATTTGCCCTAGAGCCGACAGGCGACCTACCCTTCTGCACTTCCCCTGTCGAGGGTGGTTAGTCATGGGGAGGGGGGAAACAAAATGAAGAGTCAAGACGAGCAGAGATTAAAGATCTGGGGTAACCGCCTACGGCACAGGGACTATTAGCTGCCATTTTTTACAGTTGTTCAAACTGCGCTTGTAGGAGCAGGTATAAGAAAGATGACTACATACTGTATAACCCCTTGACAATTATGACATAACATACGTGTCCCAGAGACAGCCAAAGGAGACATAAACTTGTATTCTGCTAGGGCTGATAACCATTTCACCTCATTACCCTTGACATGGCGATCACTACAGGATGCCCACAAGCCTGAGCCAAAGAGTTTGAGCGAATGCAGCATTTAACCGACATGTCTAAATCATTCATCATAGCACACTCCATCAACACAACAGCTTCTGGGCAAGCCTTAAAGTCTGTGTTCCCCAAAAAGAAATGCAAAAGAAACAATCAGAAAAGGACTCAAAACTGAACATGAAGTGTATTTCTTACGCTTAGAATTAAGAATTATTGTGCAGAAAGGCATCATTGGTACAAATCTAAAATAATGGAGAGAAAAGAGAAAAGCCTTCACAGCTCCATGACAACCACCAGGACATCAGAGGGACTACAATTTTCAAAACTTCAAATGAGACAATTCTATAAGCGGTGGACAGGCCTGCCTCGTGTCACTGGTCTATGGACTGATGCATTGTTCAAAAATTCATTCTTTTTTCAAAAGAATTGAGCAGAGTGATGGAGGTCTGCTGTAAAAACATGTTTTCACACGGTGTCAGAGTTGTCTTTTATTATGCAATGGGAAGTAAGAGAAGTTTTATATTTGAAGTTTCCGTGGAAGGACATCAAACAGGTAACCGAATGAGAGAGACAGTCCAAGAAAGATTCAACTCTGCTACAACTCAAAGGCAACAGAGAGGTCGGCTAAACTGCTTAGGAAAAGTTTTTTGGCTTAATGTGATCTGTAAAATAAAATCACATAACTTGTAAAAAGTGAATTATTAGGATGATCCGAGGTGGATTTTTTCCCAGCCATTAGGATAGCCAATATTTTTCTTGCTGTTGTCAGCGATAACCAATATTTGCCAATATCAACATTTCAACATTTAAAAATCTATAGACCCTTTAAAATGTTATGTCATCAGAACTGAGGCAATAGTAAGTAGATATACATTTCCAATGATTAGCTAACATCAGATATTAATACAAATAATAATTTTAAGTCTTTATAACAAAAAAGGTCGGGGATGAAAATACAGTTTTCCTACATTGTTTGTTTTATCTTATAATTTGTAGTAAAGTATGTAACTAACGATAAAATTAAACACTTTTCATTTCTCTAGTAAAACCTTCAAATTAGGATTTTGCTTCAATTAAAAATCATAATCGCCTTATAAAAAACAAATAATGGAAAATACAACTGTCAATGTTTTTAACTGGTTCCTGATATCACAGATGTGTGAGTGGTTTTAATTCTTTGTAAAGTGTCTTTGAGTGTCAAGAAACCCTTTCACTTCTGCCTCCAGTGTTTACAGCAAAGGACTTAAAGCAAGGCCTACAAATTGTTGATACTTTAAGTTCGCATATGCATTCCAACACTAACAATTTGTGTCCTCCCTGGTTTGGTCTAAATCTTTATGGATTAAATAAATTAAAATTGCAGAACAAGAGCAATCTAATTTAATGAGGCATTTAATGTAGGGTAAATGAATCACGTTAACACTCGAAGAGTATTTCATTATCATTTACTTACAATTCAAATTTGCTTTATTCTTCTCATTATAAACACAGTTTTCATTATATGGCGTGGGAGAGTGGGTCAGAGTAGACTTGGGCAAAGAGACAATGATATTTGCATACCAACATAATAATATTCACAAATGATACGTGTGCAAACAGACTAAGGACGCGATGACGCTCAAAGAATTTTGCATCAGCCCTGACAAAAGATAGCAAAAAACATTAAACAATACAACACTGAATTTTACACCTAACTTAAATCCAGGTAAGCCCCATTCATTACCTGCAAATACTTTGATCAAAATCATATAAATATGCTCAAATAAAAGGGTAGAGGGTTAAATGATGATGTCTAAATAGTGAGAGAAAAGCATTGTCCAAACCGTGCCATTCATTCATTACCAAGTCCAAACAACAACAACAAACATTACCTTTCTTTACATCATCCTCCGCCCACTGGAGCTCCAAGTCCAAGCTCATTGTCATGTGGGTTTCTGGACGAGTGCTCAGGTTTGCAACTGGGTCATTGACCACCTACAGCTCGCCATTTTCTACCTCCACATATTCTATTATTTCAACACCCGACTCTTGCATGAATAAAGGAATCATGGGGCGACATTAATGAGGCAGCCACCTGTGACGACAGAAGCCATTTCAAAGTCAGCTTATTCTGCCTTGGTCCAAGGAAATGAGAACAAGAGGTACAGTGGGCATTTCCAAAAAGCAGCAGCATTTGTTTAAAAATGTGTCCACGCTGTAACTATACAGCAGACATTTGATAGTTTGTGATTTGACAGAAAATCTATCTAAGATGCTTGAAATTCTGCCAGAATTTCACATCATGTCTCGCAACAAACATTTCTAGCTTTACACCTGGGAGTTTGGTGCATCCAAGAATGTTTAGGTGAAACTTCAAAATATGATTAAATTGTTTATTAATCTGGTAAAATGTGTCTTTACTGTTGAAAAAATAGAATCAAAATTAAATTAATCCCAAGCCCAAATATGTCATTTGTAAAGGGCTTGGCTTTAATGACAACAGTGAGTTACAATTACAATTACAATTAATAATAAAATATTCTAAACCATCACAACCATCATTTTGAACACAACCAACGCCAACACACACACACATATATATATATATATATATATATATATATATATATATATATATATATATATATATATATATATATATATATATATATATATATATATATATATATATATATATATATATATATATATATATATATATATTTTTACAATTATATAACTGTGTTTTTAACAATCAGAATGGTATTTTTTGTTGTACATAAAACTGGTACACACTTTTTTCAGAAAAATAGGCTTTCATAAAAAATAATAATAATAATGATTTCTTTTGGACACGTAGGGTAAGCCCTTAACCTCAGAGTTAGTCTTGGAGCTTACATGGCAGATGAGTGCCTTCTGGTTTTGGTGTACCTGTCTTTACATATGTGATTTTTTCACATCACACCACATGACATTATAGTGCTTTTTGTTCAAATTAGAAATAAATAAAACATTATTTTATTCTAAAACTGAACTGTTACATTTTTGAGCACCGTTGAGTTTTGAAGGAAGAAAACATTATCTAGAAAGTAATTTAAAGTGACAAAGCAAAACATATCTACTGCAATCTGATCAGTATTACTACACATTTTTCTTAATTGCATAACGTTTTTATTTTTCCTGTCAATGTCACCAAAATCTACAACATGAGCCATCTTAACAAAAATATCTGCTAGCAAATGTCAAACCTATAAACTAAACCCTGATTTCGTAGAGAGAAAAGGTTCCCCGTAACAAGTAGGTATTGTGTTTGATTTTACATCTAGCAACTGCTGACAGTGAACATCACTTTGAAGCGAACAATAAAGTTAATAGAATTTTACTCCCTTGGACGTCTGATGATAAATGTTCCAGAGCCGTTATTTCTTTGTGATACTATTCATTACAGACGCCTCCTCCCAGCTCAGCTCCTGTGCCGCTTGTGTTCACTTTTCACTCTCTACCGCGTGTGTCGTCATTAAGTCACCGAGATGGATTAGGCGTGAGAATTGATCTGGTTTCCTACAGGGGGATGGCATCCAGGGCTGATGAGCGCTGTCCATTAAAGGGAGCTAACAAGATCATTTGTATGTGCTGGACGAGCCATGGGCCTGCTTTGGTTCAATTTGTAGAGGACAATCAAACCTTAATAGATGAACACCCGTTTAAGTGCGAGCAGATTGTGTCTTTATAGTGGACAATATAAATTTGACAGATGATTTTAAACAAAAGCTGGGGGTGTTAAAGGTAACTGCCAAAACTTTTAGCTCCAACTTTTGTTGTTTGTTTCATTGCAGACTTAAATTAAGTTGCACAGTTCAGTCAAGGCTTTCATTTAGTATTCTTTAAGCCAACCATCGAACACATTTATTTTGGGTAGATTTGGCAACAGTAGTGAAAAAGTTGCAGTGAAATAAAACAAAAAGAATAACTTCAGGATGTCTTCAAGGGGCAACTGAAACAGGGAGTGTTCCTGAATTTAAACGTGCACTATGTAACTATTCTGGTGGATGGTTCATCTCTCCACAGATCTGACAAATAACTTGGGATCACCTGCTTGCCTCCATGGCAACAGATCATTTAATGGAACGTTCAATCCAAAGCGCTAACATCTTCATGAAGACAAACGGGTGTTGGAACTTTCACCAGAAAGGTTACATATTGCACATTTAAGTCTAAGCACTGACTGGTTTATATCATTCCATCTGACTCACCCTCCGAGGGCTGAGGATAATTCAGAAGGACCGCGCTATGGTACGACGTGTAAGCACATGTGGCCCAGAAATGGTGAACACATCTGCGCACAAAGGGCAGAGTGCGCAGGCTCTCTACCTGCACAAATGAGCTCTGTGGCTGGAATAAGAATAGGCAGGACAAGGGTGATGTAGGTGTGTAGAGAAGATCAAGAGACGGAATTGGGGACTAATGAAATGAAATTACCACTGAAAAGCTGGGGCAGACCAAACAGAAGAGACAATTACAAGCCATTTTACCTGGCCAAGAATTGGTCCGAGGGGTGGTCCCGGGGCAGCCTGGCCTGACCTGACAATTGCCCGGATTATGCCACCTGTATCCAGCTTCTTCACCGCTTTCGCTGCCTTGGAGATCTTAGACATTCTAGTCGCTTTGCTTCAAGCCAGTTGTGAATCCATCCACTGAGAAAAAACACACACAAAAAAACGCAAACAAATTAGTCTCTTAGGTTAAAACAACTGCAACAAATCATTTACACGCTAGGTTCATTAAAACATCATACAGTTCGGTCAATACTATACCCACGGGCTAAACTCCACTCCTGCCATTCCTTTCAGTACAAAGTAATTAAAAAAATCTTTGGCTTCGATCATTTCAGCGAGAACCACTAAGCTGGAGGTGTTTTGGAGCAGCAGCTCACTGGATGTGTTGGGATTCCCATGAGGCAATGGGATTTTGTCTGCGCTCTGAAATGACAGAGTAAGTCAAATGTGCTCACTTGTATTTGATATGTGCTGCCGCTCCACTCCGCTGCAGCTGTGGGGGTCAATGTCAAGGGCAGTGGAGGGATAAGTACAAATACTCATGCAGGAGTGTGCTCGCTTCACAAGGGCATGAAAAGGCTGTGGGTTACATTACATCAAAGAACCACTTTCCAAATCAGGGTGCAATTAGTGGAGTGGGGAGAATGGCCTGAACCAGTGGCCCCTCTCTGAAGCTGTACAACTCATAAAACTAAGCCCATAATCTCGTACAAAAATAAAGATAGTGATATAGCTGTAAAGATAAAAGGAAAATCAATACACGGAGCCAAGAGACCATCACAAGTTTTGGGTTGTGCCGTGTGATTCGGGGAAACTTGCCATTCAATAAAAATAAGTACTATAATGAAGAGAAGAGTTCTAGCTCTGATTCATTGTAAGCAACAGAGTGCATCCAATTATATCAACTGAGAAGACAGTAGCACAGATATATGGGACCTCATGCTGCTTCAGTGCAACAAAGAGGAAAGTTTAGTGCACCCAGGAAAAGTTGTGGTTGTATCAGCTGAATAACCAGCAGCAGTAGGCTAAGGTGCACCCACCATGGTCGTATTTGTGAGGGCATTAGAGCTGATAACACGCATTGCACAAAGAAGAATCCATTTGGCTTGATCTTCTAAACCAGCAGCCTTTTCAACAGCGCTCACAGACCCTGCTGCTTTGGGGAGGTCAATTTCACGCTGCGTGCCTAGTGTGTTCTGCTACTTCATTGGAGAAAAATCACATTGCAGCTGAGATCAATCTGAAGGGAGGCAGCTAAAACTCAGAGAGATGTTTGCATTAAATCTGAAGAAACAAACCACTTCAACTATTAACCGCAGGCCACAGTGGCAGAAAACAATGTACGATTTTTATAGAAATAATCTCGACAAACACATGAGCTCTGTAAATCCTTAAAATGAAAGCGTTGCTGCCAAATGAGGATGAAAATGAAGGCCAGCAGCAAATATTTAATTGTAATTTGAAGCAAAGAGAATAACAATCTCAGTTGGAGTATGAATAATAAAACCATAGTTTGCTGGCAAAATGAAATCACTCATCACAAGGCCAAGTGGAAAAGAATTGACCTACATAAGGCATCACGACTGCGCTGACTGTGCGTTTCACTCAGATGAATTTACATTAGATTTAAGGAATAAAGCTGCATTAGCTCAGAGCAGCTGAATTGTGCATCAAGGGGGAGCACTAAGCCTCAACAAGACCCAGGTTTATTTTGGCTGTGAATAATCAAATCAAAGGCACAGTAATTTGAGAGCAACAGAGGAGGCGTTCTTTAGCCGGGATATTACATTCGTACGGCAATTACTGGAAACAGCACCGTTGATAACAAGGAGCGTGCAGGAGGAGCAATTTATTTGGACCGAGTTCCAGCAGAAAAGCGTTTGCCACAAATCTGCCTGATGAATTGACCACTACAAAGGCTGAATTTAGATCATAATTTAATGACAGAAATTGCGGCCATAGTGAACCGAATACCTCAAACCAAACAAGTTCTTGCTCCTGTTCCTAAAATGGCCAACTACAACATGTCTGTTCTAGACTGTCGCTCAGTGCTGATTCACACTTCATTGTGACTGGTTAAATCGACTTGTCACTTAGAATCTAACAGAGGCAGACCAATAGGAAAAGTGGGAGGGGAAAAGCAGAAAGCTGCATTAAATACAGAAACTATAAATTTCTACACGACGATATCACCAAAAAAGCACTGGGATGAGATCACAATTTGATTTTTGTCACCATGTTGCCCAGCCCTAAATCAACTATTCCAAAAAGTGCTAGAAGACAGAGTTGAATTTTTTTTCGCTTTAGATTTATTTGCCAAACATGATCCTGCGTCTTTTGGTTAAGGTATGAACAAAAATCGGAACCACTGCTGTTCAGCTCCAGATGTATTTGTATGTCAAATTTACTGGAAAAGATGAAATGTGAAGATTTTGAGGCAGCCCCGCGGAGTGTCAAACAAACTACCAGGAATGGAGCAGAACATGTCTGACAGAGGTAAACACGTCAATAAAAGTGAGCAGAGAGGAGAGGCAACCCAAACCCCAGCTGTCATAGTAAAGCTGACACAAATAGCTCCGGAGAGGGATCTTTAACCAAACTCCCCCTCCTAAAATCTCATTACATTTTATTATCTGTTCATTATGACACGCCTGATCCTCCTGAAGGACTCCTTTGCAGTGCTATAACTGCTGTTATTCTGGTGTTTTAGCCTAATTAAAAACGGACTGCTCTTAAAGGATGGCGCTCACTTTGATTAAGGATATTAATCAAGTTGCTATTAACAATATGGGCTTAACACAGAACTGGTGAAGCCGTCTGTTGTGTGGCCTATTAGACACTCTTTAGTCTTCATTAACGAGGCAAGGCAAACAATGGCCGTGTCAACAGGAGGGCCGCCCTGAAATGTGCTGGCATTTACTAGTCAGAGATAATAGTGTGACAATGTTGTGAAATGGACGATGGATAGCTGCAGTTTCCCCAAATCAAAAATAAATACAGACTAGGGGCGTGCGATGTATCCCCCAAAAAGTCATGAAAATGTAGGGCTACACAATTAATCGAATCGAAACTGCAATTTGAATGGATGCGATTAGCAAATTGCAAAGGCTGCGTAAAATCTGCTGACCCTGTAGTTTAGATTTTAGAAAAAAGTACTAAAAATGTTCTTAAAAATGTGATTCTTTTATGAGTTTATCAGTTCATATTTTGTGTTTTTTTTTTCAATTCTTCTGGTTGTGTTTAAAATGTGAACTTTAAACAGAATCCTATTATTAAAACCCAAATCGCGAGCGCAATACTGGTCAGAAGAAACACAATTAGATATTTTAATAATAATGCAGCTCTATTCATAACTCATGATTTTGTTTTATAAGACTAGATAACAATTTTATCACATCTCATACACTGCATTACAGTCTTTAAAAGGGACAAATTACACAACTTGAATGAGCTTTAAAACTTATTGCAATGTTTTTTCCTCATCATTAGTTTACTTACAGTATTTTTATGTTTTCACCTACCCCCTATCCCCACCCACATGTACTTAGCTGAAATTATTTGAGACTCTGACATGAGCTCTAAAATGTCACATAGCCACTTTTCAAAAACAAATCATGTAAATGATAATCTACTGATTGCTTCGGTGAAATGTCACTATGAAGAGGCGGAGCTTATCCGTTCTGCAGTTTTGAACAGGAAGTCAATTATCCTGTTTCTATTACTAAGCTGAATTACATCAATATTGTGGTTTACAATGAACAAAATGTAAAATGGTTATTATGTTATAGTTCAATACTCAGTACTTGAGAAAAGCACAATATGTCAAAGGGGTGACTCTCTACAGAGACTTCACTCTGATTGTTTTATTGGCCAGCCACTCTCTCAGCACATAACAGAGGCTGACCAATAGGAGGTGAGTACATAACAGCAATAAAAGGGGCACAATGACAGTTTAGCGGTGGAGCGTCCGAAGACTACATTGTACATGGAGACAAGCAGGTGGCTCCACCAAACCAAGTACTATTATTTTTGCAATAAAAGCGCATATTGAATAAATGACTAATGGATACATTTATAACGCAATGAGAGTGAAGCAGGTGAGAAGAGCCTCCACCAGAAAACTTACTCAGTGCATCTGCAGAGAAATGCTGAATAATAATATGGCCAGGCCTCATATAACGCCACTATGCCAAACAGTGGCATATTTCAGTTTTATTCTTCTCTTTTTACAGCAGTCAGATGAAATAAAAGCAGGATGCTAATTGATTTCTCTGCGGGATTTGTCTTGTACCTGAGACGGCTCATGTTGGATAACCTTTGTAACTCCACATTTGCCTCCGGGTCTTCATCTCTCTGCCAAATTACATCTGAAAAAGACGAGTCAAATCTTTTTCCAATGATAACGCTCGGTGCTCTGCTAGAATACAGAATAAGGAAAAAGCCCTCTGGTGTTGTGACAATGTCTAATTTGAAATGTTTGTGTCCAGAAGTGCTTCATTAGGTTTTCTTTTACAATGCGTCTAGAGATTAATGCATTTACTCATTCTCGCTGAATTGTAAGCCATTTCTGCAGCTCCATTTAGTCATTTGTTTGGTAAAATAAACAAAACAAAAAAATCACTGTAATGATTTGGAAAGTTATAAGATAGCTTCACTAAACAGACCAGAGGATACTTTCAAAAAAGCACAGCCACACTGTTAATTTTACATTGTTTACACAGAAATCTATTCTTGGGCACTCAATACGTTGGCTTGTTTTGCTCATTAATTTTCACCAATTATCTCAACTCTATCCAATCTAAACTCACTGTTTACAACCTCGAACATGTAATTTCCAGCATAACACTGGGTAATAAAGAAAGTTAAGAATGTAATGAGTTGACGGGAGTCTAAATTAAAATTCACAATTACTGAGACCTTAACCAAACATCAGTGAAAACTTTAATTCCTTACTATTCCAGTTAATGTGACATAATACCTAGATATATAAAAAAAAAAAAAAGTACTTTACATTTAAGATGTATTTTGGGACTGATTAAATGAAACAACAACTTAATTGTATTTCTAATTTTGTCACCATTATTATTTATTTATTCTTTACTGTATATTATATTGTGAACCTGAATACTATTAATATCAATTAACCAAATTATCTTGACATCCCTAATTGCAAGTGGGGCTGCAAAATGGATTTTAAGGGTGCAATTATTTAATTTTTCCAAAAAACAAGGTCCATTTAAAGTAAAAAAAAACAAACAAACAACTTGCTATGGCTGAAACAGCTAATAAAGTTAATCGTCTCTCAAATGTTTCAACTTCTGTGAACAGACTGTTGATTTGAAAACATACATTGCAGGGCTAATCACAATCAGAAAAAACGCACTTATTGTTTCCCCACATCGAGCAGCTCAAAACCAGCACCTCAAACAGCCCGGTATTGCTAGTTCTATTCAACAGCCGTTACATCTCACACTGGGGCTTCCCTGCTTCTGTAGCGTTTATTTGAAGGATAGAGTGCATTTTGCTTCTAAAATGGCAGTTTTGCTGTTGGACCACTGCCAACTGATTATCAAATAGCAGCAGGTGGTGCAGATAAATACTCTGCTGTGGCTTTACAGCGTGTGAGAAACCATAACATTGAATCTGATGCAACAATGTCTTTACGGCGCACATTAAAGATAACAGACGATGGAGCTGTACAGGGCCACAGATGTTCACCTGCGAGTCATGGTGGCATAGTGAGAGTAGTTATTTTTTTAGCTTGTAGAAAGTTTCTCTTTTAAAAGAGGCAGCGTGAAACAGACAGCCACGGTTTATATCTCTTTTGTTGTCATTTTTCTTCCTCTCTCCCTGGTTTCCTGTCATCTCTCTGCTGTCATTTGTAATAAAAGCGAAAAATGAAGAAGAAAAGGCAGTGCGGCTGGAGGGGAAATAGCAAAATGTTCTGGTTTTGTCAGTAGTGTGCTCTGACTCGCCCAAAACATTTAATTGTGAAACACGTGAGCCAAATTATGTAGTGTAGAGTAGTTGCATATACTGTAGCTCCTAGCTGTGATTCAATCACAATGTCTTATTAAAAAGAAGAAAAAAGTGTAATCAATATGAACATATTCACAATTTAAATAATTGCTGTTTAACACAAAAGAATAGTCAAATATTTCATCCAAAGCTTGAACAGAGTTCAGTTTGCTAGATTGACGTTCAATAAATGAAAGCTGGAAATATGTATATTTATATGCATTAAAATTTGAGCTGTAGAGGATTGAATAATTAATGAGGGTGCACGGTGGCAGAGCGGCTAGAGCTTCTGCCTCTCAATAAGGAGATCGTGGGTTCGAATCCCGGACCACCCCAACATCGTGGTTTCGAATTCCGAACCACCCCAACATCACACGATCTCTCTGGGTGGAGTCTGCATGTCCTCCCCGTGTTACCGTGGGTTCTCTCCGGGTTCTCCGGCTTCCTCCCACCGTCCAAAGACATGACTGTGCAGGTTAATTGACAACTCTAAATTGTCCCTAGTGAATGAATGTGAGAGTGAATGGTTGTCTGTC
Organism: Rhinogobius similis; assembly: GCA_019453435.1. Taxonomy (NCBI): domain Eukaryota; kingdom Metazoa; phylum Chordata; class Actinopteri; order Gobiiformes; family Gobiidae; genus Rhinogobius; species Rhinogobius similis. Next base: position 25,159,323 of record CM033630.1, on the reverse strand, counting down.
CTTGTCTGTCTCTCTGTGTTAGCCCTGCGACGAGTTGGCCACTGTCCAGGGTGTACCCCGCCTAAGGCCCAAAGTCACTGGGATAGGCTCCAGTCACCCGCGACCCCTAACGGGAATAAGCGGTAGAAAATGAATGAATGAATGAATGATGTTAACTACTTAGTTGCTGAATAGTTGAAACAGCTAATTTGTTGTTTCAGCTGTTTATTTCAGGTTGTGCTTTTGGCTCAGTGGCATAAAGATGTCTCAATAATATTATTCACTTAATAGTTTATCATTGTGACTGCTCTATTCCAACCACATGCCACCGACAGGATTGGCTGTAGACCTCTTAATTAAAGAGACACAATCTCAATCTCTCTTAATTCAATTAATTGCACAGCCTGGTTTCTGCTTACTTTAGGGTTTCAAATAAATGTGAGTGTTTATGACAAATGCTTGAGGACTATAATTTCTGCTTGTTCTGACAGCTAACAATGCCCTGCACATGAACCATGACACACTTTATAACAACTTAAACTATAAACACACATTCCAAATCAAACAAACTGAACGGCTAGAAGTCTTCTGTTTATCATTGTTTAACATGTGTATCATTTGCCTGGTGTTTCTCCCTCCTCTTATCATGATTACATGGTACATTTGAGCCTGGCGTTCCCAGTGGTAATTATAGTGATTTCTCCTGATATAATAAATTCATTCAAAATACTTTCTACTCGAGATTTATGATCCATTATTTGATAAAGCCTTCCTCTCCATGGGGCTTATAGGACTTAATAAAGTGCTACTGTAATAGCAGAGTCTGTACTCAGTCTTAGACACACAAGCCACTTTGTTCCTATGTATATAATAGATAAAATCAGACAGTGTACAGTGAGGAAATTACTATGAAAAAAGTGACTTCACACCTTTTATTTCTTATTCCTCCAATATTAATAGCAGATCTGCCAATCAACCACACGTGCCAGTAAGTTTGCTAAACCATCAAGAGATGATATTACGCTAAACAAGCATCCAATTAAAAGTGAGAATTTATTGGATGTCCTCTGCAAGATCGTCAAAGCCAAAATAAATAAATAGCGAATAAGGAGAGCTTTGGAGAAGGAGACAGACTAGTGTCCCTAAGGCGCTGATGGGAGGGGGAAAAAAAAGACATTTTTTTCCTGATTTGAGATATCTGCACGCTTTAGCAGAAAGTAGTATGCCATTACTGCCATAATAGACATTGACCTTGAATTTACAAAATGCAATACTAACAGCACAATACCGAGAAGGGAGACCTTGAGAGGAGCACTGAGACCCCCAGTGCAGGTAAGCAGCTCCGGCTCCATAATAATAGATGGACTTACGCAGTGGCCACAGAAACAACAAATAAAAAGCCAAAATACGGTCTGCATCTATAATGAGAAACTGGGCAAAAGTGATCATTTAAAAAAAAAAAAAAAAAAATCACTGGACATACAGAGCCTGCTGCCTCAACGTTCCAAATAGGAAGTATACATGGAGGCTGTTCTGGCTCCTTCAAGCAGAGCTTCCATTCACTTTCTATTGGGACACTGGTGCCCTTTACTCTGTTACTGCTTCTGTAAAACTCACCATCTGGACTAAAATGTCTGTTCTGACACACTCTACATGATCCTGCTGTTTTTTTTTCTTCCATAAATCAAGTTATTACCAATAATAACTGACCAATCAGGTGCCTCCTTTTCCAGAGGCCAGTTTTCACTCGCATTAGCAACAGATTTGATTGACAGCTAGTGCAGCTCGTTGTTGCTGTTCCCTCTAGCTCCGCTTTACCCGCTATAACTGTTGGCCGTGATTGGCTTCATTTAGCTGGAGCCAAATACTATGGGTGACATCACACTCCGGTTGTCCAGTTCATACAGTCTATGCTTTCAGCTGAGCTATGGCAATGGTCCTCCATTGTCATAGTAATTAAGCAATTCATATCAAAATACAAGACCAGTTGAATAAATGGCAAAAGTCACATTTTGCACGGTTGGATCTGTCCAAAGTTCCAAGTAGAGCTTCAATAAGCAACAACAAATGGGAGTGAGACAAAAAAAAAAGTTTGAAATTTTATTGAAAAACAATTAAACAGAAGTAGGCTGTTCTGCAGCTGATCAAGAATCAACCCGAAACCCCCTCAAAACAGAATCAAAGTCCCAAACATGAACACTGTTTATGTTTATGTCATGAGTGGCACCAACGTTCGATCACCACAATCACCATCGCTGATCCCTTCAAAATTGGTTGTGACATGCTTGATGAAAGCGTTTCCAGGAGGCGAGTGGGAACATCATGCAAGCGCATTGTGCGCTCTGCTGAGAAGGTGATCGGCTGCAGCCTTCCATCTGTCCAGGACCTGTACGTCTCCAGGACTCGGGGACGAGCAGGTCGGATCACAGCTGACCCTTCTCACCTGGACATGGACTATTTGAGCCACTCCCCTCAGGCAGGAGGCTACGGTCCATCCAGACCACAACCTCCCACCACAAGAACAGTTTCTTTCCCTCTGCTGTTGGACTCATGAACACTTTATAACACCTGCCACTTTAACAATATATTATATAAGAACTATCTATTTGCACTGCCACATTTGCACTGTCTGCCAACTGTACATTTCTGTATATACAGTGCCTTGCGAAAGTATTCGGCCCCCTTGAACTTTGCGACCTTTTGCCACATTTCAGGCTTCAAACATAAAGATATAAAACTGTAATTTTTTGTGAAAAATCAACAACAAGTGGGACAGAATCATGAAGTGGAACGAAATTTATTGGATTTTTCAAACTTTTTTAACAAATAAAAAACTGAAAAATTGGGCAAATTATTCAGCCCCTAAGTTAATACTTGTAGCGCCACCTTTTGCTGTGATTACAGCTGTAAGTCGCTTGGGGTATGTCTCTATCAGTTTTACACATCGAGAGACTGAACTTTTTGCCCATTCCTCCTTGCAAAACAGCTCGAGCTCAGTGAGAGCATTTGTGAACAACAGTTTCAGTTCTTTCCACAGATTCTTGATTGGATTCAGGTCTGGACTTTGACTTGGCCATTCTAACACCTGGATATGTTTATTTGTGAACCATTCCATTGTAGATTTTGCTTTATGTTTTGGATCATTGTCTTGTTGGAAGACAAATCTCTGTCCCAGTCTCAGTTCTTTTGCAGACTCCATCAGGTTTTCTTCCAGAATGGTCCTGTATTTGGCTCCATCCATCTTCCCATCAATTTTAACCATCTTCCCTGTCCCTGCTGAAGAAAAAGCAGGCCCAAACCATGATGCTGTCACCACCATGTGTTTGACAGTGGGGATGGTGTGTTGAGGGTGATGAGCTGTGTTGCTTTTACCCAAACATAACGTTTTGCATTGTTTGACCAGAGCACCTTCTTCCACATGTTTGGTGTGTCTCCCAGGTGGCTTGTGGCCACTTTAAACTTTAAACGGCACTTTTTATGGATATCTTTAAGAAATGGCTTTCTTCTTGCCACTCTTCCATAAAAGCCAGATTTGTGCAGTATACGACTGATTGTTGTCCTATGGACAGAGTCTCCCACCTCAGCTGTAGATCTCTGCAGTTCATCCAGTGTGATCATGGGCCTCTTGGCTGCATCTCTGATCAGTCTTCTCCTTGTATGAGCTGAAAGTTTAGAGGGACGGCCAGGTCTTGGTAGATTTGTAGTGGTCTGATACTCCTTCCATTTCAATATTATCGCTGTGCACAATGCTCCTGGGATGTTTAAAGCTTGGGAAATCTTACCAACCGCTTTAAACTTCTCCACAACAGTATCTCGGACCTGCCTGGTGTGTTCCTTTGTTCTTCATGATGCTCTCTCAGCGCTTTTAAACGGACCTCTGAGACTATCACAGTGCAGATGCATTTATACGGAGACTTGATTACACACAGGTGGATTTATCATCACCATTTATCGTCATTAGTCATTTAGGTCAACATTGGATCATTCAGAGATCCTCACTGAACTTCTAGAGAGAGTTTGCTGCACTGAAAGTAAAGGCTGAATAATTTTGCACTTGCCAATTTTTCAGTTTTTTATTTGTTAAAAAAGTTTGAAATATCCAATAAATTTCGTTCCACTTCATGATTGTGTCCCACTTGTTGTTGATTCTTCACAAAAAATTACAGTTTTATATCTTTATGTTTGAAGCCTGAAATGTGGCAAAAGGTTGCAAAGTTCAAGGGGGCCGAATACTTTCGAGAGGCACTGTAGTCTTAAACCGTTTCTGATTCTGATTCTGAAGTGGTGAAGATGGCCTCATGAAGGACTGTTGTCCATTTTTGTAAGCTTCCCTTTCCATTCATCCCCAAAGGTTCTCACTTGGATTTAGATCAAAGAAACACAAGCATGGGCCAAAGAGTGACGTTATTCTCCTTAAGTCCTTTGTCCTGCGGGTTTTGTGAACTGTAGCTTCCTTTTGAAAAACGCATTTTTGTGGTTCCACAGAAGAGGGCCTCAGTCATGAGGGATGCTCTCTGCAACATCTGCAGAGAGCCAGTGGCCATTACATTTTTCTCATCATAGAATAAAACGTTCCTCCACCTTTCAGTGTTTACTCTGACTCTCGGACTTTACAAGAGTAAAGTTCTGTACGTTCAAGGAGACAAGGGCCATTGAAGATGTTTGTTGTTTTTGAAGCCCTTCAGTGGCAGATGTGGATGGTTCTTGGGCTGCAGTCGGCACCAGTAACGGCTTTAATTTGAGACGAGGAATCATCCAGTGTCTTGACGAACAGCCAATCGGATCCTCTGGCTCAGTGCTGTCATTTTTTGGACTTTTTTGTTCCATAACCATCAAGAAATTACTGTCTTACTGCGTCCCACCTCAGCAGCCATAACGTGCCGCAAGAGTTCAGAAAGAGAACTTTTTTTTCCCATCAGAACGTCATGACAGTGGGATGACAGAAAATGACATTGAATCCGCATTTTTGCACAGATTTGGGCTTTTAAAGCAAAATTAAGTAACACCTCCATTTTTTCACTCTGAAACCTACAAATCAAGTTAGAAATCTAGGGGTAATAATGGACTCAGACTTGAATTTTGACAGCCACATCAATCAATCAATAACATCAACAGCCTTTTACCGTCTAAAAACACTGTCAAAATCAAAGGTATAGTGTCTAAACCAGACTTGGAGAGACTTATCCGTGCATTTGTCTCCAATAGGTTAGACTACTGTAACGACCTGCTCACTGGCCTCTCCAGACGAACAGCTGCAGTACATCCAGAACGGTGCTGCTCGGGTCCTGACTAGAACCAGGAAGTACGATCACATTAGTCCTGCGCTCAGGTCTCTGCACTGGCTTCCTGTGTCTCAGAGAATAGACTTTTATGCAGCTCTGCTTGTGTTCAAGTCTCTCCACAACCAAGCGCCAAAGTACATCTTTGACATGTTTGTGCCATATGAACCATCTCGCACTCTGAGGACCTTAGGAACAGGCCTCCTGCTGGTGCCCAGAGTCAGGACTAAACATGGGGTATCACCGTTTCAGTTTTATGCAGCTAAAAACTGGAACAGTCTTCCTGAAGACGTGAGACAGAGATTTGCCAACACAAAAAATATGCACTGCTGCACACTGGCAGCACTTTATTGTTTTGACCCTGGAAATTAAGAGTCAAAGGAAAAAAGACAAAAAAAATAAAAATAACAGACTTAAGAAACGATGAAGGGAGAAGTGATTCAGTAGTCAAATGAAGAGATAACGTCACGCACTAATATGCCAAAGCTGTTCTGCTGCATTAGTATTCACGCCTGCAAACTCCAGAGATATTGATTGCTGGATGCCAAGTGCTAAAGGCCAGTCAAATAAAACCAAGTACTCAAAAAGACTCTGGGCGATCCCTCAAGACTGAGAAGGGATGATGGCGTGACCCCTCATCAGAACCAGCAGCCCCTTTAATCTCTCCTATACTGTACACAAAATCTACTCATAACCCAAAGGTAGCAGAGTGTAAGAGTCTACATAATAAAAAGTTAAACTAGATAGTTCTTAAACCTAAGCCAGAGCACCAGACAATCTAAATGGCATTATAAATCAAAAATCATGTCTTAACTTTCTGCAATATTCCATAAAAACCTAAGAGACAAGGATATATACAGTTTTACTGGCCTGGCTTTTTTATTTAGTGGATGTTGCTGTAAATTTGAAACTGATATATATATCAGAATCAGAATCAGAAATAGAAAAAGCTTTATTATGGTTTCTGAAACAAAGAGAAAAAAATATATTTTACACAGTGAACTCAAAAGACGCTCACAACCTCTTTACAATCTCCATTTTAATTGTAATATAATAATTTTATTTTTTTACACTGTAAATTATTCATGACTCAAATTTGATGTACGTTGACTATTGGTAGCAATTTATTCATTTTTCCCCACCATATTTAAAAAGACTAACATAATGAATCATCACAAACATACTGCGATGCTGCTGAAGAAGTTTTTTTAATTGAAGGATTTATTTACAAAACTTAAATAAATTTCAGTTTAAAAAAAACAACAACAACCAAACAAACAAACAAAATTTTTTTTTGAACATTTCACAAATGTTCCAACTCATTTAGCCCTGGTGTAATCCTGATTACCGGTAAGTCTGTGTGAGGTGTAGATCTGTATGCTCTCTCACTAGAACCATTTCATGTAAATTTGATTCACCCGTTCATTTGCATGTCTTTGCGCAGGAGTAAGACAGGTGTCCCACGGGAACCCATGATACAAGGTCACAATGGCAGGACATACTGGAACGCCTTGTTATCTGATCTGTACGCTAATGGCAATAACTACAAACAAACAGGCTTGGGCGGTATTTCAACAGCTAGTTTAAGTATTACAGAAATACAATCCTCCTGATAGTGGAGTGAAAAATCCAAAAACCAAACATGGTATTCTGTGTCTACGAACTATTGATTCTAATCCTAGGCCAAATGACAAACCAATCAGATTAGCCAAAGGGGGAAAAAATGAAACACACCATTCATTACTACAGCATAAAAGCAACCAACCATCAGCAAAACTTTAAACTTGGGCCCAAATATAACTTTCTGAAGGCTTAACGTTTCAGGTGTCTCTAAACTATGAACTATTGATTCTCATGCGACGCCTCGGCCAAACGGCAAAGCACAACTAACACAGCCAAATGAAGTAGCAGAGAACTCGATCAAAGCAGACACATGGCCATCACTGCAGCCGCCACAGTTCAATCCAGAGTTTCTGTGAAGAGCGATGGGCGTCGGTCGCTGCATGCATTATCCCTCCACAGCCTGTGATCAAATCCCGGAGAGACCATTTTTTTTACTGGCTTGAGTGATTTACATTTCCCCTCTCCCCATCACTTTGAATGGCACGGCAAAAAATGTTACAAACTGCAAGCCATGGGAATAAATCCAAAACAAACAGCAACAAACGCTGAAGAAAGCAAAGACGTAAAAGTAGGAATAAATAAAAATATAAATAAGACAAATTTAAAAAGAGGAAAATGACATTAAAGGTTTCCATGCAGCTTTAATCTTATGGTATGTCACAGGGGAGATTAAGTCTTATGTTGCAAATAATGATGCCTCCAATTACAGATACACAAGAAAAATGATAAAAGACTCTTCAGCAGCTCTTGGACATGAACATGTGACAAATAAATCAACTTGAAAGGCTATATCAACAGCAAACAACAAAGAATTTATGAAATATTTGGATAGGGAAACAAATGTTTTGTCATTTTATAATTTGTTTACGAATATATAATCACATAATTATAAATTCTATACACTCTTATATAATAATTTGTATTTAAGATAAATATGGGCTAAAGTATAGACCAAGACAGCCCAAAGTAGGGCTAGGCAATGAATCGAAGGATCGTTAGATCCAGATCGAGTCATGTGAAATCATCAATTATTCAGGTGGAGTTTTTTAATCTAGAGCTGCAGTCAATCTTTTCACAATTACAAAAAAAATGTTTTAACATTAAATGGCATAGATTAAAAGTCTGTATAGTTTATGGTCATTATTAAAAGCCATTATTACTTTGTTTTTGAAAAAAAGAAAAAAAGGGGCTACGATCTGTGGGGCAGTGGATCTGAATACTCTACCAGCAACCTTTGGTTAAGAGGACGGTAGGGCTGACTAAAGAAATTCTTGGTCGACTAAAGACAAGACGATTATTTGACTAGAAGGGGGTGCCGCAAAAGCTTTCAAAAACCATAAAGAATCTCAATGTTGTTGAGCCAAACTGCACTCAAAAGACCACAACTACACAGAAACTCAATGCAAAAACAACTATTCATACAGAGAAGAACAAGGAAAGTGTATTTATATGTTAGAGATATAAAAGTTAAACTCATAATTCACTCCAAAATTGTCAGCTAACCCTCTCCATACATTTCTTTTTGCTGTTGTGCCATAGAAACCCTTTTAATCTAAATAAATAATAAGTCGACTAATAAAAGTTTTGGTCAACTAAAACCCCATTGAGCGATTATTCGACTAAACAACTAAAGGATAACAGCCCTAGAGGAAGGACACTGTACCAACAGAGCTGTCACCTTGTCTACATTTACTGCGTGATATTCCCTCTAAATCTTTGCACCCCGGGCGGCTACATTAAGGTGCACTATGTAACTTTTTTGGTGGGGGTTTGTTCAGCAGTGCTTTTCCAGGTCTTCGCTGCAGCTCTGATATATATATTTCATGTTCAGTACTTTTGACCACATGAAACAGAGGCAATTTCATATTAAGGATGCATTTACTGAATCCTCCAGTGATATCAAAGGGATTATCCTCCAATTAAAGACGAAAAGGTGAACTTTAAAGGCCATGTGCTTGCATGACGATAGTCTATAAAAATAATACTAAAGAACTAAACTTAATATTTTAAGACAGATTTGATTCACCGGCTTAAGGTCCAGATATGTCTCCTCCACAGACTGTACTATTGTGTGTATACAAGTACACATGGACTGTGGTGTCCTCCCTGTGGAGTAAGTCTGCTGCACAGTCAAAAGTGTCTCGTAAACAAGCCATGTGTGGAATAAGAAGGTAAAAAAGATTTGCGCTTTAGCTCATATCTTAAGATATTGGGCTCTTATGTCGTTTTAGAGTTTGAATAACTACAGTCGTTTGTTTGTTTGACGCATCGACCACAATCACATTGAGTAGCACGCGGCAGTTCCGTAGATTTACGAGTAACGTGAGAAACCGTCAAACAGATTCATATGACAGAAGAAACACAGCAGCACTGAAGCCCAAATCATTTGTGTATTTTACCTGTTCGTCGTCTTAAACCTTCACGCTGTCGTCCTACAGGGCGCAGACATGTTGGTCCAGGCACTGTTCCGAAGCGCCCCCTGCTGGGCCGGAGTAGGAACTCTGGATCTGGTTATTCTTCAACTATACTGAATAATGGTCTTTTGTCTCTGAACTGAATTTTTTTTCTGCTTAAATCTGGGAATGGTGAAAAAAAGTTGAACCTACTTATAATTAAGAACACACAATATGTATGTTGCAAGATGCAAGAAGTCAAAAAGAAGCCAGCTAATGGCTTATTTCATTCCAGTTTAAGGCGAGACACTATAGGTGAATGGGAAAAAATTTGAACTGATGAATTTGAAAAAAACTTTATTTTCGCCTGTAGTGTCTTGCCTATGAACAAAGGTTCTATTCAGCCCAGCACCTGGTGGTTCAGAAGATTCTTTTCTCATGCCAATTTCCGCTTATTTGTTTCTAGTAGCAATTTTTGAAACGCTGATAGGAGTAAATTGTGTATTTCAAGTTAAGTCAAGTGAATATTTTTTTTACTTTCCTTTATTCAGAATGTAATTTTCATTGTAACGCTGATCTGAAGATCTGAAAATAAATGTGGAAGTCACAAAAAAAAAAAACAATAATTAAAAATAATAGAAAAAATTGGCATTTTATGATATAAACAAGTTTCTAGTTTTACATGTTCACATTAACAAAATGTTTTTATTAGAAAAATAACATACACAGTAAAACGGTGATGACCTTCACAGCATAATCATTACATTTGAGGTAAAAAAAAAAAATCAGCTCCTTTGAAACACCACTACTATAAAAAGGCATTTAAAAGGCATTACACATAATTTAAAATGACATAATCAGTAATCCACCGGTCAGTTATTGGTCACTTTTTGGAGGGCAGCCGAGCTCACATTAAGGCAATGCTCATTAGGTAAAAACTCCCTCAATAGGAAAGACAGGAGCATCTATCAACAGACCATAAGGAACAGACCAGTTTTATTATATTGAATTAAAAAGCACCAAATATACAGTATAGGACTATTGTCCTGTACTTACATACACCAATGTTTTATTGGCCTCACGATCCTGAAAAATATTAAAAACTGTCTCCATATCAGTCTTCTTTAGCACAAGAACATTTGAATCTGAAAGAACAAGAACAACATTACCATTTCACAGAGGACAGATTTCTGAAGAGTAATTTGTATTAAAAAAAAAGAGTTATTGCTAACATTTAGCATTGATGAGGCTGTGTGCTCGCTCCCGGGTCTCGTTTTTCTCCTCTTCTGTGCGAGGAGCACTTGGAGCTGCAGGACTCGATGGCCACAGCTTGGCACGAAGCATGTCGATATATGCCGCCATCTGTGCTTCGGTTGGGTTCATTTTGTTCAAGAAAGAGTTTATTTTTCTGTGGACGAGGAAAACAAAACCACACACAAAATTCACTCACATTTAGCCAGGAACGGCAATTAATTAATATTACAATTATGAATACATATGTACTTCACGCATTGCATTAAAGTCACCCCTCACTATTGTTGGTCACCTTTTTTTTTTTTTTCTAGTATTATTTTTATTTAGACCTCAGAAGTATCTTCAGCCACTAAAGCTGTGTGAATGTACCAGTAGGAGCCCTAGTTGTAAAAACAACCCAATCACATAAATTATTGAGAGCAAAATTTGCACCGTCAGTCCTCTGGTTATTATAGGAGGCCAGTTGGTATATAAGGCTCATGCCACAATTAATCATAAGGCATAAAAAACCCAAATACTTACTTTTTTAAAATTGGCATGACAGGTTTCAGGATAGCATCAAATATGTTTATTAGGATGGAGTTTCCTGTTAAAACAAATTCTTATCATTTTTGGTGGCAGTTAGCAGGTCTCGAAGTGAATTGTGATGCAACGGTGTACCTCAGTGAACAGATTACCCTTCACAGCGCTATTTATGAGAGCAAATGTCAGAGTCAACATAAAAGCATGGCTGGCAGAGGCTTCAATGATTCTCTTCACGAATGACACACCTCTCAACAAACCTAATGCTAAAATTAACCTTTTATATGCATTTGTTTGTTCTTCAGTTTGATTTTCTGAACACAAAATTTGGATGCTTTCATCTGTCAATCACACAGGGTCAGAAACACAACAAATGAATGCACCCAGGAGACATCTCACCTTCAACAAAGTAGCATTAAATAAAAAGGAGCATTCAATGAGAACCACTTGTTCCCAATAGTCTATTGCTAGCGTTAGTAAAAAACAGTATTACAATGGTATAAAATAATACCATTATGACAACAAAGGCATGATTGTTCATTTTTCATGAGTCTACTGTACATTAGTCTAAAATCCTCCAACATTCACAGTACAAGATAAGCTTGTATGGACAATTTTGCACATCTAATAATCAGCCTCAAGTGTGAGAGTGAAGAATAGTTATGTGTCAAAGAATGCCTCCAAGTCTGCAACTAAATGACCACTGTCAAAGTAAACAAATTATATTTAGAAACTTGTCACTAACCAGAGATCTCTTTGAGCAGATCAAATATGACTTTGGTGGTCTCCTGCTGTTCCCAGTTGGCTTGACCCTTCTGACAGGGGGAATCCTCTCCTCTCGGTAAAGTACCCTGGTCCTTTCCTTTAGCCTTGGTCGGCCCATTGGACACTTTGGAACTTATTTTCTCTTTTTTATTTGACCATGCAAAGATTGAATGCTGAGTTGAAACCTCTGCAGTCCCCAGTTCTCCGTTCTGACTGCACTGAACCGCGCTGTCCACTTTCCCCTGCTCCTCGTCATCTGTGATTTTTGTTTGGGATAGCGACTCCTGTGACCTAGAGTGGCCCAATCCTTTAAACATCACTTTAAAGTGAGTGGTAATAGGATTATCTGAGTCCTCGGTTTTGTCTGGACCAGAGGTGGCGATAGACGGTGGCTTATTTTCTGCTTCATTCTCTTTTTGTGGCCCTTCAGGATTGTCACAAGGTGAGATAATAATAGTAGGGACAGAAGAGCTAGAAATATCACTTTCAGATGAAATGCTCAGTCTGTCTGCAGGAGACTTTGATTTGGATGACACAGTGACCTCTTTAGGGAATTCATTTTCAGGGCTACCCGTCTGTGAAGAAAAGAAAACAATTCAATTCAAGCTCAGTAAGTCAACTCAAGAGTGAGAAGAATTAGAAAAAGTAAAGTAGTCCATGTTCTTGGAATGTATATTTTAATATATTGTAAGAGCAGCTCTTTAAACATTATTAAGTATTTTATTGATCATAAACTCTGAACTGAAAAAACTCCTCTAAAGCAAAAAGAAAAAAAAAGAAAATCATGCATGTGAACACCAGAGATGCGCCAAAAGGCTTGTGAGAACAAGGAACTGGTCCAATAGTTTGAATACCCATTTTGTTCTTCCATAGTTGAAAAAACTGGTAATTTTAGCTGTATGCATTAATTCACGCATGTTTTTGTGTTATAAAAGAAAGGGTCCAGTGTGTTCCTCAAATCTGAAGGTATATCGCCTTAGTTGGATTTCACACTGATGGAGTCATGTTCCAGATGTCATGTTCATTGTCCACCCCTGACACATGTCGTCCAACTGGCAAGTATGTAGTTCAAAGATTTCACTGGATCATTTTCTGTCTTGTCTGAGCCAAAATCTTACATTGGGCAAAATAGGAACTGGATTGTATGACATTTTAAGCCTGTTTAGTACGTTTGACTTTGAGAAACTGAAATAACTAAATAAAAGGGAGCAATTTCAGCAGAACCCCACTTCACCACTGTGCAGGTAGAAAAAAACAAAACACCTGGGATTTGATAATGACTTTTAGTGTGATTTTACCTCCTCTTCTTCTTGTCCAGGTGTAAGGAAGTATGCCAAGCCACTGAGAAGACCCCACACTCCTCCATATTGGACCTCCTCATTAAGCAATTTATCAAGTGGACACAGAAACTGGAACACTGGTTGAGAGTGGCCCATTATTTCATCAGAAACCACCTCCTACAAAAGTAGTGTCGCGTGAAAAGGTTATATTGTAGATTATTTAACAGAATAAAAACTGTTCACCTGCAGAAACTGCTCCACTGATAGTCGCGTTTCTTCCTTAACTTCATTCATTTCCTGGTTTTCCTCTAGAATCAATATGGTGGGTAGACTGCTTGAGTCCTGAAAATGTACATACAAGCAATTATTTGGATTAATTAAAAATGAAATGTATGTGTTGCATTTTTAATTACATCAGTGTTCGTACTTTTGTTGTCCGTTCTCATACACTAGCTCCTTTGGGATTATAGTTTCTGAGCTGCTCATAAAAGACACTAATTAAATTCCTTTTTATTTTAAATGGAAAAGAGAATTGGGAGTCCTTTTCTTGTTTAAATCCCTTTTCATTTCTCTAATTTGTTAAAAAAAAACAAAAAAAAAAAAAAAACAGATGCATCAGCCTCATGATACGAATGGAAAATGTGTGCTCGCTCTTTAAGTAAAAAAAAAAAAACTAAGCATTTTTCCAATTATTGCTTACACTTGATATTGCAAGAGCACGGGGGGGGAGGGGACGTGGACCAAGTCTGATTTCCATGAGCCTCTGGCAAAAGCTCAATTAGAAATCTGTCTTGCCTCCCATTTAGTCTTATGGTGAATGTCAGCTCTTTCCCCCAGATATCATCTTTCCCCTCCATCCGCACTGGTCATTATCGACACCACGATATATCATTATTCTATCTCATTTTAGCATGTTGTAGAAACATTAATGAATAAATAAAGTATGTAGATTAAATAAAATGTGAAAGGCCACCATTTCTGCTGTATGAACTGAAGCAGGCTCAACCATTTTCATTTATAGGATACATGTTTCCAGAAATGCCTCAACAATGAATTGAAGAACATTTTAGACTGAGATGGTGTTATCAGCCTACCTTCAGCTTTCTATAGCTGCAGTTTGCAGACAACTGACAGCTGCCCTATCACATCCAGGGAGACAGATAAAGGTTTTAATCAGCTGCCTGCCACTGTACCTCAATCACTAACTGCAGGAGGCTCTGGGGGAACCTCATCCTATTTCCCATTTACACAGAGTTTAATGAAGACATTTTACACAAGGAAAAGGTCTCGACTGTGGCAAGACTGGTGCTACAAAAAGTCACTAGTAAAATAAATGGTTTGTACGTTATGCATATTGGTCAACACTTCATTTTATAATTGATTAGTCGGTGCTTAATGGAATTCTTTATAAAAAGAGAAAAACTTTTTTTTACAAATTAAATTTTATATGAAATTAGTCGGTGCAGTCCCTCATTCGTCCAGGAGAGCTCCATTTGTAGAAAAGGATTCAAAGGTAGTCATCTGGACAATGTTTTAAAAATCAAGACGTTTTGACTTCCATCTGAAAGTCATTTTAAATCAATCAATCATTTTATACAGCTCTGAGCCTTCGCTCAGGGAGGATTTTCGGCTGAAATTCAAGATAACTGCAACTTTCTCTGAATCACCTGAAGAGGTTTTAGGTTAGAACAGAAAGTTATTAAGGCTCACATTCACTAATTCACTTAAATGCATCATAATCTGACTTCTTACCTGCCATCTGTTGTAGAAGTGTATGATGTCATGGTAAGACTTCCGGATGTCCCAGTGCAGGTTCTCGGGGCTGCCTTTTTCCTCCAGATGAACAGTGAAGAAGAGCTCCTCATTCTCAACGACGGCCTATGATACATTGACATCATCTATAAGGGGAAGGCATGTGACAAGCCTCCAGGAGAGAGTACACCGATATTTATAGCTCACCTGAGGAAGGCTGACGACCCACTGGCCAACGCGCCACATCTCGTATGACAGTTTGAATTCCATCATATCTTCTTGGACACTTGTCAAGTAGTTTTCCAGATCACTGTCCTCCTAATTGTATTTAGCCACAAGCTGACATTGAATCTGTCTCATCTCACAAATTGTCGTCTTCTATAAGCAGGACATACAGGTGTGTGTGCTGCCTCACCCTGTCGGAGTCCTGCTGGCTGTGAACAGAGCCCTCGCGGCTGCTCACATCCTCCTCATTGGACACATCGCCCTGAAGCGCCATTAACCTCCTCACCAGCTCATGCTCCATTTGCTTCATCTGCTTCTTCTTGGCCTTTTTTGACTTCATCTTGCCCACAAATCTGTTCCATCCTTTTTTCAAAATGTCTAAAAAGGACAACTTAACATGAAATTATATTTATATAATATATATTCACACATACATATATATATACACATACATACACACACACACACACACACACACACACACACACACACACACACACACACACACACACACACACACACACACACACACACACACACACACACACACACACACACACACACATATATATATATCAGTATATATATATCTGTGCGTCTTGGAGTGTGCCATAAGAGTGGTCAAAGCTAGCAGTTATGGGCAAGTATGAAGAGGTATAAATTAAGGTTATTGATAATATAGGGTGATGACCCACTTAATATTAAAAGTAAGCACTTGTTTGTAGTAATGAGCCCATCTGAGTCTAATTTCAACAAAATATATATTAAAAAATGCCACATAGTTTCTTTTCTATTACGTCAAATACAAAGACTTCTTTTGTTTTTAGGCCCAAATATTTAAATTTCAATATCTGGCCATTATATTTAGAGTCATCTCAATGAAGAAAGCGAAAGAAAATTAAAAACAACACATTTTGAAAGCTGTAAACAAAAGGTTAAATAAAAAAATATTTTAAACAAAAAAACTTTACAAAGACAAACCTCTCTTTTTGCCTTTGATATCATTACTGGACTCAAGCCCTGCTCCTTCCAGGCTCCTAGAAAACACAAAAGCATACACCACACAATAAATTGGTCAGTTCCAATTTCAAATAATGAAAGTGGCTGTTAGAGTGGATGCTTTGAGTGTATAAAATCACTGGGATGCAGAAGCAGACAGCCACTCACACTTCACTGCCTTCTCCCTCGTGCTCCACATCGTAGTCCTGAGATGTAAGAGACGTTCGCTCGGGGTCGGACCCACAAGCCTCATCCACAGAGCCTTTGGAGGTGACACTGTCCAACTGGCAAACTACCAGATGGTTTAGGTTGTCTGGGTCAGACAGCCATGTCACCAGCAGACCCAACCCTGAGGAAAACAAATGTATGATCTGTGAAGAGGAGGATTTAGTGGAACAAGTAAAAAGAAATCTCTGTCTAATTCCATAACTGGTTAAAACTAGGTGCATGTCAATGACATTTTTAGGGCTGAACTCAAGAAATTCACGACTACAGAAATTCCCTGCCGATCAATTAGTTGACTAAAAAGAGGGTGTGGCAAAGTGCACAATGGCATGACAGGTCATGCAAAAACAACAATCTATATACACCGTAGAAATGTACTTGGAAACAGTATATTTATCCATATATTCTAAATATATTAATTAGTTGACTAAAGATACGTTCAAATACAAAGCGTCAAAACGTGTTTTACGCTGCTAGTTTGATGCCCAAAAATTCACTACGTGTCTTTGACGCCCGAATCTGCCGCACACACACTGGTCGCTGCCTCATTCATTCTCTTGAGTCCTGTTCTATGATACACATATATTCCCTGCCATTAACACGAAGACGCTGTGGTGCACATGATAGCCGTGGGTCAAAAGGTACTGGGTTTGAATCCAGCAGGATATACATGAGTTGCACGGTTTTTCTCCCAAGCGCCTAGAGTCAGGACACATACGCACCACTCAACTAAAACTGTAAAAAAGGATGGTCAGTCTTAAAAGTGGGACAATCTCCATATTTTAAAGGATATAACGGGCTTCTGCGTGGATATTATGCTGGAGATTAATCTAAACTTTATGGACCTACGTCAACAGTTGAGGAAATCTGAAACATAAACTTGCTCATTTATGGATATATAATTATGTTTTTTTTCTGCAATGCTTCTAAATGGTAAGTGCATGTTTCATGTTCTTTTATTTTGCCACTAACATTTTCTGATGAGTCTGGGTTACAAAATACTAAACATAAACCTCAGACAACATGGGCCTTTATGACAAACACATTTGACTTATGAATCTCAACATTTACAGGTGGAAATTTATATTGGCTATTTATATTGGCTATTACTCTATTTCAGCCCACATATAAACTTTACAGCTGCTGGACTTTTGACGTTTGAAGCATTTGAAATTACGCATTCTACAGCAATATAAGCCTGTTTAGACACGCTGCTCATTAACCCTTTTTTTTTCTGTGAAAGCTTCGTTAAATGTGGTGTATTTAGAATATTTAGTGGCATTTACAAATCATAGACTTGACCTTTCTGTAAAAGGCTAATTAAACATTCAATTTAGGTAAATAAAAAACTTTTGTTGTGATAAAGGAAAAGAGGCCAAAGAGATAGGACTACACTTTCATGGAGACATTTTCAATCATTGCACATTAGTGACATTTTATAAACATGGACTTAAACCTGGTGAAAAGGGAGAGTTTTCTGCATGGCATTTTTTATTTTGACATTATTTACGATTCACATCTAATTAGGCCAGTTCACCCAGTGTTCACCCAGTGTTCACCCAGTGTTCACCCAGTGTTCACCCAGTGTTCACCCAGTGTTCACCCAGTGTTCACCCAGTGTTCACCCAGTGTTCACCCAGTGTTCACCCAGTGTTCACCCAGTGTTCACCCAGTGTTCACCCAGTGTTCACCCAGTGTTCACCCAGTGTTCACGGTTTAACGCCCATTCATCACATCCGCTTGTCCGCCACCCATTGCTCGATTCACCCGTATCACAGAAAACACGCTGCCTGCATGACCCACACCGCTTTGGTAGCATCATCAACGTGCCTCTACATAGGTTTAACATAGAAAACACTCACGTGTTCGCATACAGTGTCTACACCTTACACCATTAATCAACTTAACTACAGACTTACAATCCTTGAAATCAATCTGACATTTTAAAACAAACTACTGTGCATGGAATCAGACTACTATGATTAAAGGATTTTACAAATGGCAAACTCAGTGTTTCAGTTCCCTCTTAAATATTTGTGCATACAGGAAGTGGAAATCATGATAATGCACATTGCACATAATGCACATAAGAAATTCAATATTTTCAGAAGAATTGCCTAAGGTTTGCAAAGGCCAGTGAGCGCAGACTTCAGCAGCGCCAAAGTCTGTTATGAAGATGCCCTTAATTTTTCTCTCGCTTCTGGTTTGCACTGAAAACGTACAGTTCATACACTTTTAACCCAGGCTAGATGTATTATTCAAATCATTGGGTGCTGGAGACCTGCCAAATGCAGTAGTGAGATGATACTAAAATACAAATAAAAGAATGAGTGCCTTTCTGATACCATCAATCAAAGGGACATTTACAGAACATTACATTTCCAAACAAAGACAAATGAAAAAATTATAGTAGAAAAACAGTTTAGCCATATTTAATAATAGATCGTATCATCTATCATTGAGCAATGCACTACTAGGTTTTAAGGAGTGATGGTAGAAAGCCTCCTTTCTGTACCACACAGTCCTGACCTAAGCTGTGTAATGGCATTGACAACAAGGGATTATGAAGTAAAAGTTGTCACAGAGTCTTAGCCCTTGTGTAAGCTTCAGTGTTGCGGCAGAAGGAAAAAGTTAATGACTTCTTACCCTTTAGAGCAACAATCTCATTTAAGGCACAATGGTTGACTTCTTGGCCCCAGAGGGTCTTGGGAAAAAGGTTGCGAACGAGCGCATCAGAAAACTCACGTAGGACTGCGACCTCCTCTGCTCTGGAGCTAAACTTGAGTTCTCTGTAAAGAAACAGCACAAGTATTATTTAGTATCCTTTTTAACAAATCTCAACATATTACATTTATTGTTTATTGTGTAAGTGTTTTCGATAAAGCCACTGACATTAGGTCACCAGAGGTGCTATAAAGGTATGGTGACTTATTGCAGTAACATTATTGGGAGCAAAGAGTAACAGGTCACAGATTGAACAGAGAGCCTCACCTGTCACTCTGCTTGGCGTTGTGCAAGTGCTGGGTCAAAATGCGTATTGAGCCAACAACAGCCTGGCACACATCAAAGTCTTTGGCTCGATCAATGATGCGATCAATTATAAAGTCAAACTCTCTGCTGAGCACCTGGTGCAGAGGTTGGTCTTCACATGGCTCTGGGACGATATACCAGGGTAGAACTAGCTGAGCGTAGGCACATTCAAACACTGAAAGAGCAGCAAAAGACAGTCATCAGTCAGCTGTTGACAATTTGAGCTGTCAAACTGTTTTGCAACAAAGGATGTTGCGAATAAGAGAAAACTTACAATATCCAAAGCAAGGACTCTATATTATAGCAAAACTTATTCATTGCCTTTCCAAAAATTACTTACTACAAACAGTGAAGGGAAAGGGTTTTAAATAAATGTCGGTGGTTTATGCTGTTGATGTTTAAGTGTTTAGCGTCACAAATTAAGAATCAGGACCAAATAAAAGTGCTCTTTAACAGGAGTGGGATGAGACACAATTCTCAAAAGACTGAGAATTTATAATACATAAATGGGGTATAATTTATAATGTATAAATGGGGCAGTTCAGTTGACAATTTTGGCCTCCTATTTTTTTTAGTTATCCTATACATTTATATTTTCCTGTCATTGTTGAACTGCTTTTTTAAACTACAGTTTCTCTAAGAGATGCAACTCATCAGCACTTAATGCTTTTCTTTGTCCTGGCCAAAATTAAATACAAGCGACAAAACTTGCACGATCATTTTCCGTGCACAATCTTGTGATAATTTTTATCTGACACGAGATCTTGTTCCATCCCTACTATTTATCTTTGTTCAAAATCTACATCTACATAGTTCTTAAACTGTGTAATGTTAAACTGTATAATTTAAATTAATTTTGGGGCATGATTGAGAGGCTTAGTGTTTTGGATGCTAATTAATTCGAAAAACATGTGATATTACAATTTACAGCTTACACAGAGTATAGGTCAAAGTATACCCATTTTCAAATATTCCTGCAACTAAAAACCATATTTAGTTAACAGAAGTAGGTGATGTTAGCAAAGATGATGATGCAGGACTGTTTTTACATAAACAAATATGTACAAATACCTGGCTGGTGAAACATGCCTTCCAATAACCAAACATATAACTCATCCCAAACACATGTCACTAATAGGATCCGTTTTTCACGCTTTTTCAAGAAGTCCCTCATAGCTTTATGTAATATGACCCTTGGCAACAACTCTGTCTATGCAAAACTCTTCTTTTGTGTCAAGTAAAAACAACAAACTAGCTTTTCGCTGAAAAAGCACACTAAAACTTGGTCAACCCCAAAGCTTTCAAGAGTTTTTCCATCAATGAAATGACAAAACTTCCACTCATTCTTCCATTTTGAAAAACACGCCTCACCTTGCTGAAGAGAGCTTTTTACTTGTGGATAGTGAGACTCCAGTGGTTCTGGTTTACAGCCACTTGATTCATCTGTCAAGTCGCCAAATAGCTGCTCCCCAATAGTTTCCTAGAATTAAAGACAGGTTATAGACAGGCATAACAAAACAAGCCATTCCTCAAGTCCTCGTCACCTCAACTGGAATGTCAACCTCAGGCTATTCATAATGACACTTAGCCTAAATATTTTTGAAGTTTAGACACCCCTAGGTAAACCAAGTATAATTAAACCCTGATGGTGCGTTAGCATACCATTGTATGAAACTCCACAGACAATTACAGTGTCACAGGTTTATAGGCAACATTTAAGAGGCTGCACCACATGACCACTTCAGTGATAACTGTGGGTCCATCAGAAAAACTGAGAACAAGGGTAATCATTACCAGGAGACTTTTCTCTTGGGTTTCCTCGTCGGTCTGGGTACTGCTC
The DNA here is from genome assembly GCA_019453435.1 of Rhinogobius similis. Classification (NCBI taxonomy): domain Eukaryota; kingdom Metazoa; phylum Chordata; class Actinopteri; order Gobiiformes; family Gobiidae; genus Rhinogobius; species Rhinogobius similis. Next base: position 25,138,157 of record CM033630.1, on the reverse strand, counting down.
TCTCGTCCTGCATTCCCCCATAACAGCGGAGTAGTAAGGCATAAAAGAAAACATAAAAAGTACTGTGCAACAGTGCGACCGAAATCTGAAAAATACCAAACCAAACCGAGTGTTATGGCGATGGAGAAGCGCCATAGATACATTGTTGTTTCCTACGAGAGCCTTGTTTTGCTGGCGTGGCTTACATTGAGCCAGGGACTGTTACATACTAAAATGTAACCATTGTTCAGCCTCATCTTAAACCGAAAATCAGATTTTAAAAAAAGAACATTTTTCTCGGTGCACAGAATCTAAAGGCGGAAAGAGACTAAGAACTTCATCAAGTGGTTTTGCACTGCGGTGATTGGCTCCGGGACTTTCCGGGTGTGTGCTCTTAATTATCAGCGTCGTGACGCCATCTATGGGCCACAGCGTAGATGACAGCACTGAGGATGCCTTTAAAGATACAGTAGATTCGATACAGTGGAGCAAAATTATGGAATGAGTACGGCAACTTTATGAACACCTCAATAGCAAACAGTGGAAAAAATCTTAAGGAAATATTGTTGAATAGGTATCAACTGTGATTGTTGAAATGGTCGACTTCGATACAAAATAATATTAAATAATAATAATGGTAATAGAATTTGAGACATCCAGTGCATTTTCATTGGAAAAATGTTTTGTTTTGTGGTTGTGAGAGCTGTTTTCTGTTTATCAATGTGATTTTCATTTGTAAGTCGTCTGACCAGACGGCTTTTAACTTAATTTGAGCTTGTTAAAATAATCAGTTGAAGGGGTGTGGCTTTAAGGATAAGCCCTTTCGGGTTTCTGCCGCACTCCATCACGTTTTGTGTTTTGTTTTGTATAGACTTCTGTGTGTTTTTTTCTGATTATGTGAAAATAAATAAATCAATCAAAAATCAATCAATCAAAGATGCGGTACACCTCCCCCCGTTGACAGCTTTTAGCTTAAAAAAAAAAAGAGAAGAATGTGGCGGTCCCTCCCCTACCCCCAGGTTGAGAACCTCTGCTCCAGAGTACACATACATAAGAAATTAGTTATTCTGACCCGCTGATAGAGGAGGCCAGATTATCAAACTATTAATACTGTGAATGTTGTTTTGAAGATATAATCTATATTCAAAACGTTCATATTGCTTCTAATTTTAAATTATTTCAGCAAATTTAATTGATTAAAAATGAAAAATAAACAGAAAACAGATTTATGTTTGATCTACATAATATTGTCAGAATATCATTTTGAGGATACTCAAAAAACAAATCAAGATATTTCATTGTTGTTAGCCCACCCAGCTAGTGCCCTGCAACACAGTCGACGTAAAAAATACATAAAATTTGAAACTATCCAAAATGCAAGAAAGGACTTAACCACAGACAGCTTTCTTTCTTATACATATCTTTGCTAATAGATTCCCCATGTTTATGAGATCTGAACCAACATTGTGGTGTTACAGCCCTATGACCTGTCTTTAACCCCCAAAAAGTTAAGTTCTTCAGTCTCTGTCAGTCAGGTTTTTGATTACAATTTTAGCACAACATACATAAATATATTGTAAGTCTGGAAGAGACAAGGACAATTCTATATTCAGACTGACTAACAGCCTTGTCCAGATAAATAGCAAGTACTTTGCTTTAGGCTTTACCTTTAAGGCACTTTAAGACTAAATATTTTCTTCACTTTTAAGCTGTGTTGTGTTGCAGTGCAAAGTGCTTCCTTGATCAAAAACTGTAAATAGCTTGGCTTTCTTAGCAGACTTGAGCTTAGTTCAGTTACAACTGTAAGGGGACATTTCAACAGGGATGCTTTGAAATATTTGACTTGAACAACATGTCGACCTCCAAATCAACCCGGTGACACTGTGTGCAATAGTATCTTCACACTCAGCGTTACTGTATTTCAATAACAAACAAAGCGTTCACTCATAAGGTTACCTTTATTTCTATATACCAGCAACATTCCTGTGTTCGGGGAACAAAATTCCGGTGTTGGGCAAAACAAGCAAAAAGAAATGCCAATGGTCAGGAGAAACTTATGCAACAGATTCCCTCCATTCAACTAGTAGCTTTCCACTAGCTGGTCCCAATAAATACAATCATATCATTTAAGTCCTTCCAAATGTACAAGATATGTTACAATTGTTACAATAAATCTTTAGAATAGAACAATGAAGATAAAATTTAGATAACTTTCTTGAGCTCATCATACAAGACAAGTACAAAAGCACCACCCATGCCCCTGAGGACATTAGACCACGCTCCCTTGAAGAAAGCCTTGCCACCTTCATCACGGGCGATCTTCTTCCAGCAGTCAATAGTGCCGGTGTACATGATGTCAGCTGCAAAAACATTACATTTTAGATTATCTTAGTAAAAATCAACATGTATCAATCAGAACACATCACCAAATTTGACATCACAGTGCTTTCCTGTGTCAATTACCTCCTTTCCGTCCAGACTGCATCATCATACGACGACGGACAGTGTCAAAGGGATAGGACACAACACCAGAAACTGCAGTCACAGTCTGAGCAATCATCCAGCTGACTACAATGTGTGTATTCTTTGGATCTGGAAGCATTCCTGAAAAATAAATAAATGAATGAATTAATTAAATCAATCAAGAAAATCACATCTAATCACATTTTTGTTGACTTACCCTTTGCTGTATCATAGATGCCAAAGTAAGCAGCTCTGTAGATGATAATGCCCTGCACTGAGACACCGAATCCCTGATACAGACCTTTGATGCCATCAGACTTTGTGATCTTAACCAAGCAGTCTCCTAAACCTTTGAACTCACGCCCAGCTCCCGCTTTACCGACATCAGCTGCGAGACGTGTTCTGGCAAAGTCCAGGGGGTAAACAAAACACAGAGACGTGGCTCCAGCTGCTCCACCAGAGGCCAGATTTCCAGCAAAGTATCTCCAGAACTGTTTGCGCTTGTCAACACCATCAAGGAAAATCTTCTTGTATTTGTCCTTGAAAGCAAAGTTAAGGGCCTGAGTTGGGAAATATCTGATGACATTGGCCAGGTTGCCCCTCCAAAACGAGAGGAAGCCTTGCTCCTTGGGGATACGGACCACACAGTCCATTATACCTTTGTACTGCTGATCAGCTGCTATCTGTTTGCTGGCATGTTGAACCTAAAAAAAAAATACAGACATATAATGAATAAAAAGATAGAGCACAGAGGTAGAAAAACAGTGAAATCCTTTGCCTGTGCCCATGTGTCTGTGACGACATGACTTCCATTCAACTATTCACAGCCCCGCCCCTAAATGCTGCTGCTGCTGGGACCAGGCCCGATGCAGTGGAGGGGAATCATGGCGTAACCCTTGTTGTGACCTTGGATGTTTTTATTTAAACACCAAATTAAAGTACAAAAGTGAAAGGTGTGACCCTGTGTTCCCGCCTCTTACGGCTCTGATTGATCACAACGTAGAAATGACTAAGCCAACCGCAGCTTGACGTACATTACGTAATAAGTCTGATACGCCACAATTACCCTCATGTCATGCACCATCTTTGACATGCATGTTCCCTCTATAGTTAGAAACAACACTCGCATCATCTTTTCCTCTCATCACTAAACAGACTGTGCATCCCAAACAGTACAAATGGGTGTGAATTAGCGCTCCTCCTTTTGGTGCAGCGGTTGGCCCCAAACAGCTGTGAGTCTGAACAGAGCGCAGTTACCTGAAGGAGAAGCTTCACTCTCTCAATGGGAGCTACGGCGGTTTTTGAAATAGCAGCGGCGATTCCACCAGCCATGAAGTCCTTGAGGAAGGAAACAGCCTGGTCACCCATGTTGAGGGGTTTTCAGTGGCGTAGGTGAGGTGGTCTGCAGGGTTTGCTGGTGGGGTCGAAATGGACGAGTGCAATGTTGAAGAGAGCGGATTTAAGGGGACCGAGCGCGAGAAGAAACGCTAGCTTCGACTCCCGCTCCTGATTGGTCCGTGAGGGGGTGAGTGGGCGGGGCTAAACGATGTCCTTGGATTCAGATTTGGTGCGCCTCTCATCACTCACATTCATTATAAAGTTTAACCACTATCATCCCGACTTATTAGAAACATAACTATTTAACTGTAACAACTTGTGGAGTCTTTTGATGCCTCAGTGTAGTAGTTCACTTTGAAGGAGTTTTGACAGACTCAAGGTCGTTTTAAATGTCAGTTCAAACAGCTGAGGTGATTGACTTGAGACTATGGCGGCTAAAGGTCATTACTTCAGTGAATGTCCTTTGGTGTCACGAGTCACAACTGTGTGAAGTAAGGAAAAGTGATTGAATTATTTGACTGGATAGGCCACTCTCATAGTAGTTAATGACTAAGTATCAAATTTGCACACATGACTGCATATTACCTTAGAAACTTAAAATCAAAAGCAGGATCAATTTTCAAAATGCATTTAATAAAACAATTGTTTTAATTTTGATTGAATTAAATCAATGGTCATTTATGGTAATGTCAGCCTATCAATTAGGCCTACATAAAACACTACAATATAGTGTTTTGTTCTTTTTTCTTATAATAAAAACAGGTATATCAAATTAGAAAATGGGTTAGTTAGGAGTTGAGAGGTCTTTTGGTTATGGCAAAGTCTTGTATAGGCATCCTGTGTAGGTGAAGATTCACCAATATTTTCGTAAAGAAGTTTCTTCTGATCCAAAGTTCCTGTTTTTCAAGTAACGTTTCACCTCCTCAAGCTCATTAGGTCCAAGGCTCTGGTCAACTCCCGGAGCAGGTTTGTAGCTCAGGGGAGAGATTATGTAGCCATTGCGGTAAAGAAAAACTTGTTTGCACATCTCAAAGCAGGTAAATAGAAGACAAAAGTAGGGAACAATCTGCAAAGACAATCGTATTATGTTAGTTCTTATTCTACATTTACATCATCTGTATTTACTGTACATCCAAGTCTTTTAAAATTTTCCTATTTTACCAATTCTCCTTTGAATATTACATTACATTACATTACATTAACAGAATGTCTGCATCATACTGATCCTAATCTTGTTTGCTGTGTTCCTGCCATGAAATAGTACTACCCCTCCCTTTTCAAAGGCACCAGTGTCAGTCACAGGCTACATTTTGTTCTCCGTCATAAAGTCACTCGCGTTTCCAAGCATGTGCAGTGAAGTTATTTTTGTTGTCGTCATAGTTTCTAATCCTCTATGTAATGATGCATCAGTAAAAATGTAGACCTACCTTTACTGTGTTTGCTGTTAGGCCATTCCACAATGAAAAGACACCATTGTTTTTCACAATCTGAACAAAACAGTTAATCATTCCATTGAAATGGACATCAACACCACCAAAATGGGGAAGCCTGGAACTCTGCGCCTACAGTGAAACAAAAAGATTCATAACAGAACATGATTTAAACTTTTTACCACGTTTAGCCTAAAATTAATCCTCTGGGGGTATTTTTTTTAGCTTGAGCGCAACATTTTAACCTTAGATACCAATGCAGGAGCCCTAAAGTTGTTTAAAAGTCACAATAAGGCACAATGTAGAGGCTTAAAAAGATAAATAACGTATGTATAATTTATAATCATGATGGAAAAGGAAATAATCGTTCAATTGTAAACATCTGTAAGATATTTTAGTCTGCTGCCAATAACAGTTCACTGGCTAAATCAGGTGAAAGTGAAACTGCATGTTTTCACTTTTCGAGCCCTTCAGCCAAGGAAACATAAATCAGTGTAGTTAAACATCACAGATCTATTACCCTCTTGCACTAGACCAATGCAACCTCAAAGCAGTATGTTTGTTAATTATCTTCACAAAGGCATTCATTTTCAAGTGCAAAAAGAAGCCTGCCCGTTGTCTGACAGTTACTTGCTATCTTTAGAGAACTTATCTATAGTTTCTGCAGACACGGGGCACATTCACATTCCCAGCTGCTGTTAAACCTTGTGGTCGCTAATAATAGGCTGATAAACCGGATGTAGTATTCTGCCCTTTGCAGAGCCATTGTTGCTTATATTATTTACACAGTCACAAGTACAGATCTGCCTTTTAAAAATATGTTGTTGTGTTATGTATACATAACAAAAAATACACTTTTTGTTTTTGGTTATGGTTTTAAAACAGTAAAGAATAATCTGAGAGCACAAGTTTCAGTCTTTTGAGTTTGGGTGACTGTACTGACCCAAGGGTATGGCTTAGCTTGGGCTTTTAGAACACTGCCCTCTATAGGAAAGATACACTATGTGAATTAATTTTTTTTTTTACATTTACAGATAAATATAGATAGATACATTTGAAACTTCTGTGTTTTTTAGATAAATGTAAGTAAAAAATGTATTACGTTTTTCGTCATGTATTGTAATGTTTTCATATATAAATAAGGCCTTTTATCTGAAAAAATTGCCCAAATTGCAAATTTTTAGGACAATTTATTTGTTTGACTAGAAATTGACTAAAAGCGATAGCCTTAAAATCTAATTAAATATGAAAATTAAATCAATCAAATTATCCTTAAAATTAAATATCAAAATATCCTTCTGTGCAATCTCTCAAAATCTTGTCAAGTACAAAATAATGGAAAGTTTGGTGTGTGTAGGTGCTACTTTAAGATGATATTTATGTCCCTTCATGGGAAAAATTGATTGAAAAAAACGGCTTTTAATATTACAATGTCCCATATAACTCTATGGATGCAAGTTGATTAATAAAATAATGACATGCCTTTAGGTGTAGATTGAACAAGGTTGTTGATTCCATGTGGAAGGTTTTGTTGAAAGAGCAAACTGACCAAAAAAACAAAAACTGACAGAAAAAGACTTCTGTGTGTAATGTCTTATCAACACGTGTAATACTGCAGGTCGACTGGAAAAAAACAAATTATACTGGATTCAAGGAATGTCATGAAGTTAGAGAAGTGACAAAGAAAGTCTCAATGTGCATTTCAACATATAGGCTGTTGTTTTTTGTTTTTTTTTTATCTTACCTGCATTTTACGCTTTACAGTTTCGAATGGATAAGAAAGGGTTTGAGCCACACCAGCAGCAACACAGCCGTTTATTAAGTTCTGTAGAGGGGTAAAGCGAAACTGTGGCTCCTGCCAGAGTCGATCCAGATTCATGTAAACTGCACAGCAGCCAACAGAGAACGGAAATGCTCCTATCAAAAAGAAAGATAATTCATTAAATTCTTTGGTTAAATAAATAAATAAAAGAAAATAATACCATTAAGTTCAAATACATTATTAATAATGACTTTTATTATATTTTATAACATATTATCGTTTAACATTGCACCAAATCTCCAAAGCAAAGTCCTCGCTTGTGACTTATGAATAGACAATTGTAATCATTATTTATATTCTTCAGCTAATAACTTGACTTAAACATTCAACTATTAAAAACATCAAGTATAGTAAACGTAAATTATATGATTGTTGTTTGTTACACATACACACCTAGAACTGTCAGGGAGAATCCTCGATAGAGGGAAAAAAGGCCTTCATTTCTGTACATTTTTGAGATTGTGTGAACTATGCCAATATATGTAGGCTCTCTGCCGTTTTGCACAATGAGCCTGGTCTCTGCCACCTCAAGGGGGTAAGTGGTAAGTGCAGCTGCAACACCCGCCAGGCCACCAGCAGATATAGCCCTCCACTGGGAAATAAAGCCAGCTTCATCCATGTGAAGATGAACTATCCTTAAAACAGAGAAAATTGCAACACAATACTATTGATTAATTGTTTTTAATTCAGCCCATAAAGTGAATGAAATGACATTTTTACTGATAGGCTGATCATGACCAACCCAATTAAGTAGTGTAAGATTCACAGTGTTATCTTTACTATAGGGCAATAGGTGCATTTACACCACCAACATAATTTACTACACCTATTTAAATATTACCAAGGCCACAACGTCATTGTTGTTTGTGATAAGTGTCCTCTACAACAGTGGTTCCCAAAGTGGGGGTCGGGACCCCCCGGGGGGTTGCGAGGGATGACCTGGGGGTCGCGAGAAGATCTATTTTGAATAAATATGACACTGTATTTGCTCTATTTCAATTCTATTTCAAATTAAAAGCAGTATTATTATTATCTAAGGCCCAAAGTCACTGGGATAGGCTCCAGTCACCCGCGACCCCTAACGGGAATAAGCGGTAGAAAATGAATGAATTAATTAAAAGCAGTATTTCTTAGGGAAATAGGGTCTAATAAGCAATAATCTATTCAAATAACTAATATTAAACCAGATTTAATGTGCTTTGGCATTTAAAATTATTATTATTTTATCTTTGGGGGTCCCAAGTCAGTTGCTGGGCAATTTTGGGGGTCCCGGCCAGAAAAGTTTGGGAACCCCTGCTCTACAACATGGTCGTGCACTAAAATACCACAGAACCAGTAAATTTCATGTAAATAACTACACCTATAAAAAATGTCTGTTGTAAAGTTCGATCAACAAAAAAAAAAAAAATAAATAAATAAATACATAAATCAGTTATGAAGCTATAAACAGCACCCCACAGTCCCTTATATCGTAGTGCGTTATGGTCACTGTGCTGCGTTTTAGCCTGAGAGGTAAAACTGTGGGCTTTAAATAGTAAAAAAAAAAAAAAAAAAAAATCGCCTGAGCAAATGCCTCTTTCTGATTGGCTGAAAATAAAGGAAGTAAGACATACCAAACAAACTTGAGGAGAAATAGGTTTACATTATTTACCAAACGATTGTTTTAATGTTTTAATGGACACACTAGCTTAATTAGATGACCATGTTCTAGTGTTATTTATATTATGTAATAAACTATTGAAACAATTTATCTTAAGTTAATCATCTTAGCACAAGTACAACAACAGACAAACGCAGACAAGACAAACTATAAAGTTATAACCGCTATGCTTACTGTTTATATGCAGTAATGTGAACTGCTGTGTAGGGAAACAATCGCAGACAAGAGACCAGGTTCCCTTTCCAAAACGCCCGGAGTCCCTCATTCTGGTAGACCAGAAGAAAACTTTGCCAGAAGCCTTTTTTGCTGTGAAAAGTCCCCACCTGACTTTTAACTTTCACTACTTCCAATGGAGAAGTTAAAGTTTTACTAAATATCCCTGCAAATCCAACACACAGAAGGCTTTGAGAGCTCGTCAGTCTGTTATCCGTTTTCACTACGGCCATAATCTCAGGCCCTTCGACAAAAACACGTCTTCTCTGACGATTTGAGTGAGTATCCGGAAATACGGATAATATCTTTAAGTATCTAAATATAGCAGACGCAAACGAATGGAGCTCGAGTCCAGTGCAGCAGTGTCCAGTGACAAACAAACTCCAGCTACCTTTTCCTGAAGAGAAATGGCACGTCCCGACCACGAGAGGGCACCATGTCTTAATTTGTTCAAAGCGGTAAACGGGGTTGTTGTGGTTTTCATCCATCCATTTTCGTCATGGATCTATTAAAATAAAAAATTAAAACAGTTTTCATCACTTTATTTACACACTTTGTTATGACTCCTGATAAGCAAAAAACGAAAACGCAACTAATTTGTCACTGTGACTTTAAAAAATGTAGACCTACGTGTAGCAATCACGCAATTGCAAAATAGTATAATAAAGGCTAGAGAGGCAAGGAACTCTGTTGCCATGGTAATTGCAGCGGCCATCTTGTGATTGTGGAAAGCGCAATACAGTAATGGAAAATAATGCAAAACAGGGTCATACAAAGCATTGATTAAAGGGTTTTGAACTAATATATAATGGTATATTTCGGTTCTAACAGTTTTTTCTAACGGTTTTGTTTTTCTGAATCATGAAAATAAATATTCACCCTAAAAATCCTGCATTGCTCTATATTTTGCATCAGTACACCATTTATAATTATTATGTTTTCTTCACATCTATTATTATAAAAGAATAATCACTTACCTAAAATTAATTTTGTTCAAGATTTTTTTCCAGTATGGATCATGAGCAGTAGATAAAGTGCAAATATAATATCTATCACAATAATAAATAAAAATTATAATTGATTGTGTTCACTTGACATCAAAACATTCTAGAATTCCTATAGTTTAAAACTGAGCTGGAGAGGGGCTCAGTCTTTTATGGAATTGTATGTTTAACTGGCAGATTTGTTAACCTAGTTTATGATTCATATCTCTGTAATTACTGGGGATATCCAACAAGGCAAACTTAATTGTAGAGCACAATTCGTACACAAGGCAATTCAAAGTGCTTTTACATAGCAGAATAAAATTGCATAAAATCACAAAACAGCTTAAGACATACAAAATCATTATAAAAATACTTTAAAAGAGAAATCTTTCAGTTGTATGCACAGCTAAACAGAACTGTTTTCAGCCTAGATTTGAACATTGTCTGACTTCAACATCTTCTCTTTCAGCACATATAAACGAAACAAACCAATAAATTAAATCAAACGAACAAATAGCCTCAGAAAGTGGTGCCGTTATTTAACTCCAAAGGGGTTATTGTTTTCCTCTGAAATTACTTTAAACATTCATGTATTTATATTTTGGATTTGTATCTTCCAAACGCAGTTAATCTCCCATAGAGTTATGTCGGCCCTTGCTCACCATCTGAGATTATTTTCTCATCTAACTCTACAAAACAACGTCCAGAATAGAACTTCACAACATGGCTGCTGGAACTGGACGTCGGCTACTCTAGGGCGCCATAGTGATTGTCGCTCTAGTGTTCTATGTACCATTTTGACTTGTAGTACCTAAGTTGATTGAAGGGGGGCGTGGTGTCAGCAAGACTCCACCAGCAGAAGAAGAGTTTTCTGGTGACAGCGAAGGCGCGAACTCGTCAAGGAGCGAGGTCTAAGTTGTTCTTCTGCTTTAAATTAGGTAAGCACCAGCCTTCAACATACTGTAAAGACCAATACTAAACTCCATTTATAGCTAAGAAACAATGATCGTCTTGTCTTTTATTTAGATAAGCGTTTATTATTGTTGTTTAGCCCGTGCGACAACTATCCATCACATGGACGTGTGTTGTTAATTAATAACGTCTCATCAAATGAATGACGTGTTGCTAAATCACTGTTCTTGATTCTAAAAATGTCATGTGTAAGTTATGTGTTTGGCTGTGTTTAATTTCGTGCCTCTTAATGACTTTTCTGGTTTTGTTTTGTTTTTTTCTCTGTGCCGGCTGTGGGAGTTACAGAAAATGTCCAAACGACGGAACAGCTCTCTAAATGACAACCCCAGCAGCAAACGAGTCAAACCTGCAGGAGAAGAGGAGGAGGTAGACGAAAATGTGGACGACAGTGAAGTGGATGACCCCCTGCTAAATAGACAGGTGCAGTATGCATCGACACAATGCTCAAATTAATATTGAAACGTGTAAACTTGAATTCCCCTGTTTGTTTTGTCCATGTGCTCAGCTGCTTTCTGCTGGTGATGTGGTGAGTGATGCAGGGATCGTGGAGAGCATCACCCTGAAGAACTTCATGTGCCACTCGCTCCTAGGTCCTTTTGCCTTTGGCTCCAATGTAAACTTTGTGGTTGGAAATAATGGAAGTAAGTTCAATACAACTGCTGGATGTTAATACACATGTTACACAGGTATCCATCGATTGTTTCCATTGTTGGTGTTTTGTGTCCTAGATACATAGTTTTAAAGTCAAATTGAATGTTGATTGCAGATTGCAGTGCCTCATTAATCTCATCAACAAAACTCATGATACTGATGTTCTATTTGGAACAGTTTCCTAGCAACAAGTAATTATGGATACTGCCTCTAAGAGAGGCAGTATGTCAGTATGTGTCAAAATGTTCAAAACTTGACTCTGTCTTTTTTTGTGTGTGTAAATATATCAAATGGTAGATCACAAAATCATTCATAGAATTCAAGTCTATAACCTTTGCAACTTAAATCGCAGTTGCAACAAATTTATTGTGGAGATATTGAGTTTTGCATTAAGAATTAGGGTACACTTTTACATCTTTGTGTGTTGTAAATGTTTCCTTGACAGGTGGGAAAAGTGCCATTCTTACAGCTCTTATCGTTGCTCTGGGTGGTAATGCACAAGCTACAAACCGAGGCATGGCACTCAAGAGCTTTGTCAAGGAAGGTGAAAGGTAAAAAGACATTTTATATTTTTTTGTTCAGAATTGTTATTCATTATTTTTTTGTTTTAGCTCTGCAGATGTGTCCATAACTCTCCGTAACAAAGGACGAGATGCTTATAAACCTGAAGTATATGGCTCATCAATCACAATAGATATGAGAATATCACACGATGGGCTGAGAACTTATAAACTGAAAAGTAAAACAGGTAGGTCAATTCTATCTATAGCAGAGGAAAACATCGGCACTGGTTTATCAGATAAAAGATTTTTCTTTTTTAAAAGGTCAAGTCATTACCACCAAAAAGGATGAACTTTTGTGCATCTTGGATAACTTTAATATCCAGGTAAGCCAGTCAGTAAATCCATCCATGAAGCACTGTAGGGTAACTGGAGGTTTGAAATGGGTGCGGTACATTAGGCAGCAGATGAATAGTTTGTCTTCAATATAGCATTTTTTTTAAATCTTGTTTGATGCGCTTAAGCATTGTTTTTTACTTCAAATACCTTGTGTTTGAAGCTGCACAATAGTCTGGTGAGCTACTCCAAACATGTGCTGGAGTCTGAGCACTTCCTTGTTTAATGTTTTGTCCCACTTCATTCACACTTCAGCCTTGCTCAATAAAAGACATGGCCAAATAAGATGTTTGACATTAATATTGTCTTATTCTGTGCAGGGTATGTTATTATGACCAATTAAAAACAATCTGTGTATGTAAATGAATAAATAATATATCTTAACAGCCATGGCAGTCAGGTGTAAATGCACACTTAATTTAAAGTAATGGCAACTCTGTGCTTTTTGTAAAGGTTAACAACCCTTTGTCCATTCTCACGCAAGAAATGAGCAAATACTTCCTTCATTCCAAAGGAGAAGGGGATAAATACAAGGTTTGTTTTTTTTATTTTTTTGTTTTAATCTCTGCTGTAATAGTAGAAAGCAAACATCTTTTTCTCTCTGTAGTTTTTCATGAAAGCTACCCAACTGGAGCAGATGAGAGAAGACTTTGTCCACATTAAATCAACAAAGAGTGTTACAGAAGATAAAGTGGAACAGCACAGTGAAGTAAACGCCTGCATCTGTGAATCATACTTGTCTTGAGGAAGATCATTTTGAGTAGTTTAGGTATGATTTCCTACTTTCTCATTTGCGATTGACAGTTACTAAAGGACTTGAAGCGCAAATATCTTGAAAAAGAGGACCGCTACAAAAGCCTGGCATCACTCGACGAAATGCACATTAAACTGGAGGAGTTGCAGAAACAAATGGCCTGGGCTTTGGTGAGAACACATGTCCAGTTCTCACGACTTTTGCCACAACATTCTGCACCTGTAACAATGTGTTTTGCTCTTGTGGCAGGTGCTGGAAATGGAGAAAGAGCTGGAGCCATTGAAGGAGAAGCTTGGGACTGACAGGAAATCAACAAAGAAATATGATGATAAAGTAGAAGAATGGAAGGTGGGTTTCAGAAATGTCACCATTATAAAATGAAAATAGATGAAGCTGCGGGGAATATTATATTTACTTGGATGTCTCAATCCTCTTTAAAAGATCTCTCATTTGGGTAAAAACTTTTTCGCCAGTGTAATCTAATGGGTGAGAAATCTTTTATATTTGTACAGATTAAGATTGAGGAGGCAGAGACAAAGTACAGACAGACCCAAGAACAGTTAGAAAAGATCACTCAGCAAGTCCAAGAGCTTCAGCCTAAATGTGCCGAGCTGAAAGCGGAAGCTCAGAGAGTCAATTCTCTCCTTAAATCCAGTGAGGTGAGAAAAACGTAATCACGCAAACATTAAACTTATTTTTACTGTTTATGTTTGAAAAGTGTAATATTTTTTAATGACTTGAATATTTCTTCCATAGCTCACTGCTCACAGATGCAGGGCAAACTTAAGGGATCTGGAAAAGGACAAAGTTCAACTCTCAACAAGAATAAATGATCTGAAGCTAAGGTATGATCCTACTTAATTGTGTAATAAAAGCATGCCTATTTCCTCCACTGTATTGTTTGTTTGTAGCATTAGTCAAACGACAGGAGCTGAGAGCCAGGCCAGGATGGAGCAAATACAACAGATCCAGACGGAGCTTGATAACCTGAAGCACCATGTCTCTACTCTGAGCCAGCAGATTGATCAGTACCAACACGCCTGTGACCAGGCCAAAGAAGAGAAAGCTAGGATGAGGTAAACTAATAATACAAACTTCAGTATAGCATTTACCAAAAGTATATAATACAAAAGGATATTTGTATTGTAATGTATATTTGAGTGTGAAAATGAAATGATTCTTCATGAATAAATAATTCATTTACTTTTCAAAGATTCCTTTTCATACTCTTGTACTCTAGTTTAATTTGCAGTAAAATACTTGTTCACAGGCGAGAAAACGACAATCTTTTGAAGTCCATGGCAGCCAACAAAAGAAACCTTCAAACATTGGAGAGTAGTCGTTCCAATCGTCTGCGTCGCTTTGGAGAACACATGCCTGCACTTCTTAATGCCATACAGGAGGCTCACCACAGAGGCCAGTTCAGACATATTCCGCGTGGACCTTTAGGTACACCTCTCACATCAACATGAACTAATTTAGAAAAAATATGTTGAATCAATCTTCTGTGATGACTTTTGTAGGTCATTTGATCAGTCTGAAGGATCCAGAGCACGCTCTAGCGGTGGAGTTATGTCTTAAAAGCCATTTGCAGGCCTTCACATGTGACAACTACGAGGATGAGAAAGTACTGCAAGGGCTCATGGCGAGAGTGTTTCCTTCAGGACGACGGCCTGGGATTATAACCAGCGCCTTTTTGCCTCAGGTCCATGACACAAGGAGGAGGTGTGTTTCTTCAATAGTATTTTAAAAGAAGAAAATGCTGCGTTTTATATTATCTCTGTTTAAAAGATTATAACTCAAATATCTCCCCTGTATCAGAGGCGTGAATCATCCCGACTATCCGTCTGTCCTTCAAGCACTGGATATCGAGGACCCAGTTGTAGCCAACTGCCTGATTGACCAAAGGGGTATCGAAAGTGTTCTTCTTATTAAGGTAAAAGGCAAACTTTGACATTGGCTGACCAGACAATACAGATCATTTCTTCGTTATTTCTACTGTCTGTCTTTGTTTTTTGTTTGCATTGCGCTGGTTATATGTGAAGAATCGTACAGAAGCTCGAAGAGTGATGCAAGGCCGAAACCCTCCACAAAACTGCACTCAGGCCTTTTCTAAAGATGGTGATCAGATTTTCCCTAACCGCAGTTATGCAGCCGACCAGACCAGGGCCAACTACTTGTCTGGAGATGTGGAGGAGGAGATTAGGTATGTAAGATCTGTCCTATCAAATAGACAAATTAATAAATACCGGGCAAGAATGTTCATGTTGTCAAATAAATAATTCCTAATTCTTTTTGTCAGACACCTGCAGAAAGAGCTGGAAAACCAGAGTGGCCAGGCATTTCGCTTTAACCAACAGTTGGGGAAGATGGATGATGATATAAAACAAAATGAGACGTTACTAAGAAGAGCACAAGCAGAGCAGAGAAATGCCAAGGTAAACATTTTCTATTCAATTTGATGTATTTTGTTTTTTGCAAAACTTCAGATACATTAATTATTTGTTAAAGGACAAGGCCACTAAGTTGCAGCTTGAGCTGACTGACCTGCAAAATGTGGAAGAGCCCCAATCAGAAGATCTTAGTCCTTTGGTAAACTATATAAAATATTTGAATTATAGAAATAATTTTAACATATTTGGTTCATTTAAAAAAAAAAAAAAGTTTTACTCTGGGATAGGCTCCAGTTGCCCGCGACCCCTAACGGGAACAAGCGGTAGAGAATGAATGAAAGGATGAATGAATGTTTACTCTGTATGTTATCTTCTACAGGAAGAAGATCTTCAGGACATTATTTCAAAAATCACCTTAAAGCGCACAGAGTATGAAGAAGCAAGGGTTCAGATGGCTGATATGAAGGCATTTTATGACAAGGCAGAGCGGGAATACAACCAGCACAAAGACCAGATAAACACTATAAATGAGGAAGTTGATTCTGTCAAAGTAAGGATTTGTATTCATAAGCATAAATATAATCACCGTTGATCACCATTTTTATATTAAACCAGATAAACTATGCTATTTTACAGGATGAGCTGAGTAAAACTGATCAGGAAGTGTTGAAATGCAAACATCATAAAAAACACTATGATGAAAAACGTGCTGCTCATCTGAACAACATACAAAATCAAGAAAATAATCTCAACAGCAAAGAGAGAGAGCTACAGGTATGGGTCGTTTTTTAACGTTCTACTCATTTTGAGAGTGGGCCAAATTGAAAACAACAATTAAGTGAAATAGGCTGTTCTGCAGCTAACCACATGCCTTTAAATCTGGGCAAAAATGCGGATTCAGATTCTGCATTTCATTCACATTCATTCATTTTCTGTATGGTATTCATATTATGAGGGTTTGATGACAAAGGCAAAAAAGGTTCTCTTTTTGAACGTGGTCGGATTGTTGAGCTGCATAAGCAGGGCCTCTCGCAGCGCAGCATTACTGCTGAGGTGGGACGCAGTAAGATCATTTTGAATTTCGTAAGAGATCTTGGTGGTTATGGAACAAAAGAGTACACTGGAAGAGCTAAAAAATATATATTTGCTGTCCGCCAAGACACTGGACCATCCTCGATTCAAATTAAGGCCGTTACTGGTTACAGGGGTGTCAAACGGCCCCTGGCTCTGTGCAGATGTTGCAGAGAGCATCCCTCATGACTGAGGGCCTCGTCTGTGGAACCACTGGGTTTTTCAACAGGACGACACTACAGTTCATAAAGCCTGCAGCACAAAGGACTTCTCCAGGAGAATAACATCACTCTTTTGGACCGTCCTGTGTGCTCCTCTGATCTAAATCCAAGTGAGAACCTTTGGGGATGGAAGCCAGGGAAGTTTACAAAAATGGACAACAGTTCCAGACAGTAGATGTCCTTCATGAGGCCGTCTTCACCACTTGGAGAAATGTTCCCACCTCTGGAAACGCTTGCATCAAGCGTGAGGCAATGAATTTTTGAAGTGATCAACAATAACAGTGGCGTTACTTATTACTGAGTTTATGTTTGGGACTTTGATTTGAATTTTGATTTCAGGAGTTTCAGGAGTTTTTGGGGTGTGGTCCTAAACTTTTGATCAGCTGTAGAACAGCCTATTTCAGTTTAATTGTTGTCAATAAAATGTTTACTGAACATTTTTTTTTGTCTCACTCCCACTTTCTTCTCATCTCTGGGGGCCAAATTTGGCCCACGGGCTGCCAGCATGTCTGTTCTACTTTATATGGACATAGTATTTGAGGTTTTTTTTGGTCTGTGTTCAGACTTCAGTTGCCAAAGCCTCAGAGATCTGTGCAGAGCGTTTGGAGGTGCGTCGGACAGCTCGTAGTCTGGACAGTGAGATCAACCGCCTTAAAGTCAAGATCAGCACTCAACAGGAACAACAAGGGGACCGCGAGGAAGTTGTCAGGTGTGGACTCTGTTGTATCATACACTCATTTAATAATAGCACATTAACAGAAGCCATAATCTCTGTTGTATCATACACTCATTTAATAATAGCACATTAACAGAAGTCATAATCTCTGTTGTACAGGCAGTACCACGAGGCTCTGGCGAACTATAAGAACATGGCTGAGCAGATGAAGAACCTCAACAGCTTCATCAAAAGCCTCGATAATGTTATGAACCACAGATTACAGGTGTATGCTGAGCTCAGAAGGTATGCTAAAGTTACACTGGTTATTTTATTTTTTGTGTAATTTTAATATTTTAAATCCTTGTTTTGCCCAGATTTCTTTCAGCTCGGTGTAAATACTACTTTGATAACATGTTGGCTCAGAGAGGCTACACAGGAACTATGAACTTTAACCACAAGAACGAAACCCTCTCCATCTCGGTAAGCAAGGCCGATCAGCATAGTCAGATGTGTTGTCATTATTGACGGCCCGCATCGGGCCGTTTGAGGGGTCCAAAGCAACCCATGCAAGGTACTGCCTCCCAAAAGTTCCGCTTTGGCTATGAAGGAGCGACACATGCAGACGAAAATAAAACTGCATAAAGCAAAAATTGTTATTTCTCACCAAATGCGGACTTGATTTTGTAATAGAATGCTCCATTTCCTGTGACGAACTTGTATGTAGAGCCGACATGCTTAGCAAAACAAAGCTAGAACATGTTAGCAACATCTGCTTGTTTACTGGAGTATGGCACTCGCTTCAAGACTTTCAACTTTCAATATTTATGTTTTTTATTGTTCTAACATTAGCCAAACTCACTGCAATATATAATGAGACGTTAAAAAGCAGTGCTGAGGAGCAGAGAAGTGAAATGAATGGAGAAAAAGCTGACTATAAACCAGAAGTAGTTTTCAGTTTACTTTCTTTGTGAATTTCTGAGATATTTAAAACTGTAATTCTTGTACAATTTTAGATTTTATGAAAAAAAAAAAAAACAGCTATGTTTGGGTTACAATAGTTTCATACATAGCAGAACCCTGGACCCGGAGTATGGAATCACACACTTGGGCTGCAACAAGTTAATCGATTAATCGCAACTAATCAATAAAAGAAATAGTTGTGAACTATTATTTATGTAATTAAATAATCAAATAATTGTTGACTTGTCTACACACTGATTCCAAAACATTTTATATGCTGAAAGAAGAGGTTTTATTACTCAGAGACCGCAGGAATCATGCAAAAAGCACAGAGGAAACATGTAAATTGTGTGTTTTTTATTAAAATACATCTTTAAATATTCTCAACCAGAACGTCATTCAAAGGCTTCACTTTAGCTTTATTTGAGTAAAATTGCGTAAAAATCTCATTCACAAACCTTACGTGTTCTAACTGATTAATCGAAAGGTATAATGGCCAGACCATATGAGCTAGACCTTGTTTTTCAACCTTTTTTCAGTTGTGGCACGCTTTTTGAGTTTAAATGATACCACAGCACACCAACTACAATTAGAACATGACCAAACCAGACCATGTTGTTTTTTAAAAATACGGTAAATGATTATGTCTGTGCCACTGTCTGGTTCTTTAAATTTGTCAATAGTGATGGTTTTGCGTTCAGGACTCTGCTCAGGACTCTCCAAAATGATAAATGAGTCAATTCCATCCACAACTGTCAATATGTAAAATTAAATTGGAGATTTCTTCAAGGCACACCTGGCAAAACCTCAAGGCACACTAGTGTTCCCCGGCACACTGGTTGAAAATCAAGGAGCTAGACTAATCGTTGCAGCCCTACCATTAATCCTAATCGTGCCAAACAGCTTCTGGGTGAATAGGTCGGTGGGATTTTTGACAACTTTTGGGTGAAATTTAATAATGGGTTTACAGTTTTGTTTTCATACAAAAGTTGATGCCACATGCTTTTGTTTGAAATGTCAGGTGTGTTTGTTTGTAGGTGCAGCCGGGCACCGGGAACAAGGCTGACCTGAGTGACATGCGCTCACTGTCCGGAGGGGAACGCTCCTTCTCCACCGTCTGCTTCGTTCTGTCTCTCTGGGCCATCACTGAGGCACCTTTCCGCTGTCTTGACGAGTTTGATGTCTATATGGTAATGATTTCTGATTTTTTCCTGTGATATTCTTTACCATCTGCCAGTATTTATTTGGATGCATGTTGTTCAGGACATGGTGAATAGGAGAATTTCTATGGACATGATGCTGAAGGTTGCTGCTGGTCAGCTTTACCGACAGTTTATTTTCCTCACTCCACAGAACATGGGGTAAGAGTCCATTCTTTATTTGGATTCTGTTATCAAAGCAACACGACCATATGAGAGAAAACTATAATTGTTGTTTTACTTTTTATATAACACAACTTTTGATTAATTACTGTGTTACTGTAGCAGTAAATGTCTTATAAAGTGGAGTGGATACTTCATTTTATGCGAAAGGGAATCATTGCAAATTGACTGTTAACAGTGACATTACTGTTTGTTTTTCTCCAGATCTCTTCCAGTGAGTAAAATCATTCGCATCCTGCGCCTCAAAGACCCAGATCGTGGTCAGAACGCTGCCTTGGGACCTGCCAACCACGAAAACCTGTAGCATTTTGTCAGTGTTGTGACTTTCAGAAGGTGCCTTCTGTTTCAGTTAACTCCTGTTAACAGAGGTTTTGTTTTTAAGTTTCTGTTTTGAGTTTGAGGAGTAGCTATGTTTTAATGCGCTATTGTGATAAGATTGTGACTCAGGAAGAGTTGTAATATAAGTAATTCTATGACTTACACACAAAAATAAAATCGGTTGTTTGGGGTTTTTTTTTTTGTTTTTTTTTTTCCATCTTTCTTGCAGTTGATTATTTGGAAGTAATTTTCATCTAAAGGAAACAGGATTAAAGCCTTCAAATTAAAGGTGGTCTTGTGAGATCATGTGGTCTATGCAAGGCCGTTCACTGGAATGCACTTCCACTCAAACACAAATGGTTTGCTGACAACCTACCTGACTTCTTTTAGAAAGAGTGAAATGTAGTGTGACAATATCCGGGGCAAGGTATGGCACAGGGTGGACAGTGCAGAAGTCCTTTCCAGTAGTTAGTTGTTTGTAGATTAGTTTTTGGCTGTAAATTCTTAATTGGAAGGATAATATACAGCCTAAATCTTTGCCTGGATAAAGTTAAGCAAGAAATCACGTGGTACCAAGAAGAGGCACGTGGCTTTGACGCGCGATAACTGTTGAACGCCGCAGCTGAAAATCTGTGACACTCCTGCGGTAAGTACCGACTGGCCTCTGCCCTGTGACCGACACAAGTACTTCAGGAAAATTTGAGGAAAGGCACAAGATGCAGGGGGCAGAGAAAGCACCACCTCCTCTCCCGCTTCTCTGGGCAGGAAAACCCTAAACTCAATAATAACCTGCTTAAACCACCATCCCGCTCCTCACAGCCTCACGTTATACCTCTCATTTTGTCAGTAATTAATTATTAATATTTCTTTTTTAATGGGAGTTTGGTATCCTTCAGTTTGCTTTATAATATTCAGACGTGACAGTTCTGAGAGGGGTTCTCAGTCTACCAAAGAGAATTGATTGATCAAATCATATTATGCAGTCTTTTTTGTCATTCTTAATGATTATTTAGACAACGATGACAAATTATATGATGACATATATGTCTCATTTAAGCCTACACAGACTTATTGTATGACTAGTGCTTCTCAGCAGGGATCAGTTGTTTGTTTTTTCTTCCTTGTACTGACTCAGCAGGCTGACTCCCTCTCCAGCTGGGATGACAACATGTATGGTGCTGTCTGTAAGAGTTCCCTTCACCCAATTACATTTAATCAAGACTGACTCAGTTAAAAAACATTTTTCCAACAGGTTCCTGTCATGGAAAAAAAAAAAAATCCACATCCCTGCTTGATGTCCACCCTGCAGAGATTATGATTATTATTTATCTTTTTTTTCCTGATTATAGCGTGACATGTTTGCATAAGTATCCTTATGTAGAGTTAACGCATGTGTTATTATATTAAGCGCACAGTATGTTATCTACACAATCACTGCCTTAAAATGGGAGTGGAAGAACCCTAATATTATTTACTTATTATCAATGAGTATATTGCACCGCATTATATTTGCGGAGATGATTTAGGACAAGTAACTGAACAACTGATGACGCGCTAAGAGAGGAGACATGTGGATTCCCTCTGCATCTTATTATCTTATCAATATGCTTCAGTAATCAAACAAGATGGCTTTGAAACTGTGGCCACTCTGTCTCCTGTGTTGCCATTCCTTTGGCTCCTAACCTGACCTTTCTCCTGAGCCTCTATTAAATTCAGATAGAGCGCCCCCCCCATGTGAACTTCCGCTTAAGTAGTGTGTGAGCTGCCTGTGTGCCTTTGTGCCTGTGGGATGAGCATGTAACAGTAAGTGTAGTCTAGCTGCGGCATTGTCATTCTCTGCCTGTCATACGCAAGTTACTCCTTGATCTTTCACTTTGAAGTGCATCTTGGTGACCAGAGAAGCGACCCACAGTGGTCAACAGAGGGCGCCCATGACCTGCTCTGATGTGTCTGTGTCCTGGGTCCCTGTCCTCACAGACTGGTGCCAAGGTGCAATAAAATTCCCACCTCATTATCTGAGACCATCACATCAGAGGCTTGGAAGAAAGGAAAGAAAGGGGCGGGGGAGGGAAGAGGAACAGGAGTCGACACCACGGCCTGTCTCTATTTTAGTTTCTCTCAAAGTGTGGGGGTGCACAAGTGAGAAAAATAGGACGAAGTATTAGTCATCCTGGCACCATGTTCACACTTCCACATACAGGGCCCAGACCAACTGCTGGCCCTCTCCGGCTCACTTCACAGCACTGAACGACTTGTTATGCAGAAGAGCCTAATACTGAATTAATGGTTTCTGTGATAGGTTTCACTGTGAATGCTAAGCATTTGTTAGGAATAGTAAATGCAAATTTTCACCTCATTACTGGGGACAATCTATTACAGCAAACATTCGGGGTACATTTATCTCACCTTCAAAGGACAATAAATGAGCTAACAAAAAGTGTGTAAAATCACTCTATCATCTTGTAGCACTGATACTTTTTTGTATAATGAGTTTGATAATGCAATGCAATAGCACTTTAACTTACTTTTCCCTATTACAATATAAGTCAGAGTATATTATTTTCTAGTTGTGTTTTAAATTGTAAAGCAACCATGTCAATACATTTATGAAATATTGTACAAGTATGCGCATAGGAATAAATGCTAAACAAATGCTTTTGGTAAATCGGAACAAAGGATATAGACAAAACCAAGCACACTGGACACCTGACAGCTGGTGTCCTTATCTTCCAATGTACATCCAATAAATCAATATTAAATCTAAGAAACAGGAAGCCAGATGGTCTTTTCTCCATGCAGTCGGCACAGGGCCCTAGGACCTCCTTGGCTACTGTACCACAGCAGTAAGCAGCCCCTCTTTGAAGGCATACACATTCAACAATGAGCCCCATGAATGACTAAAGGGAACAAATAAGCTGTTACGACTCTTCTCAGATCCCTGTTTGTGTTTCCATTCACTTCAAAGGGCAGTGTGTGTTTGATATGCAGCCCCCACACCTTGATGCAAGCTCTGTACAGGTAACAGGGAGGAGCAGTCCTTTAGCCACAGAAAAGGTCATGTGCCTGTTTCCTTCAACCCTGGCTTGAGGGGAGTTGACCCAGACGAAGGGTCTGCTGAGGTCTCCTGTTCCCCAGGGAGTTATTGGGTTGTGCAATTATCTGTAGAAAGATTTTTTATTTTGTGATTCATTCATTGCATGCATATTTACTGTAGTCGTCTTTCATTATACCTATAAGCTTCTTTATCGTGTAAAGCATGCAGTAATTTTTGTGGAATGACAGCATGAGATGCAATAGAAGGTCGCTAAGGTCAGTTACCTAAAACCTAAAATTTCTGTGTAGGCCAGGGGTCAGGTTAAACAGTAGTTTGATTGAATGGCTGTTCACAGGCCAGTGTGAAATGCCAGTTCTATTACAATGTAGCAATGGGAATTGGGGGGTTTCTCTGGCCATTGTGTGGCTATTGGTCTTAGAGCACGGATCCATTGTTCTATGCTGACCAGCCAGCCCCTCAGACTCTCCCTGGCACTGCTTTGTCTGAAGCAGCGTGACCATTTCCTTCGACCAGGTCAGGGCAGGGTCATGACTTTGGACACCAGTCCTATGTCTGTCCTCTCAGAAATCTGCACACTCATGCTTTTTTGCAATAAAATGAGAGGGCTTCAATCAATTCCCCTTGTCAATTTCATTGCATTTATGCTTTTCAATTATTATCTTAAAATGACATATTAATTTGTATTGTCAAATATGGCCACCATGGGAAATAAAATGTTTACAGCACAATAAAATTATCTTTATACAGTGCATATCTGAGTTGAGTCTGGAGGTGATGTGGTCAGAGAAGTCCTGAGGCAGGAGCTATCTTATCACAGCCTGGTCATCACAGTGATAACATGGGGAAAGGCCAAAGGGCCAGAAGACCACAGTGTACATGGTCCAGGTCAATAAGAGATGTACTCAAAGGGGAGACAAGAATATTATCTGATAAGAATTAATGTGCCCTTTTGATGTTGGAGAGGCTAATCCTGCATACATGGTGTCCTGCTGGGAGGACGAGCAGGACAACAGCAGGTACAAACAAGTGAGCCATTGAAGATCATCTTGTAACACACATTTACACCGGAAACAAACACAGTGACAGAAAACAAGGCTTGGTATTCTCAATATATTACTGCAGTACATATATATTAAGGTTATATCATACATTTGATTGTTACTATTATTAACAAATAACCTCTGGATAATTATTTCCTATAAACAGTGGCAATAACAATATTGTTGTGGGGTTGAGAAGTCTTTAAGTTTCGAACGAGGGTAAGCACAACCCAGGGCTGCACTACAAGCTGTAGCTTGAACCAAATGCCTTGATGTCTTGCTTAAAGCAAGATCCTGGATTTTGCCTCTGGCTAAAGGGGGTGAGTCCGTTAGTTACTGCAGATGCTAGCTTACCCTTTCTCTCCTTATTAATGTGTAAAAAAAATGGCCATGGCTGCCTTTGATCTGTTATGCACAATCTCTACACGTCACACTGGCTGTGCAGATCAATAACAGTAAGGAGTTTAGAATAGTAGTAGATGTAAATACTGGACATTCTTTTCAGTGTTGAAGTATTTTCACTTTTACTGTACAGAACCATCAGTCCAAGAAGCACTATTCACTTTGCAGCAGCATGCTGCGAGAGGTGTGCATGGCATCATTATCAGTGGTCTCAGAGGCAGATCAAAGCTGTAGCAGAGTGAGAGTGCAGCTGCCGGTGCTGATGGTGTAAGATTGTGAGCACATGTTTGTGTAGAGGATGTTGACTGATCCCAGGAAAGACAAACAGTCGTGTTCGTATTTGCTGGTCACTGTGGTCCGTGTGTGTGTGTGTGTGTGTGTGTGTGTGTGTGTGTGTGTGTGTGTGTGTGTGTGTGTGTGTGTGTGTGTGTGTGTGTGTGTGTGTGTGTGTGTATGTGCGTGCGTGCGTGCGTGCGTGCGTGCGTGTGTGTGTGTGTGTGTGTGCAAAAGAGCATTACTGTCTCAGATTGGGCTGTATGTTTATTCACTGTTTTGTCTCTTCACCACAGCTTCCCATCAGCACTGAATACAGAGTGGAATGAATTTAATTATTTGATATTTATGGGATGAAAAACCCCAAATGTCTTTTCTTTAAGTGTTTCTGTCTAGAATTATGAAATATTGAGCGATTGGGTCATGTTAACACCGTGAAGTGTCTGATTTTGTGACTGAAATCAGCAAATGCCACTTTGTTCTGAGGTTTTCTTCCAGAGCCATAAATCTATAGGTGGAAACAGAGAGGTTTTATGGCACACAGACTTCCCTTTCTGCAGGAGTAGTGTGCCTTATCCCACTCTCAGACACTGTCCTTTCATAATGATACACCAGGCTTTGGAAAGCATCCCAGTATCGAACATTAGACTGTAGAAAGTGTTACATAAGCACTTCTGGGTCGGTAGACAACTAATACTACAAAAACTAAATTAATTAAAAATATTATGCAAGTATTGAACTGTATATAATTTTAAGTGGTATATTCATCAAGTCATGGTGATTAAGGCCCATTAAGATGGTGAATGGTGTGAATTGTGTGAATTCCAATGATACATTGGAAAGCTATATGTATACTAATCAACCATTCTGGAAACAACTTGTGTACCATACTTAGAAATAAAAAATACAATAAATAAATACATTTAAAGAGAGAGAGAGAGAGAGAGAGAGAGAGAGAGAGAGAGAGAGAGAGAGAGAGAGAGAGAGAGAGAGAGAGAGTTTAATATGTCTCCTGTCTGGACTTTTCTTTAACTTAATTACAAGTCTAGATATCTCATTTTTAGTGTTACTGGCTCTGGACCTCATTTCACTGATGTAAGCAGCTCCAGTTCTTTTGACATTCTGAGCTCTCAGGCCATCTCTAAAGCTCTATTTTGAATTTTTACTAATTATCGTCCCCAAAACTCAGACAGACCCTCTCAGTGAGGCATGTTGTTGTCTGGGCTGGGATGTAAATTGGGTTTTTGAAGATAAATGTTTTGTGACTTAAATACTACTGCCATGTTTCTCTTATTAAGGACACATCTTCACAAACATGCAGTTATGTTGTTTAATTCACAACAGAAAATTGTATGCACCTTATTTTACTGAAGTCATATTTCTTATGTCATTGCAAACATGTTACATTTGTTGGTACTGTCTAGATTTATCATCACCAGACCAATCAAAACAGTTGATCCAAATCATGTGACGCTGTGGCTACAATTTTAGCCTAATTGATTTACACTGAATACTTGTTATCGATACAGGAGCTGTGACCCTCCAAATTTATGGCCCAGTTTACCTGACTTCCCCCTAATCTGTCACTCTTACGGACAAAGACCATGTTGGTCTCCAGTTCTATGGAGGAGCGTGCGTGTTCTCATGTAGCCTAGGTTGCGTTCATGTGACATCACAATATTACATCAGCCAATGATATTTAAGACAGATGGAGAGCAGATAAAATAAATACTGTTAAAATGCAGGTTTTTGTTGTAATTCACGGACTTCTTAGGTCTACTCACTAAGAGAAATCATCAGGTTCAACATTTGTGAATTTACCTTTTAGATATTTCATGGTCAAGTCGAATGTTATGACATAAACACATTCTAAAACGTGAACAGAACCTATTCAGTTCGGGATAGAACGTGAGTAAACAGTCGTTACCATGGAAATCCACCATGTTTGTTGTTTAGTGTTAGTGTTTAGAGAATACTTTTGAATTAACTCTAAGTTTAGTATCATAAAATCTCAATTGATTTATCATTGGGCTAACTGCATGTTCTGTTATGTGGGCTGTCACGATCCCAAGCTCCATAGAGAGGTGTGATATGGAACAAATACAATTTCTGGCCTAGACATATACGCTCCCCACAAGGAACCATTAATTTCCCATTGAAAACTCTTCGCGTTTAAAATGTTTTGTGTGTCGGGTTTGTGTGCAATGTATTTTGGAGTGTTTTTCTTGTACATAGTCCTTGTTCCCCAGACCCCGCATCACTGCATGCTCTGGGCTGCACCTGGCTGTCTCGGGCTGGTTCAGGCTGGTCCTGGTCCAGTACAGCGCGCGGGGGCGCACGGCTCTACCTGCGCGCGCTCTTCCTGTGGTGCTCGGGACGTTTGCTCGAAACTGTAAAAGTCGCCTCAGTCTTTTGGTCGTTTTGGCCCAGTGAGCTTCACCTGAGACGAAGCTGCAGTCTTGAGGTAACGCGGTCCTGAGGATCAGACACAGCTGTATGTGTGTGTTGTGGGTTTGTGGCTGTATGTTTTCTCGTTTTCTCGATAGGTTTCACAGTATTTGAGCAGCTAGCCATAGTTAGCTTCTTCCGGTAAAAGATCTCCTCCGCACAGGTAAGATACAAGAGTTTCGGTTCAAACTGGGGCATTGTACGAAACTATAAAACACTGAAGCCATTTGGTACGTGCTTAAGTTGTTATAAGTATTAGAAATACTGATCCAAAATGTTTAATTTATGTAAAAAGTGATTACGTTAACTTGTTTACGTGAACAAGGTGAGTTTGTGTTAAGGTGACGGTGTCGCTTTTGAGTCAGATTGGAGTTTGACTTTGAGGGCCATAACAATGTCGACTAGACTGTCAAAGAAGTATACAACCCACATTTACCACCTTTGTAGTCGTTTGCATCTGTCACACCGCTGTGGTGTTTGGAGACAAATCAACATGGACTGACAAGGGCAGTGAATTATTTATGGTGCGTGACAGACAGGAGGGTTTTCAGAAAGTTTTGGTCTTAAGCTGTTCTAGTTCTTGGCCTTTTCAATTGTCTAAATATGACAGGAAGTGATGTTTATCAAATTATTTAATTGTTTTGAGGGATGGTAATTATTTAGCATAGTTTTACATCTGTCTAGTGGTAGTTTGTGAGGAAAAATTAAAAAAAAATTAAGGAAGTAGAACTTAGTTCTGAAAGGTAATTCCTCTGTCTACATCATCAATAAGCAACATTGTATGAATAATGCAGAGGCAATTTACGTACAACAGACACAGTTTTTTGAGCATTTAATGAATTAAAGGTGTAATCGTATTGTAATTGTATTGATTTTGGCTTTTGTTTACAGTATGGTTGCTAGGTAACAGTGGAATTATATCCATGTCACATCTGCTGCCCATGTCCAACCAAGAAGTACAATTATAAACTTCACCTTCAACTGGGGCAAAACGGCAACATTTTGAGCAAAATCTTAAATATAATTATGTTAAGTACGTGTTAGTGAAATGTGTGCTCTAACCTGTCACATACATTGGTTTTGACCAACTTAAAGTACAAATGTATAGATAACATTCACTTAACGAAATAATTAAACGTTGCTGAAGTAGTCTTGTGGACAGACGAGCCTCAGTGAATATTGTCACTTGAATACTTGGAAACACTGAACCTCTGCAGTAAGGCTGTAATCTTTTAGACGTTTAGTTGATTAAGCGGTCGATGGTGTGTTAGTCGACCAAAATTTGTATTGGACAACTAATTTATTTTATTTTGATTTATATGAAAAAAATTGCAAAAAAGTTAAGCTATGGAGGGAGTTGGCTAAAGCTTTTGGAGTGAATCATGAGTTTAATGTAATGTATACATATCTAACATATAAATACACTGGTTTCAAGTACATTTCTGTATGAAGTTTTTTGTTTTGTTTTTCTTCATAGTTTTGCCACACCCCTTTTTAGTCGATTAATTGGTTGATAGGACAGGTTTTTAGTCGACTACAGCCGTACTTAGCAGGCCTCCATAACCGTGAGAATATACCATGTAAAGGCACACTAGTTAAAGCGTATTGTTAAAATCAGGACATTTAGAATGCCTCTTTACTTTTCCGAAGCAAACTGTAAATGATGAAATGGCCTTTGATGTGTAGTTTATTTGACTATAAATTTGTCTACACGATTAAAATTCTGTGGCTCTGGGTCTGGGAGTTATGTTTGAATGCAAATATTGACATAACATGTTGTTGCTGGTAGTTACATAATCGGTCAATAAAACCTGTGAGTTTTAGTCCTGTAGAATGTTAACTATTTTTCCGAATTGTGCATTGGTTATGACGCAGAAGTAAAGTAGTTTTTGTGTTGTTGTCATGGCCTCGCCTGTGTTAGCTTAGTGTGTGTGTTGTGACACGTGACTTGCTCATATGAGCCATCAAAGTAAGTGACTTGGCTCAGTTGTTAAGGAGCACCTCTGTGAGTAAGCCTTCTGACAACCTGTGCATTTTACATGCCTGGGACATTTCCTTGTGCATAGCTTAACACATCACATGATAAGAGAGCATTTTAAAGGAGCAAGGAAATGTCCTTATTCCGATGTTTATGAGATTTGCTCAAACTTTTAAAATCAATTTACAAAATGAAAATGTGAAAACGCTTCTTGGGCAGCAGTAGCACAGTTGGCAGAGTGATTGTCTTTTGATCTGATCCTGGCCCTCAGGTTAGTGGTGCAATGCCAGCTCTCTTGGTGAGTACTGCTGTTGTGTCCTTGGGCAAGACACTTAACCTGCCTCGCCCCCAGTGTGTGCACACTCTGGTGTGTGAATGGGTGCTTGCTTCCATGATCTAAAGTGCTCCAGTGTCTTGAAGGTGGAAAATTGGCAAATAAAAATATGACTATTTACCATTCTTAGACAGTTATTGTTTAATCAAATGGTGATTGCGTTAGCATTTATTAGATAATCTTGTCACATTCTGTTTTACCCCTGCAGGTAAATTAAGTTAATAAAGCTTACTGTCTTAGTGTTACAATTATTGTGAGAATGTGTTTTAATGCAATTTTAATCAAATCAAGTCTAGGGCTGGGTGATATTGACAGAAAGTTACATCTCTATTTTTTTGGAGTTTCCTGATGACGAAGTATATATAATCAAGATCCAGTTGTTTCTACCATCAATGATTAGCTTACAATTAAACAATAACATAGTGAACATTCAATACAAGTCTTATTCAACATGGAAACCACAGTAAGATGAGTAATAAGATATTTTGATTTTCTGCGTCCTTGAGGAGTTGTGTGTTATCAGTCTGCTCTACTGGACTCAGCCCTCCTCCAGAGACCATAAACTGGAGTACAAATCAAGTGGGAGGTCACAGCCTGCCCTCCGTCAAAGCGGTGACTAATGAAGATGGGCTACTTCCTCTGGGAAATCTTGTAGGCCCTATCTTACCTTTTATTAAATAAGAATGGATTGGAATAAGAGTGAATGAGTTCTTGGCAAGAAATACTGTGTCTGTGAGTGCATCTTGGTGTACCACCTTGGTTTTGTTACAGTCCGGATTCATGACCCCTATCAGTTACAGGAATGGAAGGAAAGAATGGAGAGGGCTGGATGACCTCACGGTGTATGTTTGCGCGTTTCAAGTGCATGTTTGGTGTTTTTAGTCCCACCTGGAGGGCTGCACTAGCATCTCAAACCGCTACTCAAAACGAAAACTTCCTTACTCCAGTATGTCTCCACTCTGCCTTGATGTAACCATTTCCTTGCTGCTTTTCCTACAATGGAGTGGCCACAAACACAACTGTGCTCAAACGTATCACACAAATACGTACACATATTATTGTGACGCTGAGCAGCTCTGGTTTCACTCAAGCTTCAGGCTGCAAATTGCAGCTGCAAGGTTATAGTCTTGTGTTCTGGTGCAAGATGTCATCATCTTAGGCTAGTTCCCCAAAGGTAATTTGGTCTGAAATCTGTTCACAACAGAATAAACCAAATTGTATTTCTATAAAGATTATTAAATATAAATGTTTATATTGTAATGCACATACACACGTCATCGGCCTAAATCATGTTTTGGCCAAAGTTTTTTGTCTCTCTCTCTTTACTCTCCAGACATGCATATTACTGACTCAACCTTGACCAATCGGATAGATTTTTACTTCCAAAAACATCTAAAACATCCCATCTAGTTTTCTATTTTCCTGAAAAAAGACCATTAAGCTACGATGTAATATATTTTCATTTTGTGGTATGGCTGTATTAAAATGTTTTGGATTGTTCAGGTAAAAGTTATCTAAAGAATGCCTTCCTAATCTCTGCCCTTATGAAATGGACTTACTGGAGATTATGAACCACACACTGGTTATGGGACAGAGGGTCATTACTGATGGGATTGTATTTCTGACCACGTTTCACCAATCAAGGCTTTATTCCCTCCCTTACTGGAGGCTTGACTTCAGACTCCTTTTTAGCCACCTCCCCAACCAGCAGTTTTGCTCTTTTCAATTAAAGCACGCCATAGAGTTTTGCTAAGATGAGAATTCCTTTTGTCCCTCAGGAAACTTGCTGAGAGGAAGCAGCTGCTGCTGGCTGCCATATTGCTGCTGATGTGTGGATTTGTCATTTCCTGTGAAGCTAGTCAGAACAAAGAGGACGAGTCCAACTTTGACATGCACCTAATACTGTTTCTCTTTTTCTCAACAGAACAAAGCTGAATGAAGTCTTGGAAATAACACCGCAAGCGATGATGGCCTGCTTCTGCTTTTACCCATAGACTGTACAAATTGTACATATTTTTAGGAGTTTTATACACAAGTTATTTGGACTGACAAAAACAATGGCTACAACTGAGACCAAAGCTGCAGGCGGCAGCAGCAACAGCTCGGGTCTGTCGTGGGCACGTGTGTGTAAAGAGTGCGGCCAGCAGCACGACTGCCAGGACAGCCACCTGTACGAGTACCAGGACGATGTGGACGATGAGCTGGTGTGTCACATCTGCCTCCAGCCACTGCTCAGACCCATGGACACCCCGTGTGGACACACGTACTGCTTCCACTGCCTCAGTAACTTTCTTAAGGAGCAGGACTTCTGCCCCGTGGACCGACAGCGACTGCAGCTGCAACAGTGCCGCCCATCTAGTCTGCTGGTAAGGAACCTGCTGGACAAGCTGTCAGTGACCTGTCCTCACTACGCAGAGTGCCAGACGCAGATGCAGCGGTGTGAACTGCAGCCCCACCTCCACAACAGGTACGACCACTGAGGAGCTCAACAGGTCCACTTTCTCTGGATCTTCTTTACAACTACTACAGAGAAGTGTGTAGGCAGTGGCTGCTAATAAAGGAAATATAAGGTTCTGCATTTGTATTTCACTGAAAATCCTTCACCGTCCCATGACTTTTATAATTGTTGTGAGAACATGTTTGTTGTAGGGATATATAAAGTCAGCTTGTTTTCCACTGAGGTGCTTATCAGCTCTGTGGCAAGAATGAAATCAGCTGTGGGCGGCTGGTCGACTGATGTCACTTTACATACAACAGGGAGCAAAGTTCAGGCTTCAGGAAACTGCAGTAGTCCCTGTTTTCTGTCATGCTCCATGAAATCCTGTCTAACCCCACACAAACGCTCTTTACTTAAAACATACCATGTAACATTGCTGTTTATTCCTAATGCACCGTTTACTTAAAAGTACTGGTGGTCACTGTAATGTTTAAAGTTTTGTGACGGTTCTCTTCCCTTGTAGATGTCCTGTTTTTCGAAGATTGCGAGAGGAAGCCGAAAAAAGGAAGAGACCTTCGTGGAATGAGTTAAAGGGGCGAAGGGGGGATGGAGACATTTCTGGTGATGCTAAACAGACTGCTTTACCACGGACGTCCAGTAGAGACCCTGACCCTGGACTTATCAATCCTGCCTATGAAGAATATGAGGAAGGTATGGATTAAATACAATATAAGGGTCAATCCAAATTCTAAATCACAAATGAATTTAGGAGCAGTTTCCTCTAGCAAGTAGCTACATATTATATGAGAATTATAACCACAACAATTCACACAGGAAATTGCTTACATGTTTAGACAAGTTTTTGTTGTTACAACTATTCTGAAAGGCCCTTCACTGTCTGCAGTGAAGGGTTTTTAAGTGTGAGGTTGACTTTGACTATTACTAAAACATAACATTGTGCAATGTTTAATGTTATGCCATTTTAAGCACAACTTATATTTTAATTTGTCTTTTGGCTTCAATCCTCTGTTTTTTCTGTAAGATAACGCGCCTCTGCGGTCGAGCTTGGTGGCAGAGGCCAATGTGGTGGATCTCCTCAGAGAAGAGCCTGACGAGGAGCTGGGGCTTCGTATTGTGGGCGGTAAAGACACTCCATTGGGCAACATTGTGATCCAGGAGACCGTTAGAGACTCTGTAGCAGCTCGAGATGGCAGACTGGCCCCTGGGGATCATATATTGGAGGTAATAACATTAATTGAACAAGTTATATTTACATTTCTTTTGCATAAACGGTACAAGATATGTCCTCGCGTCACTATAAACAACAATTTGCTGTAAAGTTGGGAAAGTGGCTATACCGGATAAACAAGTTTTATCTCCATGGTAATGAGTACACATTCAAGTCACAAGGTTGTTGTGCTTCTCTGAGATCAGTTTTTTGTCATATCAACTTTTGATTTCCATTAGTTTATCATTGTTGTTTTTTCCCTACAAAAGGTTCTGTGTACAAGACAGAGCCAGTGATGCACAGATCAACAGTAGTTACTGTTCGAAATGAAACGTGTGTAACTACTGAAATGAAACTGGCCAAAGCTGTCTTGGCCCTGCATCAGTTGGAATTTTTTTTTTTAAGGGAGGGTATGTGCTCTTATTAAGGGGGTATTCCTTGAGAGAGATTAAGTAAAACTAAGCCTTATTTGTCTTAAACCTTATTTATCTTATTTGGGCTATTCAGGCTCATCAAATCCTCAGTTCCGTCAACATTTTTAGCAAAAGTTTCAACATGTGCTTTCCCACACCTGTGTTAAATTATATTTTTTGTCATGTTTCCTCTGAAAGGTTTGAAGACCTCTGCATGCTCCCACTGGAAAAAAAACTGTGGACGCTGCATAGGGCTTTAAAATTAATTGCAATCGATGGACGCAATTAACATTAACAAATTTTATTATTAAATTAATTAATTATTAAAATGTAATTTTCCTAAATCGTGCAACATCAGGGCTGCAAGTGGCACAAATAAGATCATAAAAGCCCTAAAGCAACAGACCCAACTTCATCTACTTTTGTCCTAATCAAACGTGTATAAATATAAACATAAACATAAATATTAACATTTTATTTTTGTTTTAATGGTTGTTGTGATTATTGACACATTCTTTATGTAGCTAAACCGTGTACAATTGTTAATTGCTTCGAATTTCCAGGTAAATGACATCAGTTTGGCGTCTGTCCCTCATGCCCGTGCCATCGCTCTGCTGAGACAGCCCTCACTGCTCAGACTCACTGTGATGCAAGAAAAGGGCTTTAAAATGAGAGATCCCAGGTCTGAGCTCCACACCAACCCACCATCCACGCAGTCTGCCTCCCAGTCCCCACCCGCTCATCCCAGCCCGGGCACGGTGCTACAGGTCACGCTGATGAAAAGCCATCGTTCTGAACCACTCGGCATCAAACTCATCCGTAAATCCGATGAGAGCGGCGTGTTCATCCTTGATTTGCTCTCGGGAGGTTTGGCCGCTAAAGATGGAAAACTAAGGAACAATGACAAAGTGTTGGCCATCAATGGACAGGACCTAAGGCATGGCACACCAGAAAGTGCTGCCCAGATAATTCAGGTAACACTGGTGCATTTTACAGTTATATGAATTTGTTCAGTTGTCAATCAGACTACTCCTTATGTATGTCAGTTAACCATGTTTTTAAATGTATAGTAATTCATTTCACTGAAGACAGAAATAAAATAACACCGTAAAATGCAGGTAATAAGCCGCTACTTTTTTCTCATGATTTCAACCCTGCGGCTTATACAGCGATGCGGCTAATTTATGTATTTTTCCGCGAACAGCCTCTAGGGTAGAGTTTAGACCGGGCTCAAAAATTCGAGTCCAACCCGCCCGAGCCCATGCACGTACTGTCCGAACCGACCCGGGCACTATTCGACCCGAACCGACCCGCACCTGCGCGGGTACTGTCCGAACCCGACTGTCATTTGCTTCATGATTCGACCAGCTGCGCACGTATGTCTGAACCCGAACCAAGCCCATGCACGTGTAGAACCGGAGTTACGTAAACTAAGTTCCGAGCAGAGGTTTATAGGCAGAATAAGTAAGTAACTACGTCTTTAGTGTTCTACCTGCACCAATGGGACGTCTCCTGTACGAGACGGGCCTGTTCCTCCGCTGACGCTGGACCACATGATCTCTTTCCCTCGCTCCTTTCTTCTCTCTCTCCTCCGCTGCGCTCTCTCCTCCGCTGCGCTTTTTTTTCTCTCTCCTCCTCTGTGTGGCAGCCACGCACTTTCATTAAGCACGTCACATATTTTGACCACTTATTCGAAGATGAGGAGGAAAACAACAAAGCACTGGCTGCACATCGCGCTCTTTCTCGTGGAGCGCATGTTACAAAACACGAGCGCTCCTCTGTCACATGCACGTGGTCTTCCCGGACCGGCAACATAAATGTCTCAACGCGGACACCCGCGGCTTATAGTCAGGTGCGGCTTAAATATGTACAAAGTTATTTTTCTTTGTAAATATGGCTGGTGCGGCTTATACTCGGGAGCGCTCAATAGTCCGCATTCTATAGTAATCTAAAAATGACTTTGTGACATCCTACTGTACTTTTTTTTGCATGTAGGCCAGTGAGGTGCGTGTGAACTTTGTGGTTATGAGAGCTGCGGATAATCCAGACGAGGGAGGTAGCAGAGAGGGTCACTCTGCCAGAGCTGCTAGAAGAGCCCCTGACCCCCAGTACTTTAGACGCCGGTCCACATACATGAAGGTGAGTTCCTGTAGCTGTATACAGTCTTTATTCAAATGGTAAAGTAAATTAAATTGGTATCCCCGTCTCAACTCTGTTTAAAAGTGATCAAAAATGTGATCAAAAATGCCTAGTTTTACATTTGAATTCAGTCCTGGGAACAAAATCTGTCCTGCATCTGTGAAAGGTGCAAATATCAAATGCTTGATAAATGAGTCCCATGACAATAGGAATAATAATAATAACAGTTCCAAGAACTGTTATTATCCCCAGTCCCATTTAGTCAGAGGAACCATCCAGTCCCCCAGGCGCGTGTTCACACAGTGACAGTGGCTGAAAATTGGTTCTCACTGACAAACAATAAAGCATAATTATTCTGTTACTCAGAATTCTAGTTATACTAACTAATTGTATTTTGCAGTTTGTCTGTTGGAAAATGAATGATCCCAAGAAAGTGGGATGATGCATATGTACTCCCTAACGTGTGGTTACAGTTCCTAATTCCTACTCTGTGCACATCAAATGGGGACTGGAACTAAAAAAGGTTCCAGAAACTGAAAAGGTTCCTACAGGGGGAAACCAACTCATGTTTAGAAAGCACTTTGCCCTTAAGGCTAACGTTACCGTGCCAATCTGAATCTAGATCAAATCCCAAAAGTCTATGGTAAAGTGGCTGTGGTGGCTGCAAAACCCTGGGACTTGCTTGTTCAATAACCAATTGACATTTTATTCTTATCAGGACCTGGTTGTTATTTGTCGACCACACTGAGCGGTATCTAATGCCTTTTAAATGGTGTAATTGCCCTGTGACTGCTTTGTGGTTGCCAGCATCATGCACTTACAGCAGAGTGGATGTGTGGGCCTCAGTGGGGGGTGAGTGTCTGAGAAGGAAGACACCTGCCCCTGTATGGACTGGGTGTGCTGATCAAAAGGCCTGGGGCACTGCTCACTCTGCTGCTACAGGTCACTGTCTTGTTGTTCTTCCTTGTTTCTTTGGATGGAACAGGATCAAAGCTGGTAACAGTTAGCTTTCACCTGCCGAGTAGAGCCTTTTCGTCTTGTTGGGGGGATGGGTTTCCTGCTGGGGGGAGGAAGAGCATCACTTCCCCTGGCTTCCCCTTCAGAAACTAACTTGGCACAAGAAGCTCAACCAAAGCTGTCATTTTCAACACGTTTCAGTTACGAGAGATCAGTGTCTAAGTTCACACATTAACTCAGACTCTCAGCTGTACCTAAAAGGTTTCACATTTGTTTCTACAAGCAGATTTGCAAAATTAATCCCTGGTTTACTCTCTTGTCTGACATATCTACGTAAACATGCCTGACAAACCAAAAGTAGTTAAATAATAAAAATAAAAACATAAAGAAGAGACTCAAATCAGTGAAAAGAGCAAATGGAGACTAGATCCAAGTTCCTTTTTTCAATCCCAGAGCGCCAAAGCAGACAATAAACAAACTCAATGTCCAAGGAAGGTGTAATTACATGTCCCATTGAGCAATGCAATATAAATTATTATAATTAAAATAAATTATATTTGTTCTGGTTGACTGAAACAATTTTGGATTTAGTCAACTACATTAGCCTGACATTTGTCGTCTAAAACTAAAAAGAATTGAGTATAACTAAATATAATTTCAGTCTTTTTACTACTAGCCTACGGTCGGTAACTGAAATTCAAAGAGTTATAACATTTCCAAGTATGATATCAGTTATGTTGTCTAAATGTGGCCAATGTTTTGCTCTATTTTTAACATATGTCTCGCATAGCATGTAGTGAATTAATTTTAAATATCTTTTGTTTAGGACCCTCCAGGTGGGTTTTCTAGCCAGGAGAAAACAGTTAGCATGAAGAAGGAGCCTCGACTTTCTCTGGGAATCACTATTGCTGGAGGCAGAGACTGCCGCAGCCGCCTGCCTGTCTACATCACCAGTGTACAACCCGTTGGCTGCCTACACCGAGAAGGCACTATCAAAAGAGGTGCACTAGCATGTCTACTTGGCACTACATGACATATGAGACATATGATTCAAATGCTTTGTGTTATAGGGGATGTTCTGCTCAGTATCAATGGAGTGGACTTGACACAGCTGACGTACAATGAAGCGGTGTCTGTGCTGAAGGCTCAGACGGCCCAGTCCCAGGTGGTTCTGCGTGTGATTCAGACTCTCTCTGAAGACTTCGAAGAGGAACCAGACAATGGCAGTAACGACGAGCTGGACCTGTCAGATGACCCCCGAGAGGACGCTCTCAACTGGACCCCGCTATGGACTCGCTGGTTAGGATTACCAAGGTATCTCTTTGTGGCTTGTGTTGGGATTTCAAATTATTGAACTTTAAGCGAACTTTAGAGCTACAAAATACGTTTTGTTCTTTCCAAATCAGTCACATGCACTGGTGCCGAGACATTGTCCTACACAAGACCAACAACGAGAGCTGGGGCTTCAGTATAGTGGGAGGCTATGAAGAAAGTCACGGCCAGCAGCCATTCTACATTAAAACCATTGTGCCTGGAACGCCTGCTCACTTCGATGGTCGTTTAAAGTAAGACTTCAGCGCTCTCTGAGAAACCCTACATGGGCTGTAGTGACGTTTTCCTTTGCTCTTGTCCTCAGGTGCGGCGATGAGATAGTGGCTGTAAATGGAGCCACCACAGTGGGGATGAACAATAGCTCTCTCATCCCAATGTTGAAGTTGCAGAAGAATAAAGTCACTCTGACTGTCGTGTCATGGCCTGGGAGTCTAGTCTAGCACGGTTCATTACCTCTGGAGGCTTTCAGCGTCCAATAGCCCCTTATTCTTTAACCTGTAATTATATATCTGATAACTGGAAAACCTACATTTGCACACTTAGAATTACGGTGGGATGCCATCATAAGGTAAAGTAGTTCTAGTAGTTCAGCGACAATATCAAATAAAGAAAGCAAAATATTGTGTTTAGTCCCCATGCAAATGTTCAGTGAATAAATCTTTCATTTGGTTCCTTTTAGAAATTGGGATGTACATGTGTAGTTCTAATAAATTATTACATTATAGTAACAGGTTGCATCAGCTTGCCAAAGTGTTGAGAAATTACTTTTGATCTTATACTTGTAATTGATTGTGAAATTTTAAATTTAAATACCTATTTTTCCTGGAACATTTTCTCAAAAACTAGAGCGTACAATTTGCAAACATACATTAATTTAAAGTTTAAGCACTTTCATTCTTTTGAATATTTTTTACAATTGAGTGCCTTGTAACACTAAAGGACAATGAGTCCTAAGAAGC
Organism: Rhinogobius similis; assembly: GCA_019453435.1. Classification (NCBI taxonomy): domain Eukaryota; kingdom Metazoa; phylum Chordata; class Actinopteri; order Gobiiformes; family Gobiidae; genus Rhinogobius; species Rhinogobius similis. The sequence goes on along the minus strand of CM033630.1, from coordinate 25,098,995 downwards.
CTTAAATGACCAAAAATGTGTTCTTGTTTGAGAAATATTGTTTTGTTAGTAAAGCTTTGCATCTCCTACCATGTTTGATCAGCACAGACCTCTTGGCCTTGACCAACAAGCAACTGGCTTGAAGTTATTCATTTGTACATTTAGCCTATGATAAAATGGTGAATACAAGTTGTCAGCAATGTTTTTACCTTACCAAATACTGTACATTTTATTTTAAAATCAAACCTTAACTGCATTCATGTCAACTGTTATGACTAAATCTGAAATGTGGTTGTTTTTAGATTTTATGATACTATTGGTTGAACTGAGAATTCTTGTTGAATTGTGTGACACATAAGGTCAGTACATTAATAAAACGGATGGTAGTTCCAAGATTATGTGTTCATGTATCACACACCTGACCTCTAGTGGACAGGACAAAAATATACATTGAAATTTTGCACTTTTTAAAAAATTCTTTATTAGAATGAAAAAGTATTCAATTGTTTTTCATTTATGTGTCAGACAGAGTAAGGTTCAGTACGTGACCTATCTAAAGAGAATGTGAAACAGGCCAAAGCACCATAAAATCCAGCAGCTCTGCCTGCCCTTCCTTTGGGGGGTTTGAACCAACTTTGCGTAAAATCACTAATTCCATGTGAAATTAGAGAAGAACAAAGCATGTAACAGTGTAAGCAAGGTTTTAACTTTACAAATGTGTTGACAAATCATCCTGTTAAAGTTAACGATTCATTGCCTTGTTAAACATGAGAAATGGCCCCAGTTATGTTGTATTACTGCTGGTTTTGCATTGCCACAGATCACTGAGATTTGTTTTACTTAAATAGTTCATCATTAATCAGTTTAGCAATTATTACATTTATTTGCTGTGTTTTAAGTAAAAAACAAGACAGAAATAAAAATAAAAAAGAGCAATTTATTTTCTTTCTCCAAAGGGAGCCACTGGATCTCTGTGGTAAACAGACTTTGTAACAGGGACAGTGCTCAGAGGACAGTCACATCTCCTTTGTACAATAGAACAAATTCAACCTTTACAGTTTGTAAGCTAATCCAGAGGCACTATTAACAGAATGCATTGCAGCAGTATCCTAAAATATAGGAAATCCTAAAAACACTGAACAGGGTTAAAAATGCAACCATTTGCTCCAGGCATAGTGTTAAGTCATGTGCTCCCAGACGAGGGGATAAAAAAACGGAAGCAATGGAACTGCACACATAATATTAGGGCAGAGTGCAAAACATTTAAAATAGTTTCAAACTCATCAATCTCTGGCTAATACAAGTGGTGAGTGATTAAAGGTCTTGGCAAAAATAAGCACTGCTTTTCATGCTATTATCATCTGCTTTATCTTCGACTCGCTGTAGTGAGATCAGACTGGGCTGGAGTGCATTGCTCAGTCCAACTCTGGCAACAGTGAAATTATATGGCTTACGAGGAAAACGGGTCCATAGCAACTATAGGTACAAATACTATTATGAATAAAAACGATGGAAAGAGCAATAGATTGGCATAAAAGAAGGAGAAAAAAAAAGAAATTGCTACGCAACTTAATGTAAACAATAGTTAATCACTGCACAGTTTTATATGGTATTTACAGGTCAAGTTTCCACTTGTTCGTTCCAATATACAGTCAAATGTATAGAAAATAGCTGATTAGGTGCTCGGTACGCTAGGCATTTTTGGCCCTCTCATCTAGTCGCAACAATGCTGCCCCTTTCCCACAACACAAAATAACAAAATGACACAAAAGGTAAGGCTATTTTAGAATTGAGGGGGCATCACATTTGTTGCAAGGGTTTATTGATAGATGAGACCGGGGCAGAGGATTGCTTGTTGGAGTAAATGCACTTTGATATCGATTCTTTAGTCTCATGTAACAAAAATATTGGCGAGAAACAAGGGACATGTCTGTCTGTTGAAAAATGTGCAAAATCTGCTCTAAAGCAAAGTGACAGCGTCGCAAAGTCTAATACAGAGACAGATTAACAGGGTCTACCCAGGACACCGGTGTAGACCCTTATTCCAATATACTACATACATATACAAGGCACTAAGGAGAAATTCAAGGGCCCCACGTCCACTTCACAACAGCCTCCTCAGTCTGGTCGAAATATAGGATATTTAGGTAAGAATTCTATAAGAATCACCTGCGAAGGATAACACAGACAAATCATTGAACAGGGGAAGAAAAAAAAGCTTTGAGAGCAATTTATATATATATATATAACGATTAGAACAAACATTGTATCAATTTTAGACATGGGGAAAAAATAAAAAAGTTTGAAATACTTGCTCTATGGCTTATTTGTAAATTCATTGTAAAAGAAACAAACAAAATGTTTGACTTACATATTCCATCATATTACTGCCTTCACATTTTCTTTTGCTGAGTTTCCAGTGCAGCCCCAGCTGAAGAAAGAAGAAAAGACACGAAGACAATGAGTGAACACCTCCTTTCAAAGACAAAGAACAATCTGTCTGAGATCTCCTCGTCAGTGTCAGGGGAATTTGGTAACAGGGCTGTCTGGTCTCACAGGGGTCAAACTGTGGCCAGACACTCTCAACAGCTTCCTTTATGCCTGTCCACAGTAATTTGTTGCAGCGGGACAAAACAAAATTCACACAGCATTTCACAGCAGACCTCGCAACCAGCTCAATCAGTGCGGCAGATTAGACTTAATTAATTAAACAACTGGTAGTTTTGTGTTAAACAGTTAACAAAGCATTATCTGTCACTGCAGCACACACATACTCACACTTTCACACAGGTGATGACGTGTTCTTACCTTGTGGTATAATCTGTTATTTTCCCATTCTAGCAATTTCTGAATGGATCGTCTGGTCTGTGCAAAGAGGAGAGCAGCGTTAACAGAAGCTGTAAAGTCATTAATGAAAGTAATGACACTGACAGACATATAGCAGGTATCAGTTAACTGCAGCTGTGTTAGGATTTATAGACTGGACTCCTATTTTACCAGCTAGTAATTTTCACTTTGTTGTCTATAACTCTTGCTATAATACCAGCTTTAAAAGACACGCCCATGGAGCAGGTAGGGACGAACAATGTGGTGACTGCATCATTCCTACACACAGGCCACTAATTGAACATGGTATGTCATTACACCTAGACCACTCCAGCAGAATTGTCCTTATGGCCCTTGAGTAATGAGCAGTGATATAAGAGAGAGTAAAAGTGTCCAGCGTGTGTCACAGGAGTTTGGTACTCACTCTCTTATTGAGACAAATAACTGGCCAAAGACTGCAGCCAACTGTACAGCAGCAACACAAGCTTCCGCAGAGCAGCCACTTCACATTGACAGGCAGATTTTTCTTCAAACATGCATTCACTCGACCAATGCTGGTTTTAAATTCCTCTGGAGCAACCTATAAAATAAACAACATATTATGGGTTTAAGGAGAAAAAAAAATCTAAATGGTTTCCTTTACAATATATATGCAGTTAATCATAAAGGCTTTCTAAATGTTCAAAACATCTTGTTTGGAAAGATCAAAGACTTTGAAATCACAGCAGGTAGATATTAACAGATGCTGTCCCGAGATGAGATGGGTACTTAAAATATTAAGGCTTACTAGCGACCAATGCTCCAGACTGGTCAAGGCAAGGAAGGCCTACAGGGAGATAAGGCCAGTGCCTGTGGCAGTGCAGGCCAAACAACTTGAATGGATGCTCATTCCTGTCCCAGTCTGTACGTCATAAAACTGGGGTCGTAATCTTTTATGACAGGATGCAAAGGTCTCTTTGCAAACAGCCAAAGACCTCAAAATAAAGCCCAGCAGGGCCTGATCTGCACCCTTCAATCATCATAATTGTGAGCTCATCCATCACATGTCACCATTGGTCACAATGCTGAAGCTTCTTTTTATTGCCCCACACTTCCCTCGGCCTGCTCTTACCCCTGCAGCCTTTTTGTGTTTAAGCGTTCGACCCAGGAAGCTTTTCTTTCTTGTCTGCAGCGAGTCCCCATTTCATTATTTTATCACCTGGAGTTGGACTCTCCAAAACCTTGTGTCTCCACCAACTGCAGCCGTTACACGGCTTACTCATTTACAGAGCTGGACTGAGGAACACATATCTCTTTCCAACTGTGCAGCCCAGCCTCAAGAACAAGTTGTACCAGGATGGTTTAGGGCAGAGGTTTCCAAACTTTTCAGGCCGGGACCCACAAAATAACCATCAGACTCCTCATAACTCCCACTGCAGAATACAATTGACAGTGGTCAAAATGTTGTTGAATCAGGTTAAATGTTTTTGTATGTATGTTTTTAATAGTTTATTGTGGTATTCAAGCCAATTTCAGTAAAATATTCATTTCATTCATTTTTTTAAATCAAAGAATTTATTAAATTTTGTTTCATAATTTTATTATACTTTATTTCGTGACCCTCACTTTGGTAACCACTGCGTTAGTGTAGTTCAGGTGACAATATAAGACAATAACTTTCATGAGCTCTATGCACACCAGCACCTGTCTAGCTCAGTGTTAGCTCCGTTTTAATTTTCCTGTCTAACTCCATCTCTAAGGGGGTTTTCGCTAAGTTGGTCTAAAATTAATACTATAAGATCAGGCAGTGAAGAATCTCTGATAACAACAGTGTTAGACTTTATAAAACAGGCGAATACTTCCCTAGCAAATAATTCTGTGTTTATATAGTTCTATAGTTATATCTAATTCTACTAATTAATTCTTTTTTTAATATAAAACAAATACAATCAGTCTTTACTTTAAAATTTAGTTGACATCGTAAAGTTATCATTAGCTGTGAGAAACGGTTAGTTTAGCCAAATGCTGCTGTGCACAGAGCCCATTACACAAAGCAAAGATAACATAAAATGAAAAAAATGAAGCTATACCTTTCCTGTGAGAATAGAAGGAAACTCTGTGTCAAATCTGTTGCTCAATCCAAACCTGAAAACAGATGTCTTTATTATTATTAGGTTACTAATACAGCTTATTACTAATTTAATATTACTAATCTCGTCAATATCAGTTTAAACATTTCTGTTTTGACTGCACATCAGAAAAAAGGGAAATAATGAACAGCATTTAGGAAAATATACAGGCTGTATTTTACACTAATCCCACTACTATAACTTCATAAATGGGCAAATGGACAAATTAAACATGATGCAGTGTCTTAAGATTACCATAAAATCAAATCTACATCTTGACGTTTGTGCAATCCTTCATCTTTTTTAAAAGTAGGCATTTTTGGACCAGTCAGAGAAAACAAGGAAGATTGTATAAAGCTCGGGATTGTGTCGTCACAAACAGCATTTTCACTTTGCCAAATGTAAAACCAATGGAGATTTAAAAATGCTAAATACTAATCATAGCGTTCATTCAAAAGTATTCTGACACTATACTGTTACCAATAGTGACCCAACCCCTTATTAGGTTGTTCCACCATGTTTTTATTTACTTTTTAAACTAAAATATTAACTTTGATAAAGCATCCCTGCATAACTATATCTCCAATGCACCAAAGAGAAGGGAAGAGAAAGTGGAGCGGCTGGTGTCCTGGTGCAACTGCAACAACACTAGGAAGACAGTGGAGATGACAGCTGCCTCCCTCGCCCCCACAGACTCTTCCATCACCACTGTGGACTCCGTTCCCTTCCTCGGCACCACCATCACCTCCTCAGGTCCAGCAGAGGATGTACTTCCCGCTGCCAGTGCAGATGATGGTGCTGTTCGACATGGACAACATCAAGTCCCTCCTCAACTCCTCCATCACCGCGTGGTACACTACAGACACTGCCAAGGACAGACACAGACTACAGCTCATTGTGCACTCTGCTGAGAAGGTGACTGGCTGCAGCCTTCTGTCTGTCCAGGACATGGACTCTTACAAGACCAGTTTCTTCTCCTCTGTTGTTAGACTCATGACTCAAGTCACATCAACACTTACTTTCCATTCTATTAGCACTGAGGGTTTTGGCCACATTTGTATTTATATTAGGACCATTTATTCAATAGAACTTGAGATAGAACAACAAAAAAACTGCCATTAGCATGGAAATTCACCATGTTTGCTGTTGGTGTGCTGAACTTACATAGAAAAACATCAGCCAAAACAATGTAAAAAAAAAAGTGAACATAAAAATCCATGGAAGGTCTGATAAACTGCTTGGTCACTTCTGGTAAATACATTTATCGGTATATGGTCTTAGAATACTTTAGAATTAATGATAAGTTTAGTATTTTAGCATCATAAAATCCCCATTGTTCTAACATTGGGAACATTATGTTATGTGTGATGTCACGATCCCGAGTTAAATTTAGTAACTTTTTAGTGAATACATTTTATTTTACCTTATTTATATACCATTTGGCCGAAGCACACTCCTAGTTTGTTAACTCTGTTCACTGGCAATGGAAACAAAACTTTTCTGATTCTATAGACGTTTTCTAAGGTCTAAGCTCTTTTCCGAGCTCTATTAGGTTTAAATGTCCTGAAATCGAGTCTAAACATAACAGAGGTTCACCTTATTAATACCATTAACGTTACATGTTAGTAGGATTACACTGACAGTGATGAGACGACGCTAAAAAATAAAACATGCCACCCTGACATGACGCACTGTGAAATAAATAAAGTAGAAGTATCTTCTTGTTACAGCTACAAACGCTCGGCAAGTAGTGGCTGTTGTGATTTGCGTTAGCTAACTGCTTAGCCGAAGCTAACGGCTAAAGGTTCCGACACAAATACAACGGCGACATATCTGCACAAACACGGCTCCGCTTACACAGTGATGTGCCCGGCCCCGCGCATAGCCACGGGCTCCGGGCAGTATCTGGGCAAATGTTCTTCACTCACTACGTGCTCATCATCTTCGTCTTCTAACTCATAAATTGTATCAAAGTCCGCCATGTTGAGCAGTAAGGCGCTCATGACGTCAGCTGCGCGCATGTCTCTGGCACCGTGAGCGGCACCGACAGCAACTGGAGAGAGAGTTTTAGGACACTGTGTGAACACTGATTGCTACATTTGTCGGATGCACGGCAATGCAATGAATACACTGCACCCTACCATATAATTTCATATCATTTCAGTGGTTAACATTACCCATAGGCCTAATGTGCATCATGTAGCCATGATAAAAACCAACGTAAGTGATTTAAGAAAAACATCTCCTCAAAACTAAATCAAGACCATGCACAATATAGAAATAAACTTGTTTTGAAGATCGTAACGAAAAAACATTTTTATTTACAATATTGCCAAAAACAATAGTATACCTACATAACTGCTCATTCTGGCCTGCTTTACTAAAGCTTTTAGTTGGCAAAGCACACTCAAAGACTTGATTTGTCAAATCTAAAATAGGCTATGTTCATTTTACAATCCAGTTTAAAACTTAATTAAATGTCGTTGAATCAACATTTTATTCACAAACACATACATTCCATCACATAATAAAATGATATTTTATATTTTAATAAAATTGACGTTTTTCATTCTTTGACGTCTTCTCCTACATTAATAAACAATTCTGTGAAAATATTTGAAGAGCCTCCAGCGTATCATCGCTTTGTTTCTAATGGTAGTCCGCAACTCTGTGCGTCCTGACGCACAGATTGAGTCTGTATGCTGCGCGTAAAGTGTCCGTCAGCGGAGTGCTCGCTTATGTTCGAGGCCAGAACTTGATCCTCTCCGTCACTGCGTCACAGTCACTTGCTGTATATTCCTAATTGATGGCAAGGTGTTCATAGGCTGAGGTGGGTACAGAGACCCATGGATGTCTGAGGGGCTGAGCGATCCTGGCACGGGGAGTGGACTCACTGACCCGGGGTCACTGTGGACGGAGCCACTGCTGCCGTCAGACTGACCCATCTTCTTCTTAATCAGTTTCCTCTCTTTGGCCCTGCGGTTCTGAAACCAGATTTTGACCTGCAAGTGAAACGTGAGGCGTGAGATTCTGACACATAGAGACCAATCCTGCGCTTTAATGTGTGAAATGATGCGTTACAGGTGAAACGTAACAGGATGCAGGTATAAATGATAGGCTACAGTACACTACTGCATATAAATAATACAATGTACTACAAGGCTACAGGAACCAATGTAATCATTGATGGAAAAACACAGTGAATGCCGTGTATTAGGTTACCTGTCTTTCGGATAGGCCCAGGTTGACCGCGAGTTCAGACTTTCTCCTGATAGTGATGTATCTGTTGAAATGAAATTCCTTCTCCAGCTCCAGTCTCTGGTGGTCCGTGTACACAACCCTGTATTTCTCCTTCGTTCTGGTTTTGCCTGTGAATGCGCAATAAACAAAATGTTAATTATTTTTAACTACACCGTTGAGTTGTTCAACGGGATTTCTTACAGGATTCCGCATGCCATGACCGGTCTATCAATGTATAAGATCTCTCTCTGTACATACGCAAATTGAGCCTCTGATCTTTGCTTTGGTGACAAATGTGCGCTTTGAATTTCAAAGAGCTCGTTTAAGTACAACGTTTAACCAAAATATCAGACCAGTAACGTTAAGAAATTATTACCAGGCCTTTAGTTTTTAACTATTAGCTACTAAATTGTTAGGAGGCTATTATAAAATAATACTAATAATAATTATAATAATATATATATACATATATTTGCAACTAGGTAAGCTACCAATGAAATATATCAGCGTAATGGTTTGGCTAATAATTTAAAATGTTAGGTGATTTGGTCTGACATGTTTTCACTGTGAAGGCTTAGAACAAAGCTGTGAAGAGTGCCACTTTGTCCGGTAATAAAACAGAGGAACAGAGCAGGGTGCATATCAAAGTGAGAAGGTGTTGAAAACAGAGGCCATCGTCTGGATATGACGGAGAGCAACAATGTGACGGGGAAGTCAGGCTCGCATCGCCAACACTCAGGCCATTAACATCACAAGTGGCCTGGCGCCGCTTCCTTGCACCTTTCTGACTCATTCCCACCGTCAGGACGCACGCTGTCATTTTTTTTCAGTCAGTGTAAAATCAAACATCTGCACCGCATGTCTTTGAAACACTTTTGAACAATACTACCATGAACCCGTTGGGCATTATTTGTGCAGCTCACCTGTTGAGGAGGATTGTGCCGTTTTGCTCATCCATTGAAACGAGTTGCGCCTTTCCCTGTCTGGAGACATTTGAGAGGCAGAAACGCTTTCTGGCGGTGGCTGTAGCACGGCGGCACTAGGTGGATGCATGTGACTGTACTCGGGGGAGCAGTACGACACTTGTCCCGGAGACGAGTTGTTCATTGGCGCAGGAATGCTGTTTGGGGGCCCCAGGTTGTAGGCGCCCCAATCTTCCCTTGGAGCGCCATATGTGGGCCCCCAGCTGCCCGTAGACTGTGCGTGTGCGTCCATGTTTGGCATGTGATGGTATCCGCTAAAATCGGGGTATTGTGGAGTGGAAACAAAGTTCTGTGGAGGCAGATTGATGCCTGATCTTCTGACGGGTCCTTGGTGGTACATGCTGCTCTCTTTATCCAATAGGTATCCAACATACATGATTTGTGCAAAAATAAAAGTACAATAATTAAAGCTCAATTAAAATGACAAAAAAGGACCTCCTGCTTTGATTTTATGGCAACATATTTGTTGCACCTTTAAAACAATCCTTCCACAGTACAGCTTGGTGTAGGTTAAAAAAAAAAGTAGAGTAATAGTCCAAAGCGACTCCTCAGTTACAAACGCGACGTAGCTCCTCTCTTGATAGTCTCTCGACATGTGCGTCTGTTGACAAGATGCTAGAGGTATAACCGAGGCCCTCCTGACGTCAGCTCTCCTCCTTGGACCATTTACATCCAAATGCTCGAGTTGTGTGGCGCGGGCCAGATGTCCCCCGTCCTAAACAGCGTCATCATTCCTCATGTGGCCTATCCAGCTGAGGAGAGGTTGAGTACATTAAATGTAATGAAGACATTAACTGCAAGAGTGCACACCTGTAACCGATTTCCAAAAGGAACCATACCTCAAGACTATCAAGAGTATCAAATTTGAAGTGCTCTTTTTGATAAATACATTTTTATGCTGTGCTTAATTTTAAATATAAGTTTATAACTATCAGTATTTTATATAATGTTACCAAAGTTTCACTGAAAACAAAGCCACATTTTGTTTTATTTTAAAAGATATATATAGCCTACTTGCAAACGAGATGCAAAGTAAGACTTTTTACAAACCAGAGCTTTCGTATTCCATCTTCACACCTCAAGGTCGCACTTCACGACTAATTCCGGTTTAAAGGAAACTCTAACAACCCCCTCCTTGACAAACAGCGCTTTTCAACACATCAGTCTGCAGTCCCACCAAACTCACTGTATTTATAATCGAGAGTACATATCTGTCATCGAAGGCCCCGGTGTAGTTTATTACCTTAAACATCTTGCACATGCAATGCCCCAAACTAGATTTTATACATGGGTTGAAACATTTTTGTTCGCGTGTTCATTCATTGTGAGTTACAATTTCGTTGATTCTATGTTACAGCCTTTGAAAAGGCTGTAACATAGAATCAACGAAATTGTAACTACATGTTCAATAAGCACGTAGCCTACATTGTGGCTCTGTTTCAGATGCACTCATGCTTTACATGGCTCATTTGTAGGTTTGTCAAAGTCTGACCTAAAGTAGGCAAATGAATATTGATGGATGCTTGTGAGGAAATGTGTTTATTGCCTACAACATTTACTGACCAGCTCAATGTAGTCTGATGCCTCATCTGAAAAGTCTAGTAGGCCTAAAATATAAGGTTTAATATCGGGTTAGTCTTGTTCATTAACAGGTGTGAGAAAAATAATCTAGGCTTACATAATGACGAATAAGCGTATAAAATGAGCACTGCAAAGGCCAATAGGCCTTCCATGGATTTTGAGAGACTTTAAGATGTATTAATGTGTGGGAAGGTTTGATGAGACGCCAAAAACAGAGAAAGGCATTTAAGTTATTTAATGTGTCATAAAAGTACAGTGAAGGTCCGAAAGCTGCTTGATCAGATAAGACGTCCCTTTCATCTGTTCAAGGCGTGGGTCCCTGTAGGGAGAGCTTGCGCCTCTGGGTCTCTGCGCGCGGAAAGCGGTAAATCATAGGCCTCTCACTGCTGCTCCCTTTTGGACTCAATCGGAACTGACCAAATTCAACCAAAAAGGCCATTCAGTCTCCTGTGGTGAATTAATGACCACAGGTCAATCACGTGTTAGAATCTGTAATTTGAATGGCAGGACCCTGACTCTGATTTAGGCCTACTGTCTTTGAAAGGAATAGACAAACGTGATCAACAAATGTAGACTTCTTTAGAGGCTGGTTCAAAGAACTTTCCACTGTAGTAACCTTTTGGCTTAAAGTCAGAACTGAAAAAAAAATCACGTTGAACAACAATGGCACCATTATGAAGATATTACGAAAAAATAAAGTCGCTTGACTGACACTGACAAAGACAACCCCAGACCGACACCTTGTGGTGTTTTGTTGCCCCTTTTTACTGATAACTGCATTTTGAAAGGTAGGCAAATCTACCAGACTTTTGCTGTCTTAAACTGTGAGTAAATTACAATGACATCATATGAACCCTACGTATGCTAAGATTTAAACATAAACCTACTTGACCAAACAGCATATTTTATCAGTTTTATTTGCGGCCTCTTTCACTGCCCGTTTCCCCCCAAACGGCTTGTTGGATAAGGGTAATATTTAAAACAACTAGGCACGTACCACAGTTTTGTCAAAAGATCAACTTAATGCGCACATATTCAAAGCACCTTTTCAGCAGCATCCAGCGTGTGTGACAAAACCAAACACAAGAGGGCAGACTAAATCATATAGCGTTTTCTAAAAACCAATGAGATTGGTCGGCAAAATGAAGTCATGAAATTCTGGCTTTCCTCCGCACACGTAGAGGGAGCTCCAGCATCTCGTTTTTAGTTTTTAATTTACTCTGTCTTTTTTTCTCAATTTATTCCTTTTTGTCCATCATTTGATAAACGAAACAACCAATCTGCCATGTTATATGTTATATGAAAAGAAAGCTGTAACCCACGTATTTCCACTCAAATCCACAATTAAAAATCAGAGTCTGTTTGTTCTCCAAATCCAAATTCTATGTGGATTCCGCATGGACTTTCCCCCCAACTTTATTACAAGTCCCTAAAACTATTTGTTTGTGTGTGTGTGTGTGTCTGTCTGTGTGAAATTAGCTTCAGCTTTGAAAGAGAAATTGTCAAGACCCAACAAATGCCCAAAATAGTGTCAAACAGTCCCTGCCCAGCATTACTCTTATATGTTTAACAAGGAAAATCTGATCTGACATCAGAGATCAAAACTACAGTTTTAGCTACACAAAGAGTCCAGGCATGTGTTTGTTCGTTTGGGCTCATGTTAGGTTGGCATTTTAGAAAACGCCTCGAAGCTTAAGGAGTTGATGAGACAGGGACAATAGGCACCTTAATATGACAGACGCCAGGTTGTGGCACAAGTTCTAATTTCTACCTATAGTCCCTGTTCAGGCTGATGTCAATACATAAAAATACTACATTTAAATATTCAAAGAAAATGGCACTAATGACTATCATAAAAGATCTGTGTAAAGTTATACGCATCAAGTCTTCTCGGTATTACGAAATCATCATGGCCTAAAAACTTCACATGAGGGCGCCATCGTGTCACAAATGTGAGTTATGATGGTTGCAAGTCACTCCTCAGGTGTTTCCTTTATGTGAAGCGCCATGCAACATAGAGAAAGGTGACGCATGACCCCAATTTTTGTCTAACAATTATTTGACTAAGTTCAGCGTGCTGAGCGCAGAACTCCTCATTTGCATAACTTCGCTGTTGTTTAAATGTCATCTGGTGCTTCACTGCGGGAAGAGATGTTAAAGGACCATCTGTTACTATTTCTGGACACACAACTCACACTGAACACGTGTATAACACATGCCCACGGCGACACAATGTGCAGTGTAAACTGGTGTGCGCACAGTTAGGGTTGAGCACCGTGGTGAAGTTGGTTGGATATTGGACATTCAACAGATAAGTTTTTCGTAGTTCTTTTTTAGCAAATATTTTACAGTAAATTTACCAGCCTTTGTTCAGTAGCTTTTGAGGCGTTTGACTCAGTGACCCCAAACCCTTTACAATAATTCTTCTTCCTCAGGGCTACGTGGCTCAGCCCTTTAAAATTTATTTTGAAACCATTTACTATTTTTAAGGATTTTCACTGTAAAATTACATTTTTCTTCAATAGCTCTCTGGACATTTGACCCAGTGACCCCAAACCACTTTAGAATAACATTTCCCACTCAGGGCTATTTGGCTCAGTCCTTTATATCTGCCTTGAAAAGTTTTTGCCATTTATTAGGGGGTTTTCACTGTAAAATGACATGTTTTTCTTCAATAGCTTCTAGAGAATATGACCCAGTGACCCCAAACGCTTTATATTAACATTTCCCACTCAGGGCTATGGGGCTCAACCCTTTATATCTTCTTTTAAAAGCTTTTATTGTTTTTAAGTCATTTTTCACCATAAAACGACCTGTTTTTCAGTAGCTTTTGGGGCGTGACCCCCACAAATAAATTTTTTAATGAAGCAAGAGGAAAATTACACATCATGCAATAAACATCATTGAATCAACTGTTAATCTTTTACACATTTAGAGGAAACAAGCTAAAAAACAGGTAATTTTACAGTGAAACATGCCTAAAAATAGTAAACTCTTTTAAAATAGAATTTAATGGGCTGAGTCCTGGAACCCTGAGGAGGGAGCAGTATTGTAAAGTGGTTTGGAAAAGCAGGACGATCCCTGAATTTGAGCCAAACTAACCCAGGACTATGAGCCAGGCATAAAGCAGGACTACCCCAGAACTAATCCAGAACTAATCCAGAACTATTAGTCAGGACTAAAGATGGTCTATGAGCCAAGACTAAAGCAGAACTAACAGAGGACTATAAGCCAGGAATAAAACAAATCGAGGGTGCACGGTGGCAGAGTGGCTCCCAATAAGGAGATTGTGGGTTCCAATCCCGGACCACCATGACATCACACGATCTCTCTGGGTGGAGTCTGCATGTTCTCTCCGGGTTCTCCGGCTTCCTCCCACCGTCCAAAGACATGACACTGTAGGTTAATTGGAAACTCTAAATTGCCCATGAATGTGAGAGTGAATGGTTTGTCAACGTCCATGTCTCTGTGTCAGCCCTGCGACGACTTGGCCACTGTCCCGGGTGTGCCCCGCCTAAGGCCCAAAGTTACCGGGATACTGGGTCACTCGCGACCCCGGGAACGGGAATAAGCGGTAGAAAATGGATGGATGAGGATAAAACAAATCTGACCCAGGACTGTGAGCCAGGAACTACCCCAGGACTAAAGCAAAACTAATCCAGAACTGAGTCAGAATTAAAGTAGAGCCAAGACTAAAGCAGAACTAACCCAGGACTATGAGCAAAGACCAAAGCAGGACTTATGTCCAAACCAGAACAAAACCGAGAAGGAATTACTAAATTGAGTTGTGAGCAGTAATGCTAATAAACACACAAGAATCATGCCAAAAACTCTTTATGACCCATCTGGCCTAGAAATATTTCTTAAAATGCCCCTTTACCCATTTCTCTCCTAAGTCAGAACTAAAAAATAAAAGCAATAATTAACTTTACTTCAGGAATGTTCATCAAACACCAAATAAACATCAAATAAAATAGACAAACCTACTGTGTGCACATTTTTCACACCTCAAATTGAATGAATTGTTTTACTTATGAAATGAAACTTAATTTCCCATTATTTTTTACATTTAGCGTCCCATAACATAACCCTCAAAATAATTGACATGTAAATCTAACCTGTAAGCATGCAATGGATTTAAAGTTACTTGTAGACCTAGAGTTACATATAAAAAGTAATTTGAAACAGGGACAAAACCAATATTTTAATATTTATATATAAACACCAATAATTAAAAAATAAACAAAAAAATAAGACATTTTTTCCAAAATTGGAACACAATTACAGGCCCACTAGTTTTAAGGCAAAGAGGCAGAGCCCACAGCAGTGTATGTGGTGGAACATTCAGTTAAAATGAAAACAATGAACACCATTTGGGTTTACCAAACTGACGCACAATGTACGTCAAATTAGAGCAAAGTCCTTCTACACTTAAATTTATAGTACTAAAAAAATCTTAACAGGTAACTTTTCTGGTGGGGGTCCGCTACTTGCTTGTCTCCATGGAGATGTTATTACTTTGCTTGGAATGTTCCACCCTAGCTCAATAAACTGTCAAGCTCACATTTATGAAGTTACTGGTGTTTTTGTTGCTCAAAAACACCTTGAAAAACATTCTCTCTAGGCAAAGCAATAACATCTCCATTGAGACAAGAAGGTGGAGGACCCTTCACCAGAAAAGTTTCCGAGTGCACCTTTAGATATAATAAATTAAAATGTGATTTCCATTATCTGGTTGGCTCTAATGATCCTGTGACCTCAAAATGTATACCATCTCCAGGCATAGGTGAGGGGATAAGTGGGCAGAGCCAGCAAATATACCAATAATGGCCTAAATTGTGTTTCAGGTTGCTAAATATTCCCAGATTGTAAGGGCGTCGTGAGGAATACCACTCCCTTGTCGTTTGTCCCCTGATCAACAGAAAAAGGTGGAAGAAGAAAAACGCAGACACCAACAAGAAGCCCACCACACATGTGTCGGCAATAAAGGCAAAAGCAAAAGCCCTTGCAGAGACTTGTCCTGAAAGAAACAACACCTTTTAATAATCTTTGTGCTTAAAATAGAAACACTACCACACACTGCATTTTAAAAATATTAAAATTGGCATAACTATATCAAAAATGATCTCACCTGATACTAACATAATCCAGGGAATCAAGAGCAGCAGGACACTGTGCACAGTCACCCCTTCCTTCAGTATGACAATGAAGACCTCTGCATTCATCAGCGTGGCATACAGTAGTCCTGACCACATAAAAAGCAGGCAGCTCAGGAAGTAGCGGTAGTTACGGAAGCCCACACACTGGCCAAAGAAGACGCAGTGGTGGTCACGTCGAAGAATGCACACCTTGCAATCATAGCAATGGGAACAGCGTGGAGGTGTGTGGGCCTCACATGTAAAACAAAACCTGTGAACACAAGAGTAAAGTGTTATTTATTGATATGTTGATTGTATACTTAAATAAATTTTACAATGTTTACCTCCAACCCTGTCCCACACCTTCTCCCAAGAAAACTCCTTTTATACTAGGGCTGGTCTTGAGGAAGAGCAGTGCGTTCCAGCAGATGTTGCCAAGCATGAAGTACTGAGCAATTAAGTGGCTCGCTTTCCACCAGGCTGACCATGTAGTTTTCTTCAAACTCGCCTGTAGTGGGGCCTCCATCAGGACCAAGTAGCTCACTTCCCCAGTAATGGAGAACACCAAAAAAGTGTTGAGCATCACAGGCAGGTGCCGGCATATCTTCTCTGCTCTACAGAACACTTTTGTGGCCAAGCTCGTCATATCTCCTCCTGTCTATGTTAGTGTTAGAAGAGAATAATGGTGATGCACACAGTGGCTATCATTTGACAAACGAACATTTAGCTGGCTAATATTGGCTACTTTCACAAACTCTAGATGTAATACAGATCATTTAGATTACTAACGTAACATAAAATAATCTGTTCAAAGGGGCAAAAAAATATAGTCTCTAAACCTACCTCGTAAAGACAAACCCTTGGACACAGCAGAATGCATGAGTGTCGCACGAAAATACAACCCCGTAGTGCAGAGTACAGAGAACTATGGTTCCGCTTTCAATGATGATCGAAACTAGAGAAGAAAAAAAAAAAACACGCTGAAGTCACATATTAAAATGTCAAAGCTGATGTATTTGTAATCTGTTGATAACGAGAGAAATAAATCACTACATAAAACGCATAAAACGAAGGCCAAAGGAATGCGATCATATTTTTAACATTGTGATAAATTGATAACCCCTTTGTGACCCATGCCATTTGTGGTTTTGTCCCTCCCCCTCTCCAGTCTTAATCCTGAGTAATCTTTTAATCCCCTGTAAAGAGTATATTGAACGGGACGATCACACTTTCACCAAACCACAAAAATGAGGTAAATACTGTTTGCTCTTATTTTCTTATGTTAGCATATTTCTTTCCCTTATAAGGAGGACAAGTTTGAAATTTGTTTTTCAGCAAGGTCACATATCTGCAGCAACGCTTGGATGATTTGAGAGAGAGGGAGTGCTTGGCCAAAGTGCACAACAGGGAACTACTGCAGCAGTTTGACGAGGCCCAGAAGACACTGAGGGAAGTGCTGAACCGCACTGCTGCCATGAAAATGTTACGGGTAAAATAACTGTCAATAGTGGGTCAGGTGGTACAGTGGAAGGATGGCAGTTTAATCTTTGCTCTGTTGTGTCCTTGGGCAAGACACTTCCCCGACCCTGCCTATGCATGTATGGGGTGTGACTGAGAGCCACACAAGATAATGTCAATCAAATGTATTGCTTATCATATAATATAATGAAGTTCCTAAATGATTAGTTAAATGCATTTAACTGGAGATAAACTGATGCATAATTTACCTCTTTTCAGAAAGAGTACAACATTGGGAGCTATTCTGACTGGAATCACCAACTCAGTCACAAAACACAGACAGCAGAGGAGAATGCAAGTATCCCAAAATATACAATTGTATTAAATTGTCTTAGTATGAGTTAGAAATATCTCATACTAAGACATTAAAAGACATTAGTGAAATCTGTCAAATTGTAACACTGAGATTATTTATAAGAAAAAACAACAATCACACATATTAGCCACTTGAAGTTCCTACTGGACAGCCATTATCCACGGGGGGTTCCCAATGATCCATTTGCTGTAAATAGGCTGGATGTCCAAACTCTTGTGAATTAAGATCAGATGCACACATACTTTGGGTCCCCAAAAACAGATTTTTAGGGTACTCTTGGGACCCAACAGGACTGATTTGGAATAAAACATTGTGTATCAAACAATGAAAAGAGAAAAATATTTACAGTAAAGGAATAATATGCAAACCCCCCTGAAAGATGTCTGTCCCATTGAATTTTAAACTTTCACAAAGGGAACAATTAGTCCCCCAAATGGCTCAATCTGGCTGGCTGGAAATGATAGGAAAGTGACTAAAGACTTTACAATAAATACTTTTTTCTTTAAATATTAAATAAATCTTACTATTCTAACCCTTCAGTAATTATTAAAAGCATGAGACAATTGTGATGCAACAGAAAAAGCGAAAAAATCACAATAATGTATACCAATAACGTTTACCATTCGATTTAAATAATACATAAAATATGATGAATAACAGATTCTCCAATACAATGTTCTACTGTCCGTTAATCACTTTGCTGGGTTCCTTTAAAAATGTCATGATTAATGTAAACGCTTGTTCTTTTTTAACTTCACTTTATATTGCTAATATAATTTTTTCTGCAAAAGATGTTTGGGGAACGTCAACAGAGGAAAGCAAGGACAAATCAACTGGCAGATTCACACGGTTTGTCTCTTTAAAAAAAAAAAACTTCCAAATTATTACCTTTCATACACCAATTATCCAAATGAACTCCACACAGATCAACTGATGCCTTGGCCAACACAAACTGAGACGATGCCAAAGCAACTTCCCAGTTGCTTAAGTGAAACAACTGAAGACAATAGTCATTCAGAAGACCTTGATGTGAAACCAGGTTTGAGTGGTTATTCTTACAAATTCTAACAATTAGTGACCTTTTTCTCTTATTTTAGCCCTTTATGGTTACAGTCCGACTCTTCAGTGATAAAGCAGGGAGCAAAACAAGTAGTCGAGCATCAAGCAAGGGGAGCACAGATAAAAGGAAGAGCAACCAGAGCAGCTCAGATGAAGACCAGTTTATCTCTCACAAGTAAGTGGATTAAGCATTTCCATTTTTAAGAGAAAGATATTTATAGTTTGCCTGGCAGTGCCATACTTCCAGTTCCTTGCATTTTACATGTACATTAACCCTCATGCTCTCTTTGTTTGAACAATGCACATTTGGCCAAAGAGCAATATACATTTACATATCAGGGCAATTTGCATAAATTGTATGTTGTTAGGTGATGTTTTGGACCACCCAAGAAAGTGTCATAGCGATGAAATAAAATTAAAATCTACATGGGGTCAAATGGACCTGAAGATAGTGGGAGGGTTAAACGATTAGGATGGCAGTGCCAGGTAAATTAATTGTAATCTACATATAGGTGATAAACTTAACATTTCACTGATTTCCATTTTAAGGTCCTTACCATCAAGAGAAGTTTCCATTGGTTCAAAGACAATGGCATTCATTTCTGAAAGTGAAGACGCCAAAACATTTAGTAATCAAAAATCAAAATATATTAACAAGTTAGGTTTCAAAGATACAAACAAGAAGGACAATGGCTCTGAGAGTCACAGTGAAGGTGATAAGAGTGATGTAGACAAAAGCAGTGTCAAGTTGTCACAGAAAACACAAGAAAATGGGCAATTAAAAAAATTCCCAAAACTAAAAGAAAAGTATCAAATCCTTTCTGATCAAAGTAGTCTTCAGGATGAAGATGACAATTCTGAAAAAGCCCAGACTGAAACCAGCCAGGAAGATGATGGAGAAATGTCAAACCAAGATTTTCCGGAGAGTTCCTCTGTAGAGGCGGCTAATCATGAGACAGTGATCTCTGGATCAACATCTTCTGCTGAGAGTGAATCGTACAAGTGTGATGGTAGCGGGAACAATATGAAGCTACGCGAGTTCAACCAAGACACTGCACTTGGACCTGAGGACAGTGACTCGGAGGACTGTATAGTCTCACCACAGACCAGGCAAGTCAGACTCTCGCCTAAATTGTGTCTCAGCTTTTGTGGCTAAAAATGATCACATGGATGTGGTTGACAATTATGTTTCCAGGTCTAAAATTATACACGTCATCCCAGAGCATGTGGTAAAACATCATGATGAGGAAAGTAAAAGTAAACAGACATCCTCAGATGATGACAACTTGGACAGTTCATCTGATGAAGAGGGTATAGAGCATGTTCTTGCACCTCAAGAGCAAACACGAAAGCAGAGGTAATTTTGAGCTTTAAAAAAGTTTTTTTTAAATGAATCTGAGACTATTTCCTTTTTTTTTTTTTTTTTCAGAGAGCCAAAAGCTGATAAATCAGAAGGTAATATACATTACTCACGTTGTTTGTAACAAATCTTTCTTGTCATGACTTTAGTTTTTGTTTTACAGAACTCTGTGAATCAGATGATTTTTATGATTAATAAAAGATGCCTCGGCGCCAGGGTGTAGTATGGAATTCTACAGACTTTGTGAGGGCCCTTCCCTACACTGGGGCCTGGCTAAACAAGTGCCCTTTACTGTTAAAAGTCTACAATAAAATAACAAAAAAAGATTAATTTTGTCAACTAAAAATGGTCCCATGATTTGTGTTAAGAAGTTTATTTGTACATATCTTACAGAGGTCCAGCATTGGAAAATCAGATTGCATCATATGGTTCAAAATTACTGGTTGGAGTGCAATAATGTTCAAGATTTTTGTTAGATCTTTACCACCTGAGCAGCCAAACAAGGGCTTACTCTTTTGGTTTCTTCAGATGTGTTACTGCGCTGAATAAGTAGCCTGCCATAGGTCCCTCCCACCTGACCTTTGGTTAGGCGTCCTGGATTGACACAAACACAGCCCACCACATCCTAAAGGAAAGATCAAATGGTCAGGAATTGATTGATACATTTTAGATACAGACACATACAACTATATTTCAAAAAGTCACAAGTAGGGCTGCAACAAATTAATGAATTAATCGCAATTTATTTATTATAGAAATAGTCAACGAATTAAATAATCAAATGATCGTTAACTGGTCTATGATCCCTTCAATGTTTGTAAACAAAAACATTCTAAATTCCAGGATGGAGGCAAACGTGAAGTGGAAGATCAAGTGATTTCAATGGGGAAATTTAAATTAAATTCAGAATATCACAAAATATGAAAAATGTAGATGCTTTTGGCAAATGGAAACCACTCAGACACATGTGAGTGACACCAGAGCAGCTTTAAAGACATTTACAGTTGTATTTTACATTATTTGTTTTTTTTGGCACCAGATTTGTAAGTTTTACTGTACAAATACTCACAGAAATGTTGAGCCAACCATAGTTTTTTCATTCTATCTCCAGATATAAGCTAAATTATACTTTTTGTGAAGCTCAAATACTATTTTAAATCCAGAAAATAGCATATTGTCCTTCCTCCGTAACAGAAAAACATGCCATCTGGCATTTCTACCCTGAAAATACTAGTTAGTTGCCTTTTTCCCCAAATGACACAAAACCATTTTAGATCTGATGTGAGCTAAATATTGAAAATATATTAGTCTGCTTCATTTTGCTTCCATTACAGAATTTTGATGACATAGCATTTTAAAGGGTCTATACACAGACTCCAGAACATTGTGCTGAAAGAAGAGGTTTTATTACTCAGACAGAGCAAGAATCATACCATGTACACAATGAAAATTGTGTGCATTTGATTAAAATACTTGTTCATCTATAAATATTATCCACCACGACGTCCTCAAAAGGCTTCACTTAAATAATTGTTAGTTGCAGCACTAGTCACAAGAGTAGTCACTTGTAAGTGCTACTGTAATGGAGAGATTCTGGCACGTGTAGATTAATGACATTACCTTTATAAAGTAGCGCAGCTCTGAAGGAATAATGAGAACGTCAGGGGTGAGTGGCATCTGACCATAGCTCTGAAACTTCTCATAGTCCATATTTACATCCTCCACAGGGGGGTACAGTGGATAGTAGCTTCAATAAACAAGTAGACATTAACACAAATTTCAAGAACACATGAATCAACTCCACCTCACCTTCTCTGGGTCAGTATGTGCTTTAGTATACGTGAGAATCGATCTGACCCAGTCCCACTGAAAACAAACAGAATTGTAACAATTTTGTACTAAAAGATTTGCACACAAATCACACAGAAATCTTTTCATACCTGCTGATCTCTTCAGCGCCCATGTGAAATAGAATGTCTGTAGAGGTCAAGCCAAAGGTCACACCATCAATCAGCAAAGTACAAGGATCAGGAACGAGCGTCACTCTCTGTACAGAAATGTATGTCAATATCTGTCCCTTGATCGTTCTTGTGTTATATGCAATACAATATAATATTGAATTCTATTATATTATATGGTAATATAATACTATGAAATAATATAATACAATACAATATAATATAATTATATTTATACATTTTTGGTAATACAAAATATTGTATCAAGTTGTCGTACAGGAGGTTGTACAAATGTATAAATGTCCTAATTTTCTGAAGGAAATCAGATCAATTCATTCCTTGTTCTATTTTCTAACCATGCCTGGTACAAAACAAAAACAGTAAAGATAGAATGAAAATTATGACTATGTGGTCAAATGTTTTCATGGTTCTAACCTGAACCTGGTCCTTGATGAGGTTTGTCAGTGTAAACGGAGGCTGTGGGTAGACTAAGTGGTGGTGGACATCTCTCTGGGAGGGCACAAAAACCAAACGACAACCAACACTGGGGAACAAATAATAATAAAGTTATATTGAAATTACATGATAAATAGGAAGTTTGTGAAAACATACCTTTTGGTGCCATCCACAATGCTTTCCATACATCTTGAGAAAATTGCATCAAATGTTTCAGTCACCTGAGCTTTCTAAAAAATTATAATAAAATATTGAAGATAAATGCAAGTACAAAAAAATACAGTTAAAAAGTTATTACAATTTTGCATTTACCTCAATTTGTTCGTGTTTTGAATCTACAAAAGGCCCCAGCTACAGAAAACGAACAGAATAAATACATTCATTTGCAACTAAATAAAAAAAAAAAGGTTATTATTGAAATTGAACATACCAGTAAGCAAACATCCGGACGATCCCTCAAAATTACATTTATTAAGTCGAGTAGAGGATCGTAGGTTAAAGTATCAGATGGAGTGAATGGTCCACATGCTATTAAAACATTAAGAGGCTCGGCAGCTGTAATACAGGTAAAATTAGCTACATTAAAAATATAAATTAAATTGATAAGTCGTCTCATTCCGTTACTTACCCTCATCCACTTCCATTTTTACTGGAGTGTAAAAAGGTAGAGGAGCACTCTGCAACAGTAAACACTCATTTAAAATTTACATCTATAAAAGTGATTATGCAAAGAAAATTCTCTAAACTGAAACCCCAACCTCATGAAGTTTGGAAGCAACCAATTTTCTTCCTGTTGCATTCATTCCCTCCATTACAACAACCTAGTGAATAAATGAACAGAGGGTAAGCGGTTTGAGCCAAATTGGTGCAGAACTGCTATTATGTCCGAGTTCTCGGTCAGACTCTGGGTGAATCTGCTGCCCAGGCCCTTGGCTTGCTCGGTTACTGTTGGTGGCCATATAACCTGCAGCACACAGACTTCAGTGCTCAGGCAAAGGAGAAACCACCACCTCACATTTGGGTGTGTACAAGTTCGCACCTGACCAGGAAAGAGAGAATATTCTTTGAGTTCTGACAGGTCGACAGGTATTTGTTGACCACCTTGTTCAGGTCCTGCCTCCAGCAGAACTGAATGAGCATTAAGTTTCCCATTGCTGTCACAGCATATTTGGCCAAGAACAGTTATTGTATCCTGCACACAGAAGAATTGTGATTAAAAGAGATTGTAAAAGAGCATTAGATGAAATTAAATCAACTCTTCACCTGAGCAGGAAGAGAAACTGGAGAGAATTCTTCAATGTTAAAATGAGATTTTAGGCCTTCCCCCAGCTCCTCTATCTTATCAGTCAATACTGCAAATTAACATTTTATTTTGAATGTGGTATTAACTTTGGAAACCCGAAATTAAAAATCTTGTTACCATTACGAATATCCCGCAGCCTCTGAAACATAAACTTGTAGCTGCTTGTGAGTGCGTCTTCAGACCCTTCCAGCAGATCCAGCTGCACCCCAACTCCAGGGCGGCTTCTGCCCACCCAGCGTGTGCCTTGTACAAGTCCAAATGAGACCACCACTTCCCCCTTACCTCCACGCTGGCTGTACTTTTGTGATGATGTTACACTGCAGAATAATATAAATATTATAATAACTTGATGACGAGAAAGAGAAGGCTCTTAAGTCTAAACTGACTTGTTTGTAAAAAGTACCTGGGAGAGAAGCTGGCAGGAGACAACAGTAGGCCTGGACTGGTAAGGAAAGCAGCACTTCTTTTTGACTGGGGTTGTTCAGGCGTTGTCAGTGCCCTCTTTTGAGGGGCCTGGAGAAAGAGTATGTATATAAAACTATTGAATATTCAATACTTGATTTGATAAAATATTTTTATTTACCTTGGCAGGAGTAGAATAAGAATCAAGCAAATTTTCCTCTTCTTCTTCTGCTTTCATTCTAACAAGTTAAAGTCTATATATGACAAGATGGATAACACATTTCACTAAAACATAGTGAACATCATTATATTTAAGATTTTGCTAAACATTTTGCCCAATTATCCCCAGTTTGATAGTTTTCGTAATGTTTATAATGTAACAACCATAACAAATATGACATGGTTAGAGGAAATGCTCTTCTGTTATCTAGCAACCATTTTGAAAGCAAATGCCAAAATCCATATAAATTACACAATAGTTATGATTTCACAAATAATAATAACTGATAACTTTATTTTGTTGAATGACTGTTTAAACTGTCAAAAAATTGTGTCAGTCAATTGTCTTTTCATTTTCAGTAGCATGTCACTTTTTGATGACATCACAGAGGGATTCAGTTTTAGAACTCAGCACTACTTCCTGTACATTTTAAACTTTTTTTCTAAATTTCCTCACCAACTGCAACTTCACCGATGGAAAACTATGATAAATATTTATCACACGTGCCCTCCCACCAAACTAAGTCATAATTAGAACATTCTGAGAACCTGTCATATAGACGTAGTTCAAACATCTAACCAACAGTTAAAACTAAAATATGCATTAGATTTCAAAAGAAAGGATACAATTCCTGCAGTGAATGAATATCCCTGGTTCTTCCAAGCGTCTCTTCTCTTCTAGAACTTTGTTTTGCTCTGCCTTTTTTATTCAGAATCTAAAAAGTATAAAGAAGTTTAATTTGTAGCATTTAGCTATAAGTTTAAAGTTTGTGAATCAAATTCTAGTCACCTCGTGTTCAAATTGTTCAAGTGTTTCCACCGTAAGTCTCAGCCCATCCTTCGTGGAGCTGTAAGCTACCCACTCCAGTACCATTTCATCCGCTTGTATTCTGTTACAAATACACTGCTCCACCACTGCAAAAGAACAAAGGGGTACTTTTACAAGACATAACGATTGACATCCAGTTATGAAGCAACAAGACTGTGACGGTACTTACTCTTATCCAGAACTGTGTCACTTTGACAAGCAATGTCAAACATCTCCAGCTCTGACTTCAAGCTATCTGCTGTTACCAGAGACATCTTTCAAGATTCAAATCAACGCAATATATCGGAAAGCAAAATCCAATGTTATGTAGGTTTGTAACTACATCACAGCGCCAACAATCCCACTAACCAAACGGCCGACAAAATGTAGTTTTAAATACCAACGTGTGATCACGATGTGATGGGGTAACAATCATCCGCGAGCAATTTTGCCGCGAAGAAAAGAAAAACCACAGGCAGAGTTGGCGGACGGAAATTACGTCACAAGTAAACAATTCTCTCATTCTCCGGAAACGTTAGTGCTTGAACACTCTGGCACCTCCCATTGAAAGAGAGGTGGAACTACAGCTCCAGCCTTTTTCTAATAATGGTAATTTCTTTGTTTGGTTTGTAAAATAATATAAAAAGGCTGACACAAGTGGAGTAACTGACTCATAGAAAAATCCTTTACATTTAATTATATATAGCCTGTTAAAATGCCAATGTTAATTTATTACTCAAATATGTTGACTTTAGTCTACCCAAAATGATTTCAGTCTTCAGTCATTTTACCTACAGATAGGTTGTTCAGATGTGAACAACTGTTGACCTGAGACTCCGCTGAACACTAAAGTCTTAATTATAGCTTATTTAGGTATTGTTGGTCTAATCCCTCATTCATTCAGGAGTGGTCCACGATATTAATCAAATGTTTAAAAAAATAGTCATCTGGACAGTGTTTTTATAATCAAAATGTATCGGCTATATCAGGAAGCCTTCATCAAATGATTAAACTTTTTGAATTTTCCTACATGATTGAGGGATTACATTGACATATCTTTTTTGAGAATATAAACATGATGCTTAATTGTTTTTTTCTTTTTTAATGTTTCTTCGGTTCCGTACTTCAGAAGTGCATACATTTTCAAGTTGTTGAAAGTCATTTGTTGGTGGCAAAGTGCCAGCAAAGACAATTTATTGATTTGATATTATCTTGTCAGAGAAATATGTGGGAATTCACCAATTAACAGACAAGCAGAATAGAGCTCAGATTGTTTTATTCTGCAAGTATCTTTTTTCACAGTCTGGTTGTTCCAGCTGTACTTGTTACACACCCATGAAATGCAACAATTAAGAGTTGTAAAGCTACTGGTTTTATTCTAAGCAGTACACTGTCATTTTTTACATTTCTACTCTGGTATGTTTGTTCTTCTTAGGTTGCTGTCCCATCTGCACAAATGTTAATTAATATTACACTGTAAATTAACAAGCCAGACAAATTGTATTGTGTTTTGTTTACATGACACATACCTGATTTAGGCAGCACTTGTCAAATTTTCTGGAAGGGGCAAACTTGAAGAAAATTACTCTCCTCAATGACTCAGATATAGCCACTGACAATTGCTTGCTGTTGTGCACCTTAGGGGACATAGTAAGTACACTTACAATTTCATCAAGCAGTTCAGGTGACGTTTTATTGTTACATACCTTCATGGTATTCAAACAAGCATTTCTAAAGTCCATGTTGCTACTGCAAGTAATGATACTGAGGGTTGAACTGAGGATTACTTCACACGCTGACTGCAGCCTTTCTTGATCCTTAAATATGTAAGAAAACCCAAATCAACATGGTTGTGGTTATATAACATTTCACTTCAGTTGTTTACACAGACTTGCCTTTTTCCTGTTATTCTGGGCTGTCATTGTCCTTCTGAGCTCATTTGCCATAGCATTTGTCACAGCCTGCTTGTTAAAGATTAGAATATCCTCTAGATGGTGCTCTAACTGCACCTCGGTTGCTGTTGAACATCCAGTATGAAAACCTCACTCTAGCTGCTGTAGTGCAAATGGACCACCAGAGATTTCAAAACCAGCTGTGTCTTACCCATGATGTCAGAGATCTCAGTCGTAAAGGGGTCAGTGTGTTGCAGAAACAGCAAAAGCAACAGACTTTGGTCAATGATCGGACTTGACTTGCCACCACACTCAAGACTGTTCACTTGTTCCACTTTATAGACAGTGCCACCGCTGGGTATGACTTCTGGAAAAGACATTTTGTCATTATTATTGCTCTTATTTAAAAAGGGAAGAAAGAATACACTGTATTCATGTTTGTAGTGAGGGTTAAGTTAATAACATAATAACACTTATTTGTGTTGTGTGCAATGTACAAAATAGGAATATGGCAAAAAATAAAAAAGTTTAATTATGAAATTTGGCACAGAAGTAGATAATGACAGATAACCAAAAATACTATTATGGCAACACCATCTGCTAAACCAGATGTTGGCTATATATTAGGTTATATAAACAGCCTGTAAACTTTAGGCCAGATGGGCTGCATTTTCTTTATATCAAAGACAGATGGTTTCACTACATATAAAATACAGTGTACAACTGAATGTCTGAAAACACATCTACAACAAGTACTTTAACACTTCCTTATTCTCAAGGGGATTTTCTTGGTTGTACAAAGGTTAAAGAAATAAAACAAATGATCAAACATTTTCATTCCTTTCAATTTTGTTTACCTTGGAGACTCAGACGGCCATTTTGTAGACCCAGTTCCGAACAGTTCAGATGAGATGGGAGGTTTTGCACAAAGGCAGATGGGTTTGTAACTGGAACATTGCTAGGACAGTAAACCAACACCTGGCAACATAAAGTTAAGGAGCAAGTTTAGTTTGATATTTATTGTCATTAACTTTTGTCTTGCCTGTGTGGAACTTTATTATATCTGACAAATTTAGAAAGAAAAACCTAGTAGATACTGTAAAGGATATTTTTATTTGAGTGAGATTTGTTGTCATATGTGGGTACTGCCGCACACACGGTCTCAGCAGTGTGACAAGCTGGAGGGTGACTGTCCCAAAAAGGCCCTGTTCCATGGCTTTGGGAGGAATACTGAGAAGCAAGCAGTTACCAATTTCAGGGTGCCTGCCATGACAACGTTGCCCATTCTCAGAAGACTCTAAATAGCTGTACAAGAAAAAAGAAATTGTGGTTTTCATTTGTAGAAAGTAAAAGTTATGTAGTCACTTACGCTATACTAGAGTTTTCCGAATGTGTATTGACTGACTCAAAGTAAAGTTGTGTTTGGTCAGACAGTGGAACTCTGAGGTAATCTTTTCCTCTGAAAGATAATGAAAAAAATTATTAATCTAACGTAAAAGATAACATTGAGCAATCAGTTTCAATGATTCAGGCATTGTAGCTAATTGATACCCTGATCGTAACTCCTGACCTAATTAAGTGTATTACTAAGCAAAAATCATTATAAATAAATTCTTAATAATAATTGTCCATTATGAGGTAAGTTGTTGTTCATGCTTTTTTAAGGCTAATTAAGGTATAGTTTTGTAATTATAAAGTGGTATCAAATACAATAAATATATTGGATTTGATGCTATACCCAAATTCTCGTTCATAGAGTTTCTGGTCACCTCGAAATTTAAGATAAATCTTGATCTGTGGAAAAATAACCCTTGTGTATGTCATAGGAATCACAGGGGAAAATTACAATTTTAACAAATGTAATATTGTAAAAAACTCACCTCTGCATTAGTAATGCTGAATGTGTGGAGAAATGTTTCAATCTCATGTTGCCACTTTGGTCTGGAATTGTATATATTCTTCATCTGGACAAGAAAAACATGAACTAAATGAAAACAACAACAAAAACAAGAAAACGATTTATGTAAACCTGTATCTTCTATTAAAATGACTATAATAATTAAGTGTACCAGGAAGGATAGGAATACATTGAGGGATCCATGCAAATCAGTAAAGGCAAACAGGTCTTCTATGTCAGGCTCTGGACAGGGCCCAGGGCAGGGATGTAGTCTTTCCGTGACATCTGCAAAGACTGATGCAAAGAATAAGAAATAAGAAAGAAAGAAATAAGAAATAATAATGAGTTTGTAGTTTAATTATAATAATTATGTACATACCTGGGTGAAGTTCCTCCATTTGTATTCCTGCACACCAAGGTCCAGCAGCAGTGACTACAGAATGAAAGGATATAAATGTTGGGAGAACAAAAAAATACAATTGCAAACTTAATAACTCTAAGCGTTACTTCATTGAAAAATTAGTTCGACTGGAGGCTTCAGACGAGTCTCGTTTGTGATACACCATTCAAATGTGTTTTTGTACATGTGCTAATTCACCTGTACAGTGGACACTTTGGACATCAGGGCTTGCCTGAGTCCATATGAGAACCAGAAGTCCTCCTTTGTTCTCGGGGCCTTGTGTTTTCTTTTGTTTAGTCATTAACATGAGCAGCCGAAGCACCTGAATGTAGCAAACAGCTATTAGCTTACAGACTTTTAGCTTCATACTAGAGAACTTCTACACTAGCCTTATATGAATATTTTTTGATTGCCTCAGTTAAAAGTTAACTTAATGGCAGCGGTGTTTTAAAAAGTGCGTTTACCTACTTCTTTCAATTCTACAACCATTTTTGATGAAGGTGTTGAAGGTTTTTCTAACAGAGCGGTCCAGGCGCGCGAAAAACACATCCTCAGCAGCTCAGCACGGAGGCCCTGTCCAGGTGACTACGGCCTACAGATGAGTAGTCTATTGAGTCAACAAGAAAATATAACATACCATTGTTCATTCTGCTGTTTAAAAATTAGTCCATGATTCAAATGGGGATTATCTGTGACTATGCCACCAGAAATAGAAGGAAACACGTCAGATTATCGGGGTGCAGTCAATTGGGAATAGCCTGCAATTTAAAGAGGGACTAAACAGTAAATCTTTTTTTTTTTTTTTTTTGCTACTAAACTGTGCACAAGGTATTTTACTAGTATTTTCTACTGTTCATTTTTTGTGTCAGTTTTAGTACAGGTATCTGGAGAAGGGTCAGGCTGCAGCTGATGGGGAGCCCCCGGTTTGGTTTAATACTCAATTAGGCCACACTTTGACATTAATAATTAAGTAACTAATGTAAATACTTTTTTAGCAGCACTGTGACACAGTGGAGCTCCACTCAGCAGCCACTGGTGGTAAACCCCACTCCACACCCATCTTAAGTGCTCTGTGACATCACACTGTGCTGCCCAGTGTTTCCGTTTACTTTTTAGACCAATGAAAGCAGTTTGTGAAACACCCATGCAACATCAACAATACAATTGCACAACTTAAATTTGATTATCTTTGTTGACTCATTGCTGATCAAGTATTCAAGATGTTTTACTGCTGATAACTTCATTAATCATAATTGGCTTTGTACACAGAGCAGTTGGCTATTTGCTTTTAAATTGCATTAGCATTGAAACACAAACACATCCCTTTATAAACACACAGATGTCCTTTGGTGAAGTACTCACCTGTAAAGTCCTGCTGACTCGCTGTCCACTGCCTGATCTGTCAATATTTACTCAATTTAGACTGCCTTAGTGAAAACCCCATAGAGATTAATTAGACAGGAAGTACTCAGTAGTACAATGAGCTAGGCATTTTAAAAGCAAGAAGCTAACCGTTACTCTATGCACAGAGCCTATATAAAGCTGAATTTTGTCTTAAATGTGTGTTATTTGCAAAGTTGAACGATCAGTGTGTAATATATAACACAGTAGGTTTGTCTCCATGCTGTCCTTAATAGAGTCCTAGCTCGAGAACTTGGAGTTTAATGCTTCTACACGAGTTTCCGAGTTGAAATTCTTCTGGGTGGTGTTCAAGCCGTTTATCCGAGTCAGAGTTCGGATCGTCCCAGTTTCCGAGATGACATGCATGCAGTTCTTCAGGCATTGCACAGTTTAACAACCCGATTTGAAATGTGGTTGTGAGCGGAGTTAAGGTGTTTAGTCCCACTTAAAAAGATACATTTTAGAATAACTCAATAACTTTATAATTATTTATTTATTTATAATTAATTGTGTAGCAAAACAGAGGGATAAAAAACAACACACACCGTAAAAACATTCATCAGACAAAAAGTAGGCTATTTAACTCATTAAATTATAAGACCATGAAGACTGCTCGTCCGTTACTTTCCCTCTTTTTCAGACCACTCCTTGTATGCCCCAGGGTAATTGCGAGCACTGAAAGTACAAATAACAAATAAACCGCGGTGAAGTTAGTTTCACGTTGGACGTTGGACATTCGCCTCCACAACAACACCGACAGTTCCCACTGACTAAACCCAGCCTGCTCTATCCCGGTGCGGGGAACTCACGCTAGGCGCACCGCTCTGAAAGCTCGTCGATTAGACTTAGGGACCGACAATAAATTACAACTCTTGTGAATTGCGTATGTCAAAGAATTGAAATAGCTTTTATATAAAAATACATATTAGTATATAGACATTGGAAATCAATACTGTTAGCATATTGCTCTAATGTATGTAATTTTTTCCCCCAAGTTTATTGTTTTAATTAAAAATATATGCAGTTAAAAATAGAAATCAAGTTTTTTTTCTCTTAAATCAATTTTTTTTTTTAAATAGCTTCCAGGTCATGTGAACAATTCACCTCAAATCAATTTATAATATTAGTACTAGTCCAGTAGTAATGGGCACAGCTCTTCTTTTCACAGTTTTGGCCTTATTGGATTTTTAATGATTTTTCCCCTTAAAAATCAAGGTTTTTCAATAGCTTCAGGTCATGTGACCAATTCACCTCAAATCACTTTATAATAGTAGTACTAGTCCAATAGTAATGGGCACAGCTCTTCTTTTCACAGTTTTGGTCTTTTTGGATTTTTAATGATTTTTTACCCTTAAAAATCAAGGTATTTTTTCAATATCATCCAGGTCATGTGACCTAATCACTTCAAATCAATTTATAATAGAAGTACAAGTCCAGTAGTAATGGGGCACAGCTCTTCTTTTCATAGTTTTGGTCTTTTTGGATTTTTAATGAATTTTTCCTAAAAATCAAGTTTTTTTCAATAGCTTCCAGGTCATGTGAACAATTCACCCCAAATCAATTTATAATAGTATTACTAGTCCAGTAGTAATGGGCACAGCTCTTCTTTTCACAGTTTTGGTCTTTTGGATTTTTAATGAATTTTTTCCCTTAAAATCAAGGTTTTTCAATAGCTTCCAGGTCATGTGACCAATTCACCTCAAATCACTTTATAATAGTAGTACTAGTCCAGTAGTAATGGGCACAGCTCTTCTTTTCATAGTTTTGGTCATACTTGATTTTTAATGATTTTTTTCCCTTAAAAACCAAGGTTTTTTTTCAATAGCTTCCAGGTCATGTGACCAATTCACCTCAAATCAATTTATAATAGTAGTACTAGTCCAGTAGTAATGGGCACAGCTCTTCTTTTCACAGTTTTGGTCTTTTTGGATTTTTAATGATTTTTTTCCCTTAAAAATCAAGGTTTTTTTTCAATAGCTTCCAGGTCATGTGACCAATTCACCTCAAATCAATTTATAATAGTAGTACTAGTCCAGTAGTAATGGGCATTACTACTGGACACAGCTCAAATCAAGTAAGACCAAAACTGTGAAAAGAATATCTGTGCCCATTACTACTTGACTAGTACTACTATTATAAAGTGATTTGAGAGTGAATTGGTCACATTACCTGGAAGCTATTGAAAAAAAACCTTGATTTTTAAGGGAAAAAAATCATTAAAAATCCAAAAAGACCAAAACTATGAAAAGAAGAGCTGTGCCCATTACTATTGGACTAGTAGTACTATTATAAAGTGATTTGAGGTGAATTGGTCACATTACCTGGAAGCTATTTAAAAAAACCTTGATTTTAGGAAAAAAATTCATAAAAATCCAAAAACACCACAACTATGAAAAGAAGAGCTGTGCCCATTACTACTGGACTAGTACTACTATTATAAAGTGATTTGAGGTGAATTGGTCACATGACCTGGAAGCTATTGAAAAAAAACCTTGATTTTTAAGGGAAAAAAATCATTAAAAATCCAATAAGGCCAAAACTGTGAAAAGAAGAGCTGTGCCCATTACTACTGGACTAGTAGTACTATTATAAATTGATTTGAGGTGAATTGGTCACATGACCTGGAAGCTATTGAAAAAAAACCTTGGTTTTTAAGGGAAAAAAATCATTAAAAATCAAGTAAGACCAAAACTATGAAAAGAAGAGCTGTGCCCATTACTACTGGACTAGTACTACTATTATAAATTGATTTGAGGTGAATTGGTCACATGACCTGGAAGCTATTGAAAAAAAACCTTGGTTTTTAAGGGAAAAAAATCATTAAAAATCAAGTATGACCAAAACTATGAAAAGAAGAGCTGTGCCCATTACTACTGGACTAGTACTACTATTATAAAGTGATTTGAGGTGAATTGGTCACATGACCTGGAAGCTATTGAAAAAAAACCTTGATTTTTAAGGGAAAAAAATTCATTAAAAATCCAAAAAGACCAAAACTGTGAAAAGAAGAGCTGTGCCCATTACTACTGGACTAGTTCTACTATTATAAATTGATTTGAGGTGAATTGTTCACATGACCTGGAAGCTATTGAAAAAAAACCTTGATTTTTTAGGAAAAAAATTCATTAAAAATCCAAAAAGACCAAAACTATGAAAAGAAGAGCTGTGCCCATTACTACTGGACTAGTACTACTATTATAAATTGATTTGAAGTGATTAGGTCACATGACCTGGAAGCTATTGAAAAAAAACCTTGATTTTTAAGGGAAAAAAATCATTAAAAATCCAAAAAGACCAAAACTGTGAAAAGAAGAGCTGTGCCCATTACTATTGGACTAGTACTACTATTATAAAGTGATTTGAGGTGAATTGGTCACATGACCTGGAAGCTATTGAAAAAAAACCTTGATTTTTAAGGGGAAAAAATCATTAAAAATCCAATAAGGCCAAAACTGTGAAAAGAAGAGCTGTGCCCATTACTACTGGACTAGTACTAATATTATAAATTGATTTGAGGTGAATTGGTCACATGACCTGGAAGCTATTGAAAAAAAAAACTTGATTTAAGAGAAAAAAAACTTGATTTCTATTTTTAACTGCATATATTTTTAATTAAAACAATAAACTTGGGGGGAAAATTACATACATTAGAGCAATATGCTAACAGTATTGATTTCCAATGTCTATATACTAATATGTATTTTTATATAAAAGCTATTTCAATTCTTTGACATACGCAATTCACAAGAGTTGTAATTTATTGTCGGTCCCTAAGTCTAATCGACGAGCTTTCAGAGCGGTGCGCCTAGCGTGAGTTCCCCGCACCGGGATAGAGCAGGCTGGGTTTAGTCAGTGGGAACTGTCGGTGTTGTTGTGGAGGCGAATGTCCAACGTCCAACGTGAAACTAACTTCACCGCGGTAACAAATAAGGCTGTTTTTAGCTTTTCTTTCGCAAACACAGACACACACATATTAGATCTACTAGTTACGTAAATAATATACTCACTTTACATATCCCATTTCCCGGGCCTTGTCAGTGGCTATTGCACCTCTTCTGCCTAATTGACAGTGAAAGACCAACTCAGCGGCATCTGTCTGCGGCTTGGTCACTCCATACTTGGCCTTGAATTCTTCTGGTGACATTGACAAAGCTGCCTCCACGGTGTCCACTGAAGAATGTATTTAATCACAGAGGAATGAGCAAACAAAACATTATTTTAAACGTATGTCACATTCTTCAAAGGAAAGTGGCCTACATGAATAACAAATCTAATTTTAATTTACCAGGGATGTTCACAGATCCAGGGATGCAGCCATTATCATATTCATTTTTTCCTCGTACATCGATCAGGACCAAAGTGGGACTCTTTCCAACAAGGGCTTTGAGTTCAGCATAGGAAATCTCCTTGGTGACTAGCAAAACAAAAATCTAATTAAGCACCTCTCTAATGAGTCCAGCTTGTCAAGCTCTTCAGGTTAGCACAACTGCAATCTGTCAACACTGCATTTTGATGGGCGGATCAGGCGGAAAGAGCGCAGGTAATTTGATCTCAGCTGAAGCTACAACAAAGACCTGTTTGTGTTTACCCCACAAACTTCCATAATTCAATGTATTTCTGTTAAATGTTCCAAAATGTGAAATACATTTATCAGGGATGTGGCTGCTTACAAGTACAGTAAGTTACTACACAAGTTTTTGGGTCTTTGTGATTCTTTTGCGTCGTGTGCTGTTGCCTGGCAAGACTCTGATTACAACTTCCTGAATGAAACCTGCTGAGTCATGGTTAGCCGGCATCTGGTTTACACAACTAAATATAAAGAACAGATCAAATGATACTACCCCAACACTGTCAGCACTAAATATTTCACAGCAGACAGAATCTGAGCCATCTGATTATTCTGTAAAATTATCCCTAAAATGCTAGTTAGGCCTACCTGTTGCTCCTGGAGCTTTCAGTAATGTTAGTCTGGGGATCGAAAGACAGTAGTCAAACGGCCTTTAAACCAACCAAAACATGCTGAAATCTTACTTGTGTTTGCCATCTCGCTTGACAGACACCTCCAGCTCAAGATGTGTGTGGTAAATAATCAAAAGATGGCTTCATTCTCGTAGTTGGGTGACAAAACAAGGAAGGGGCGGGACTTGCAGAGAGTAATTTGACTCTGGGCCAATGAGCTATGACCCTGCCTTATGTATAGCAAAAACAGACACACTTTTTATTAAGAAAGTTTAATTTATTGGAACAGAACCTCAAAACATGTACATACAAATGTAATTGAAGAATAAATCTACAACCGTAGCTGCTTGGGTTTATTTGCCTGCAAATTAACCTGTAGTACTCCAACAGCAAACATGAACTAGCCATACTATTGATTAGAATTATCCCACAGTTAATAAGCCATACCCACAGTTTCTTGAAACAGAAACAGAAAATTGTCTGTATTTTAATGTTGTGATTTTTAATCACATTTTCATATTCTAAATGCTTTTCTGATTAAATTAAATACCATCTGTGGTTCATAGGGTTCCTCCTACACTGTAAGAAGGATTTCTTAGGCCGTCATTCGAGTCTCTTTTTTTCTTTTGACAGGTTCGATACTTGCAGATGATCACCACTCCAATGATGAGGAGCAGAAAGAGGACGACTGCGCCTGCTAGAACTCCTACCATTAGATTGTGGTCAGAGGTTGTTGGGGTCTCAAAGCGCTTACAGGAAAACTCGGAGGGGCTGCTTTGCCCTGCCCCATTCACCGCCTCCACACACACCTTAGTCCCCACTTTAAGGTATCCAACTAAACCTCTCCTCTTTGTGTCTTTAAATTCTTGGGGCTGTTCTTCTCCTTCAATTAGCACTCTATATCCAGAGACGATAGAAGATGGCGCGCACCACTGTACCTCAATCTTCCCTCTGTTTGGCCCCTCGTTTACTGGTAGCAGATTGTGAATCCGTGGAGCATGAGGTGGCTCAGAGGCCCCACTCAGCCCAGGACAAAGGCAGCCAGTTTTCTGGGAAAGAACAGCACATGGCGCCTGATCCTCCAGACAGGGGTGATACTGGCAGAGTTCTGGGTTCAAAAACGGGGTGCTAACAGAGGGAGAAATACTTGGATTTTCATAATCTTCGTCATAGACGTTGTCTGAACCCAAAGGAGTAATAAATAAGATTCGTGGCCAAGTGACAGGAGGAGAAGTGGCGGCAGCCTGAGTGAAGAGGTGGGAACTGTAGTGAGGCAAAGCGGTCAGGAAAAGCAGAAGCACCATGTGGTATCTGCAAAGTGACTTCATGTCTGTGGAAAGAGATGACGGTAAACTTTAATTAATCATGGTGACAAAAATGGTTTGTATAACTCACATTTTGACAAAAAGGTTAATCGCTACATTCACAATGTGAAGTAAAGTGAGTAAAGTGAAGAGAAAGAAAAACCCATACACCCCTATAAATACATGTGAAAGCAGTTTTGATATCTGTAAGTCATTATAAAACTTGAGTTGTCCCCTGTGTAATCGTGTCCACATAAATAAACTCAAACTGCTTGGATTTTTTTCTTCTGTTGGGGTGGCCAAAACAGCACCTCCATTTTTTGGCAGCTGGCCAGTCTGCTGTGTGGGAACCCAGCGTGAATGAAGTGTCCCATAATGAGCTGAAAACATAAACTGTGGCATATCCCACACAATACAAATATTTTCTATGCTATGTGGTGATTAAAGGTTTCCTGTGGTGGTTGTATGTGTTCAGGAGACATGTCCCAATGAATGAGTATGATGCAGTAAGCAGTGAAAA
Source organism: Rhinogobius similis (assembly GCA_019453435.1). Classification (NCBI taxonomy): domain Eukaryota; kingdom Metazoa; phylum Chordata; class Actinopteri; order Gobiiformes; family Gobiidae; genus Rhinogobius; species Rhinogobius similis. Next base: position 25,061,368 of record CM033630.1, on the reverse strand, counting down.
GTGCTGAAAAGTTTTACCTGCTTCTTGGTGGTGTTGTATTTAGTCTTTAGTCCTCGTGTGCTCCTCGCTGTCTACTTTCTGTCTCTGTTTCTCAGCGTCTTATGTTGTTTCGCACAGACTCTCCTCCTCCGCAACCCCCTCCCTTCTTTTTTATAGGCCCACTCCATTCTTTTTTCTCCTCACCACTCACTCCCATCAGCCCAGCCAACTAAACATTTGTGCTTGGTTTTATTTGTTTGTCAGAATTTCTGGAGAGTGATGTGTTGAAACAGAGCTATACACCATGTGCCTCTGGGTTGCTCAGCATTAATGTAGCTGGTAGCAGCGGGAAGCAGGCCTGTGCTTGTCCAAAATGTGTGCGTAATCTCTGAGTAGAAGCACAGTTGTCTGTTTTTGATTACTTTTCCCAGAGAATGTTAAATACTTCCTGAATAGTTTGCAGGTGTTGGTTGGGACATAAGGCCAGTGTGTATTTTTATGTGACCCCCATTGTGGCAGTTTGGATTTGTGTTGCCCAATCCTTTTATGGGAATGAGTTGGCAAATAGACATTTTTGCTGTGTACCCACTTTCCAAACACAGCCTTGGGCCATGGATTTATTCAGTTCCTCCACAAATGCGTCTCAACTCGCTCATATGCCAATTTGTGTCTGATTGTAATTTCATCAACTAGATTTTATTAAACAGATTATATTATACTGCATGTGCGTGTGTGCGTGTGTGCGTGTGTGCGTGTGTGCGTGTGTGCGTGTGTGTGTGTGACAGAAAAAATATACAAATGGGTCATTATAAGGTCAAAGACCAAAAGTTGTGACTGGATTTATATTACAAAAGGAATGTAATTTGCACCGGGCCTTCCCCAAAGTATGTTTGTTCCCAATCTGCATTTAATCTTTAAACTGTAATAAAAACAGCCTTTGTGACAACTACTTTTTATTTAACCTATCATAAATTTAACCGTGTCTGGTATTAAACAGATTTTCCCAGAACGGTTATTGATATCAGATGTATATTATATTGTTATTGTTATTATTATTATATACTACAAAGACACAGCACAAGTTTTTTTTTTATATTTTGGGATGAAGGTTAAAAGGTTGTTGGAGACAACTATATATTTGTATGTAAATAAAGAATAATACATCTGTAAATGTCCCTCTTCATGACAATGGAAATATGCCCTTAATAAAAAGCTCTATTACAACTCAGACCTTGTTTTATCAACTTTCCAGTCATTTGTGTCGATGTTGGCTTTGCACAACCTGTAACAAGGTGGTACATGACTTATCTTAAAATATCCACATCCTTGCCTAAAAGAAATGCACTGCAAGGACAAAGGCTTTACTGAAGCTCAGCGTACTTCTTATAAAAGCTTTATTTATATAAACCAATTGTTCTGAATTTCTTTCTTTAAGCCCAAAGTGTTAGTCAATACGTATGTGTACTTAAACATAACAGATGCTGACTAACATAAACAAGAGTTTTAAATGTTTAAAAGGACCTCAGCTAGCTGTGTATGATGCTGATAAATATTTATCAATTTGAAAACTGAAGGAATTTTTGAGACTTTAGATAAATTTTGTTGTGTCTTGCATCCTGTTTTAGCATGTGGGTGACTCACTCGTCACTTTTTATCATTGCAGATCTGTACTTCCTGGCCAAGGAGTCTCTTCAGAGGTGAAGCCAGGCAGAACAGGTAAGATATGACTCTTAATCATACTGCTAGTGTTATGGCTTTGGTGGTTTTGATCCTATCTACCACTGACAATGGGCACAACTGTCTTCACTAAAATACTTCAATCACATTTTCTGCTACCATATGGATCACAGGTCACAGATTAATGAAGAAACACTAATTGAACAGGTATGTGTCATCAGTCCTGAATTTGGTAATTTTCACATTCCCTCTGCCCATTTTTGCCCATCATGCTTGTGCTTGCCTTTGAAATAGAGTTTTTATTTATTTTTTGTTGGTGGTGGTTTGGTTTCAAAGTTGGTGAGTGTACTTTGTACCTTTGGGTATTTAAGTTTTTCAGTTTGTTCAGTAAATATTAATCCTGTTCAATTAGTGGCCTTCTCACACTTGTAATTACCTAAAGCATTTCAGTGCCCCCCAAATGTGTGGGCCTCTTGACATCCCACTAATGTTACACAGACACTCATTCCTCCGTACCCACACCTCTCAGAGGATTTGAAGAATTCCAATTCAAACAGGAAGCACTACTATTGACTAAATGTTTAAACCTTTCACTGTTAACTTCACCTCAAAGGAGTCCCCTTTTTACGTGATATATTTCACAAACAGAGCGTTAATAGATCTGAATCATTCTCAGATAGAATTAAAAACAGACGTGATGGTGTTGCTCATTCTTTGTGAAATCTTGATACGGCCACTGAAGTTAATCTGCATGTTAATACAATACTATCCATAATATAAGATGGCAAAAATATCTGAACTGAAGTGTATTTTCATGTATGTCATGCTATTAATAATTCAAGAATAACCATTATAGTATCCGTGAAAAACAACTCATCATCCCAGTTTTTGCTGAATATTACCCATCACTTCACTGGTAGACCCTCATATTGCGCTGCAGTGACATCTAGTGGTTAATATGAGTCTTACAACAGTTTATTAATGTTACCGTCTGAAAGAAAAGTTATTCTAATTTGGGTTTTTATTGAAAACATATTAGGCCTCTTAGTATGGCCACAAAGGGTTTGTGGAGAAATGAATGTAGCAAACATACAGTGCCTGTCCAAAAAAAAAAAAGAAGAGAGAAACATAAAATAAAGGTCATTGTTTCAATAAGCTTCAGCAATGTCATATGATTAGTTTCATTCCAGTCTTGTATACATTTCTTGTGTTGATGATGGGAGAGTGAACACTGCACAAAGCCTTCTCCAGCACATCCTAAAGGATCTGTAGAGCATTAGTTTTCTGCTGGATCTCCTTCAAGATGTTTTCGCTGCTTGGTGTCAGTAATCTGACCCTTCTCAAAGATACTGACATCTTTTCCACAACCCTGGGATTTGTCTTTGCACAAAGTTGTCACAGAAATGAGAAGCCACTCACTGAGTCATTTGGGTTTAAGTATTGTGTCGCAACAATCACGCATGCAACAATTCGGTTCAAATTGGAGGTTTGTACCAATTTAGCTTTTTTGGATGGATATTGTATTTAGAAGGTATTCTTGGCCTAGAATGTATTTGAAGGAAATGTCTGTGGCATTACAACTTTATGTCTTGACATACCTCTCTCATACCTTTGACTTTCACTGGATCAAATGACACAATGACCTATACTTTCACTTTGTTGCCCTCAAACCTGTTTTGGGTGTCAAAGTATACTAACCAAACATAGGTTTTCTGATTTTACCTATGGTTCGAGCTTTAGGCCCATATTTTTTATATACAAATAGTCCTAGTTTGGTCCCAGTGTGAGCCTTGTTTAGTCGCCATTTGATAGGGTGTTACTGCAAGTGCGTTAGATGTGTGGGTCAATGGTTCCCAAACTTTTTTTCTCACTGACCCCTATTTTAAAAGTGGAAATTTGGCATCTCCAATGTCCCTCTTCCACCTGTCAAACTGAGTGCACAGTAAATGAAGTGGATTTGTTGAGCTGACTGTGAGCCTCACCAAATTGTACAAAATCAAATATACATTTACTTATATTACTTATATTAACTGAGAGTATAGAGGTAAAACTAACTAATTTTGCATCTGCAGGTTAAGGCACTGGCAACCCTGTTGTGACTGTACTACCCTTTTTAAACCAGATGATGTGAAGGCTACTTACCCTTTAAGAGCAAAGTGTAGACACATTTTTGCTGTGCTCAGTTTCCTATAACCAATTGCAGTATTGGCCCACAATATCAGACAACCGATAAGCTTGGTCTGTCCCTGAAAGTAACATTGTTTTTTGGCTAATTAAGATGTTATAGAGCTGTATTTATTATACAATATCTAGTAGAAGCAATTAAACTAGCCACTAATTTAATTCTATGACTATAATTTGAAAATCTCTGGCCGTAAAATGTTTTCATCCAAAGAGTTTCTTTATCAAGAATAAATTCCTAGGCTGTCCTCTCTTCTGACTGTAGCATACTCATAATATATTGTATGGCGTTCACTTACTGGCTGCAATAATACAACCCCAAAGCACAAAATGTAGGCTCCATCACAAGCATTCACGCCCACCATGACAGGCCGCCATCCTATTGGTTTTGATCTGCTATCGTTGTCAGAGAGGCGGGCATCAGCATCAGAGCGACGGATGTATTTCTAAAGACACAGCTCCGCGGATACACTTGGATACACGGCCTACCTTTCTGTCAAACATTACAGAGGGAAACGTAGGAGGAGCTCCCAGATGTTTGTTTTTGCTCTAAGAGATGTTGCGAGTCGTGATCTAAATCTTTTTAAACGGGATACGGCGTAAAAGCGGAGCGAATCTTGCAGAAGGAGGACAAGACTGCAGTAGTAAAGACAGCAAGCTGTAGCCAAGTATAGTATAGCCGTGCGTAACACACGAAAATAGCCTACAGTGAGTATGTAGGGCAGGTAAACAGCAGCGCTCGGTGAAGAATGAGAACATACGGTGAAGTTGGCGCACAGACGCGTGTTTCCTGCGGTGTTTAGGCTTGTCGACACCCCGGTCTCTCTGTGTTGTACATTATAGGTTGTACAAATCTCTGTGCGTATGCCTGTGACCTACATCCCATGCATGATTGCCGAGAGCACACAGTAACCTCAACTGCGCACCAGACAACATGGGAATCAACGGGCTAGACACCCAAGGCCAGTCGGCTGCGGTTCCCCAGGTGGGGGATAAAGATGCACCCCGGGACAAGAGCGAGCTAGCCGAGGGTGGCGAGGGCAAAATCTCCCACGAGGACAGATCTGTGCAACTCATAGAGGCCGGCTGCAAACCTCCCATCTCCCCGCCTTCAGACTCAGAGTCTGGGCTCCAGGTGGAGAGCCACGGACCCGGAACAGGCTTTGTCCCGCCTGAAGGAGGCTACGGGTGGCTGGTGGTCTTTGCAGCAACATGGTGCAATGGCTCCATTTTTGGGATTCAGAATTCTTTCGGCATCCTTCACTTGATGTTGATGAATCAACAAGCAGAGGCAGGGGACAAGACGTCCCAGTTCAAAGTGGGTGAGTATCCGGAGTTAAGTAAGCTATAATAAACAATGCCTCTTTCAAATAACACGCTTTTGTCAAGGTCTGGACTTAACTTATTTGTGTGAAAGATATGGGCCACGCCATGTCCAAGTTCAAGGGTCCGTGTCACTGCACGTGTAGGTAACTAAACATGTATGACACCTGTCTGCTTACAGTGTCACTACTGATGCACCCCTAAATAATGCATGGACTATAATTGAAAATGAATTATGGAAATTTTGTTTAAGTAATTAACATAGACCAAGACAAATTTTCCATATTTATTACAACAGGAACAATCATTTTGTCTTTATTTAACTCTAGGATGAACCTGTCTCTTTTGACTGTCCTGCACCAGTTAGACTATTGTCGCTGTCCCACTTTTTTATGGATTGTATCCTCTTTTTGTTATTGATGCCACATGACTTGTATGAAAAGTGAGTGTTTCATGGAAAAGAAAACATGTATGATAATAGAACGTTTTTGTTTTCATATAAAGAAAACAACACTTTTTGGATGAACTGGCATTCTGGGTTATAATATATTGACACTGCTATTACAGTCTCTTTCTCTGTGCATTATGATTGATACAAATGTTTAATAAAAACCATGGTGTCATTGTAGTTATTATCCATGAGCTTATACTATTTCCATCCATCCCTCCTTGTCCCACCACATTCGACAGCATGTTCCCACATTGTGAACCTTGATGATTCTGATTTGAATGACATTGGCTTATAGCCTAATTGTGTATGCTTTGCTTTATAATTCTCACGGAAAGCAGGACAGCATGTGACTAGGGTTATCCTACTTGAGTTGAGTTTAACTTGGGACACCTAGCTTAATACAAAAAAGCTTTGAGACATTGTGATATTGCAGACGTTAATGCAAGACCTATAGGCCCTTAGTTACAATAAACCCTCTTGACATTAAATCCCTGAGTAGGCTTATTTAGGTCATGACCAGCGTGGTGTTTCCTACTCACGAGCTACAAAGAGTTTTAAATATAATGGCCAATTCAAAATGTCAAACCACAACCTGCTGATTCATTTTATTGCTAGCTAATTTAATGCTATTTTTTTGTTAGGCTATTTGAAAATACAATAAAAATGGCAAATTATGACTTTTTCTCCATTTCTGTTTAGATAATCCAGAACAAACAGATTGTACTGGTTGTTTATAATCCAAAAAAATTCTATATCCAAGAGATAACAGAAACCCAGTTTGTTTGATTCAAATATATATAAGGATTTGAGGTGTTGCTTGTCTATCTTACAGTTTCTATTTGATATAAATATCCTAACTTGTATTGCTGCATCCATCAGAAAAATCTGTAGAACAAAAACAAACATGTAGTGTGATCATTAAAGGGATATTTCTAACTTTTGTGGTAAAATGTTCACCTTGCTTACCATTTGTTTGGTCTTCTATTGATAATTCTTGATAATCTGCAGTCGAAATCACTGGCCGTTCAGGGAGTACTTTGACATTTTTCACATTCCACTCTATTGAAAGCTGCCCAGAGTTTGTGAATTAATTTTAACAATGAACAGGAAGCAGAAATGTAGTACTTAAATCCTGAACTTTATTCCCTGTCTCTCCCTGTCTCTAGCAAGAAAAATACATATATTGTGTTTCTAAAGGCTTGTAGGTTAAATAGTAATTAATCACCACATTTCTTTTGCTACCCAGCAATGTTATTATATTTATGTTATGATATCTATGTGGACCATACCCGTTTTAGAATGAAAATAATGTTTTGCTGCATGGGTATGAACAAAGAAGCAATTGTGTATTCAATCAACTTTTTTTTTCATTCAGAGAACATGGAGGATTAAAAATACAAAAAATCATTTTTGTTCTTTGTAAAAAACAAACAAACTTGTACCTCCACTTTTCTGAAAAATAATTATTGACTTAGTAAGTATTGCCCAAGACGATCTTAAGACATCATGGTACATTGTTTAGCAGCAGTTTGTTCCCATTCTGTCCTTGCAAATTTTTTTTGCTTCCTGTTGTGACAGTTACAACAAATGACAAGTTTAAATATTCCTCAGTGTTAAACCCCTGTCCAATAAAGAATTTACTTTTCGATACTGTTGCGCTTCATCTGTCACAGAAATAAGACATATTTTAAACTCAACACTATATACAACAAATCCTTTCTTTGTGTTCTTTTCCCTCTGTTTCGTAGTGTTCACTTTTAATCATCTATAATGAGTACACAATTCTTGGCCAGCTTAAGAACCTTTATGAAACTACTGGGTGGAAAATTTAATTGGAATGGAATGATCAAACAAGAATTTTATGATTGTATCAATATAAAATGCAGGACAAAGACGAAATGCCATGAATCCTGATGCTGCATAAGACAGGTTCTTGTGTTTCTTTTTAACATGTCACTTTGGTCATTTTTATTCCTTTGTCCTCAACATTTGCACTTTGTCTAACTTACTTGTTGAAAGTGCTAAATATGGAGTGACATGCATTCACTGTATATGCAGACATTTGCTTTTGTATTCTTTTCTTTTACACAAAACGTTGCCCTAAGCTAAGATGCTTAAAACCGACTCAAACTTCACTGGCTAATAAGGGAAATTGGGTTAATCTGATCGGACATGAGGTTGGCATACACCTTTGTGAATAGGCGTAAACTGTTATTTTAGGAAGTTGCTAAATGCCGGGAAGCATCTGTTTTGTCCATGAACTATATCTTAAGAGATTTCCCCTTTTTGTTCCATTTGAATAAACTATAGGATCCTGGGACTACACCCTTCAATCTATACAAAGCCAGAGAAGCACAGTGTGTTCTGTACTCACTGATGCACAGGCCATTACTGGCAGCACAAATTGTTCAAAGACCCACAACAAAATGTGTTATGTAGACATGTATGTTCTGTATGTGGAATGCTGGCCTATAGACTGTCGCATCTAGCTACTTGAGCCCATCCGCAGGTTTGTCATAGTCCAGAGTGTCAGTGTTTGTGAACATTGGATTAGAGTAGAGTGACCTACTGTCTAGAAACGCAGCCAGTCAGTAAAGTTACCTTTGCTCTTCTGGACAGGCCATACTTGTTTGTTCTCTTTTTAAAGAACACAGTGTTTCCACGTGTGGTTATGTGTTAACACAGGGTAAAAGTGATACAGCAAAAAAAAAAAAAAATACAAAAACTTTAATTGTAGTTTACAAAACAATGTGACCGCTTTGTATATGCTACATATAGTCCCGATCAAAAATTTAAGACCAGTTGAATAAATGGCAAAAGTCACATTTTGCATGGTTGGATCTTAACAAGATTCCAAGTAGAGCTTCAGTATGCAAAAAGAAATGGGAGTGAGTTTAAAAATCAAAGTTCCAAAAATGAACTCAGTAAGGAGTAGCGCCACCGTTATTGCTGATCGGATCCTCCTTTTTTGCCTTTGCCATCAAAACCTCATGACATGAATACCTGAATAGAAAATTACACTGAATCTGCATTTTTGCGCAGATTTGGGCTTTTAAAGGCCTGTGGTCCTAAACCTTTGATGAGCTGCAGAACTGCCTATTTCAGTTAATTGTTGTTGTTGTTGTTGTCAATAAAACGCTTACCTAAACTTTTTTTGTCTCACTCCCATTTCTTATTGCATATTGAAGCTCTACTTGGAACCTTGTTAAGATCAAACCATGCAATGATTTTTGCCATTTATTCAGGTGGTCTTAAACTTTTGATCAGGACTGTATTTTAAAAATGTAAAACAATTAACACTAACCTTGTTACCAAATTCTTACATGAGCTCCACTAAGAATTTAAATAAAAACTAAAATACTTAAACACTCAAATTACTCTCTTTTATCTGGTTTTCTGCAGCTTGGGTTGGAGCCTTGGCCATGGGAATGATCTTCCTGTGTTCTCCAGTGGTCAGCATGTTCACAGACTCATTTGGCTGCAGGAAGACAGCTGTTGGTGGTGCATTGGTGGCTTTTATAGGGCTGCTAAGTACATCCTTTGCAAAGTATGTATTACCTAAGTGTAATTGATATTTATTCAGAAAATGTGAAGTACTTGTTCATGTTGATGATAATCCTTGATAATCCTTTATATTTCCTATTTTTGCTCAAATGCTTAAACCTTCTCTTTTGCAGCTCACTGATTCTTCGTTATTTCACATATGGTATACTGTTTGGATGTGGTTCCTCGTTTGCTTTCCAGCCTTCCCTGGTCATCCTGGGTCACTACTTCCGCCAGCGATTAGGACTAGTAAATGGAGTTGTAACGGCTGGTGCCAGCCTCTTCTCCATGGGCCTCCCAGTTTTACTAGACAAGGTGGCTTTTCCTCTCGGCCTGGGCAAAACATTTCAGATCCTGAGCATTTTTATGCTTGTGCAGGCCTTGCTTGCATTGACCTTCAAACCTTTGCTGCCAGCTGGTGGGAGCATGGGGCCGCCTGGAATGTGTCCAGAGCAGACGCAGACAGGGACCAATGCTCAGGATGTGAGCAGGTGGAGCAAAACTCTCAACCGAATCAGAAAGTACTTCAACTTGCGGGTCTTTCACATCATCACATATAGAGTGTGGGCGTTTGGAGTGGCCACTGCTGTTCTGGGCTACTTTGTGCCATATGTCCATCTGGTAAGTACTTTCACCTAACTTAACCTTAAAGTTATTACTAAAGGCAACTCTAGTTTCACTTTTATCTTCTGTAATCTCACATCTTATTTACAGATATATGAAAAAAGTGATAGCTAAATATGTATTGTGTGTGTGAGATGCAAATTTAAATCTAAAATTCCATGGAGAAAATGGAGGCATGTTTACAGGTCTTGGAAGCTGTTTTTTTCTGCTCACCCCACTGCACTGTAACTGCAGTCACCTTAAGTCTGACAAACCAGTTTTAAATTTTCCATTTTCAGATATTAAATATTTAAAGTTTACACAACCTTTGGTAGTCCATTTTATGGACAAATATGTAAATGGTTGGTGTAGCTTTCCTGTGTGTAAAGTGGATCTCCATCCATCCAGATGGAGGATGTTCCCACTCAGGCCTCCCTCTGTCAGGCCTGTTATTTCAGGCCGAGGCCCAGATGTAAACACCGTTCCGGCTTTTGTATCACCTCAGGAAATCTCTCCTGTATGCTAACTCTATGTCCCTAAACATGCCTATCCTATGGACATTGAAGAATGTAGATCCCTTCAAAGCAGAGCAAATATTTCACATGGACCAGTATGTCCAGGATAGACTTCAAAGGGTGCGGCCTATGGACAGTCATGTTCTCTGGAGAACCTGTGTTTTTGTTGGAGATTTAAAATAAAATACAATAAGTTATTTGTTATGAGAAAATGTTCCCAGAACAGTAATATTTGGATGTCTTTTTGTTTAGATGAACTTTGTGAAGGAGCAGTTTAAAGGCACTGATAAGGAATGGGTTCTTCTGGTGTGCATTGGAGCTTCGTCAGGAGTGGGTCGCCTGGTGTTTGGAAAGATCGGAGATCTTATTCCTGGTCTAAAGAAAATATACATGCAGGTAAATAACAGTCTTCTGTAGGCAAAAGAATTAGGATCGTCATTGAATGAAGAGCCAAATGAAGGAATTACATTTAACACAGGCAAGACTACAATGTGAAGCCAAGACACACTATGTGTAAAACACTATATGTTCATTATTTAGCATGACCATAGTTTCATCAGTTGCGCTCTGCTCAGTGAAGTGGTAATGTCTTGTAGTGGGGGCAGGTGGGTATCAATTATTTTTGCTGCTGTCGTTACCGTTGCAGTGCTCTGTTGTCTGCTGCTGAACAGCCTGCATACCAGACCGAGATGCAGTGTGTAAGAATAAATTCAACTGCTGCTTTGTAAAAGGAAAATATCAAATATGCTGCAGTAGAACATTGTACCTTTGGCTTATGTGGCATACACCTAGATGCTAAGTTTTATGGTAGAACTAAAAGTATTTTTCACAGAAAATTGGGGTTGTTATGGACTAGTCCTCGGAGAGATCCACAGAATGCTTTTTGTTGGCACCAATTATCTGACTGTGTAGAAAGACTCCCAAGAAAATAAGCTATAGCAGAATTTGAGAAATAAATATATCTGCTACTGCGGCATGAATGCACATCAGTGTTCAAAATTTTCAGAACAAAATGTATACCAAATGTGGCCGTTTTTTTCTAATTGCATTAGCTATACACAATAACAAGAATGTCCCAAGGCTTTGGGTTAATTTAGCTATCATTCTCTGTATTTTTTTAAACTGTATAATATTTTTTTGTTTTCAAACATGTGTATCCATAGTGTGGTTGAATTATTTAGTTGGTATTGGACACACAAATCTGTTTCCAATTTTCAAGTGTTGAAGTACGCTTAGGTATAAGAAACAGACCTATGATGTTAAAATATTATTTGCAACTGCATTAAAATATTAATGACAATGTAATAAATGCACTAGATACAGTATACAAATGAACATATTTTACAAATATAGAAAGTTTTTTTTTTTATTTTAATGGGGCAGGCTCCTGTAAATAATTGTCTTGACAGGTGTCCTTTGTTGCAGGTGGTGTCCTTCATAGCCCTGGGCCTGATGTCCATGCTAATTCCCCAGTGCTTTGTGTTTGAAGCGCTCATTGTGGTGTGCGTGTTCTTGGGACTGTGCGATGGATGTTTTCTCACCATGATGGCTCCTATTGCCTTTGAGTTGGTTGGACCCATGCAGGCTTCACAGGCTATAGGCTACATCCTCGGACTTATGGCTCTTCCCATGACTGCAGGCCCTCCCATAGCTGGTGAGAAACTGGTATTTTTTTTCATCTTTTCATGTGGAGGGGCTGTTTTCTCTTTTGAGGAATGAAACAAAATGATGGTAAGCTAAGAAGTTCTGTTGTGGAGAGCTTGGTCACAGAAATTAGCTTCTTTTTTATACAATAACGCTCTACCATACCCATTTCTTCATCTCTGTACAGCCCTAAGCTCTGCTGTTGTAGCATACCTACTAACATTAGGAAATATTGATATGGTTGAACATAATTTAATTTAACATAATCTTTGTTCTTTGTTTAAATTCAATTCAATTGGCTGTACATTTTGCTCTTTCTCTGGAAGAGAACTTAATTTACACAGAGTATACCCCAGTATACTTTGTATAGTTCCAGACTCCTTGGTCGCTATTATGACCCTTATGTTGTTTAAGTCTGAAATATATTGGTCTTTTCAATGATGTAGACATTTTGTATGATGCACTGAACTTGAAAGTTGAGACAGTAACAGAGGGTATGGGTTTGGAGCTGTGGTGTAACACAAGCCCTCTCACTGTACCGGGACAGACACGAGAATCAGTATGCCTTACATGTTATATAATATCCTGTAATTTCAATGTGATGTACTGTTTCAATGTGAGCTTTCGATATGTTTTATTTATTGTGATCAGGCTATTATAAAATGTGTATTGCAGTTGATTCCATTATCCTTTAAAGCATTGTCTTTAAATGTTATGTTTTTTCTGTGTTTGTTGCTAAAGTTAATAATTAAATGTCATTTGTTAGGCTTGTTGCGAGATTATTTTGGAAACTACACGGTAGCCTTCTCTCTGGCTGGGGTCCCTCTCATGGTGGGTGGCGTAGTGCTCTTCTTCGTGCCCTTGATCCAAAACAGACTATCGAGAAACCAGTCTACTGCATCTCCCGAGGAAACGTCCACCATGGCTCACATGTTGCCTCCTACTCCCTCAGCCGACGCCAAGAGCTGCTCTAATGGAGACATGCTGCCTGGATACACGGATGTAGAGACACACATCTGAGTGGCACCACACAAAGGTGACACATAAGGCCTATTTTACTTAACATAACCAGTGTAACTCTAGACTATTGCTCATCAGTGCTTTCATATTTACAGGGATTCAGTCACCAGCATTTTTCATCCTCCCTACCAGAGACATATACTACTATACATTGACCTATAACATCTAACCCTAATATATTTTCTTTGGTTTTTAAATCTCTCACCTTCAGAAAAGAACAGAAAGTATGTGCTCTACAAACAAAGGAGGACGGTATGACACATCAGCAACGATATCGAAATCTTTGAATGAGATATGCACAAGAGTGTAATGTAACAATGTGTTTTCAGTGGGAACTTTAGTAATTAATACCTCCAAGAGGATTTAAATGAAGAGATTTTATCTAATTGTAATCACTTTTTCAAACTTTTAAAGTTATGATTTTATATACTCATATCGATGTGCTCTTATTTTGAAGCATTTAAAATACATAGTAGTGAAGGGATGCATATCTATTTTTATGCAGTACCACCTCTCCATTGACTACAGAAGTACAAGTATGTCTGGTGTATAGTATGTCTAGTCACTTATTTTTTATTAACAATACATGGACAATCTACTAAAATTCAGTGAGCAGTAATTTTGATCATGGTCACAGTCATTTTTTAGGCTTTGACTGTTTTGATAATGTGTTAATAGCATCCTTTCTGATTTTCTTTTTCTCAGCCTTAAACCATTCAATTTTGTTAAGTGTGCTAGAGAAACCCACACATAGCCTACACTTGTAGCGTTTCAAAATGTATTAATACAATCATCTTGTGTACACTATGTTGTCAATTTTAATATTTCAGCAGTACAATTACAACTACTGCATATTTTTTCTATGAATATACTGGCGCCTTTGTTGTAGTTGACAGTTTCAAATAACAATGCATCAGGATATAATTAACAAAGAAGCCTTTTAAATGTTTTTTCCTCAGGCCTGTCACCAATCATTCAGGCAATCATTTGCTGCTTCAGTAGAAGGTTCTCAGTCACTGTGATGACATCCTTACCTCGACTCAGAGGACAGTCTGCAGTTATGTGAAACATTGATTATAAACACTTACCTCTGTTTGCAAGGTGCATCATTTAAACATTGGGACTGGTGCAACAGAGAGCTATTGGTGCGTTCCAGGCAACTGGTAACTGGGATATTTCCCACATCCGACTTGAAAAAATGCCCTGGAATGCTGCTCGACCTGGTAAATCCTACTTGTGAACTGGGAGCTGGTCGAGCAACTCCCACTTTACACACGAGATCAACTGTGACGTGTTAAAGCAATTATCACAAGAAGTGAACCTGAGCAATTAACCACCACATGAACAGTGTAAAAGTTTGTAACAGAATAAATCAGAAAATAATCTATTATTTTACTTACATACAAGAGAGAAATAACCGCTCTTCCCAGTTGCCTGGAACGCAGCATAAGATAGGTCAAACAATTGGCCAAAACAAGGGTAAAAAGAAGTAATTTTGTGTGTAGTTTAGGTAAAAGATATCTGCATCTATGAGACAATTCCTGATGGCAATGTAGGATATGTAAAGTGCAGGCTGTGGCTGAGCATTAAGAATATGGGTCACATTATTCATCCACTATTCCGGTGCTACTGCATTCTGGGAACTGTCCTCCTGGCATTCTGTGCCATCAGTGACAACTGACTAAGCTACACAAACCTCACTACTGAGTAGTTTATAGAAGACTGACACTGAACAGGGCAATGACAAACAATCATACCTCAATAATTAAATGGTCCTCAGCAAACCAGTTGAACTGAACCTCAAACGCTCCACACTTTTCTGTGGTGTGTTTATACTCTGTGTATCAGGTCTGGGCAGCCAAAATGGTATATTAAGTACAACTATAACATTGATTAAGAAAACAATAATAATAATAATAATAATAATTGCATCCCCAAATCTAGAGTACCTGAAACTGTGAAATAATGTATTATTATGTCACCATCCATCATGTTGGTGTTACTCCTTATATTTCCATTTTTCAATCCTTTCCTTTCATCGACAAAGCCCAAGGTTGTGCAGTAAACTAGTAATTTCACATGGAAGCCTACACTACTATTGTGCTACTCATCAGAATAATCTAAATCAGAATCATCTAAATGTACATACAATATAATATGACAGTCATATTGTCTCTAAAAGCTTTGTGGTCCTATGCACAACTGTAAATGTCTTAATTATCCTTTGTTTTAATTGTTAACTGTAATTTTTAACTTTTGGCTGAGAAGTACCGTAAAGTTACTTAACTTCAGACAAATAACATATTCAAAGTTTTTTCCAGAAGCATTCATTATAAGAGCTATATATCACTGAATTACCTAAAACTAACCTATTTCATGTACTCCATACCCCTTTGCTAATGTAGTTTATATTTTACGTAGTTTCAATTTTTTTTTTTTTTTTTTTTTTTTTTTTGTATTGTTTTGGATAGCTAAATCTGTTATAATGAGTGAAAGAGCAGGATCAGTGGAGTATGAAATGCTACCCTGCATGGAGTTGTCTTGCCAAAGTCTCATTGTCTATGCAGCAGAGCTTTGCTCCGGATCCACTCTATGTGACCAATGCTTCAGAAAAGAAAGTGTTATGATCAAGTCCTAGCTTTGATTTGGGGGCAATCTGTTGTACACCATCCATCCTATATATAACATTTAATACTTTTTCAGCAGTTTTTATATACAGGTCAGAGTCCAAAATGAACAACTGCTGACTCACTGTGCCATGTGTAATTTCTGAATCTGAAAACTTAATGGTGATTTTTGCCAATTCTCTGTACCTCTGTCCTACCACTTTAAAAACGTTTATTATCTTTAATTAATGTGACATATGACCACTTAAAGGTCTATATGAGACTGAGCCATGACACCTAAACTGCCATTACGTTAACATTGGTCAAATCAGGTAAATGGGCAAACAAGGAAAGGTTACAGATATATGGTCGATGTTTTGTTGTTAATGTTTTTTTTTTAATTCAGTATTCAAATTGACTGTGTCCACACACCCTTATAGCCTTACATGTTACAGTAGAGAAGTGGAGGGCTTTGCTGTTTTTCCCTTGTCTCACCTCTTTAAGACCTCGACCTCTGCTCACCTCCACTGCCTCTTTTCACTTATTCCTCTGTATCCTTCTTGTGAAATGTTGTAAAGAGGGAGGCCAGTGATGTTACAAATTAAATAGGCCAAGCTCCTTAAAATGTATTATTTGTGTTCATATCCTTTGAATCTATCTATATCAAAAAGAGGCACATTTTCTATTAAACCAACAATAAAGATGTAATTTCAAAACAGTTGTTGTCCACCACTCTCTTTTGCAGCTCCTTGCAGGTGTTTAGGGTGCAATTACTCATCAGACAAACCCAAAAAGTTGCATAACAGCTTTGGGGAGGAAACCAGTTCAAGAACATTCATATCCAGCCGTCTGCTGTTATCATCACCGCAGCAGTGAGTTCATCCAGGGATATAGTCCTTGTATGACTCGTCGGTCCTTTTTAACCTCTGTCCGGGAGCCATTCATTCACAGTCACGCAGACAGACCTTACTGTCACGCTCCAGTGAATTGGCCCTGTGCGCAGTTTATGTACACAAGCGATCATTGTGCACACGCACAGGGAGTTTTAGTGCTGTTTAAGATATGACATCCAGTGAAAAGAATAGTTCTGGTTCTGGCTGATCCATGGACCGTATATAGACCCTTTAAAATTTGATGTAATCAAAATTCCGGGAATGGAGGCGATTGGAGGCAAAATGAAATAGACTGTAACTTTGTCAATGATTAGCTCACGTTAGATCTAAATCTAAAAACACTTGGATTTCCAGGGTAGAAATGTCAGTTTGTTTGTTTTTTATAACAAGCAATAGACAAAATAATATTTTCTAGCCTTATAATTGTATTTTAGCTTAAACAAATTAACTAATGTTGTATTATCTATTATATCACTAGATAAAATGAAAAAATATTGTGAGCTCAAGTATTTGTCCAGTAAACTCATAAATCTCGATTGTTCATCAAAAATGCAAAGAATTACTCATAGTTTACTAAAACATAATGTAAAATACAATAATAAATGTGATGTCACTATCTGATTTGTTTTAATTTTTCAAAATCATCTAAATTTGTCATATTTTGTGATATTCTTAGGTTAAATACCAGTTTCTCCAGTGAAATCACATTATGTTCCACTTCACGTTTGCCTCCATTCCAAATTTAGAATATTTGTGTTTACAAACTTTGTAAAAAGTTTGTAAACTATTCAGCTTGTTCTGTCCGTCCACTTTTGCCTCTTTTTACCACAAATCCATACGCCTGTAGTAAATGCACTTCCGGTTTGACGTCAACCCCGTTCATGCAAATGCCACATGGGAGAAAAGTCTTGCCGCTAAAATATTATATAAAGTAGATTGATTTGTGTAAAATGTTTAATGTAAACGAGCAACACAAGTTTGCAATGCACCTATTTCCTGGGCGGCCTAAAAACTGCTTTCTAATCCGTGTAGAACTTATTTTCTGTTGAGCTCGGCTGCTCCATGTAAACTAATTAAACGGAAAAAACATGGCGGCGCCCACGGCAACTTCCGGAATAATGTGAATACGGTCTGTGGTTAGATCCTGGAATTCTGGAAAGCAGAATCAGTGCAGAGGTCAGTAATGTCGATAAATAAAAGATGCATAAATTGCTTCTAAACTTAGGTAAGGATGTTTTGGTTAGGGTTAAATTGGGCCTAACTGCTGATGATCAGTACCCAAATGCAAATAAAGCAGTTATTCATAAACACGACTAATTACTAATGCACACTTCAATAAATCATATATTTTTTGATGTGAAAATATGTGAAAATTACGGATTGTTTACAAAAGATTTATCCCCATTATTTTGTTCAAATATGCAGACAGTTAAAATCAGTTGGCCTGTACAAGGCTCATTCGTCTTGTTATTACACAGTGTGACAGGTAGAGGTCGCCTTAGTAAACTGTATGGAAGGTGTGATCACGTTCTATTTTAAATTCAAGATTGGTTTGAAGTTGGATTCGTTGTAAATTATTTGTATTTTCCCTCTGTAAAGCAAATATTTAGCATACAGTAACATTTGCTGATTTGAATTGACTGTGCACAAGGTGGCAGTTGGGTTGTTTACTTTTAAATGGTTATGCATTTAGCGTTAGCACTGAGACACAAACACGTCCCTTTAAAAACACACAAGTGTCCTTTGGTACTCGCTTGTTTTGTAAAGTCTTTAACATGTTTCAGAGACGTCCAACACAGCTCACTGTTCACTGCAGGATCTGTCAGGATTTATTCCTTTTACTCTGACTGGGCGAAAACCTCATTGAAATGAAATGGACAGGCTAGCCATTTAAAAAAATAAACAGACCAACTGCCACCTTGTGCAAAGAGTCAATATAGCCTATCCTGGCCTTGACTAATTATCACATCTATTACCATTACCTACAATAAATTGTAGATATTGTTCAAATTTCAGTGTTGTACACTCCCTAAAATATGGATTGCATAAAATAATTCAAAGTGTCATATTTAGCAATATATAAGTTTGGGAAAAAAATAGTTCAGGATCGATTCTTTTTTTTTTTTCTCTAGTAAATATTAAGAATGTATTTGAGGGTTTTATGGTTGACTGCTTGTTGAGCCAAAGCATGTCCTGTCTTCCAAATGAAACACAACCTGACTGGAAAGTTCCTCTGATAATGGCACACTGATAATGCCTTCTCAACAACTGTTTTCCTTAGCCAAATCACACTCTTTGTTTCACTGATTGACTTCCAGTAACACTGTCAGACCATCCCGGTATGTGAACATACAAACAATATTTCAACAGGTCGAAGAATAATAATGGTGTAACTAACTCGGTGCTTCTGGAGGAGGTGGATAAGCCAAAATAACAGAACATCATGGAACAACACAAGAACAGACGTATAACAAAATGGTTTGTTTTAAGCTTTAGATTGTAAGCCTTTGTTGCACAGGCTGCATGAAAAAATGCCATTCAAAAAGTTAAGAGAAAAAAATGATCTTGTTTATAAAAAATAAGACATAAACAATTTTTCAGCAGCACAACCTTTGATACATCCATAATGTCTACAATAATTACAATATCCAGTGTGAAACACTCGAAGAAGCCAAGCAGCAGGAGCAGCAGCAGTAAATGGTTTATAATGTACACATAATTTTTGTACTATTAAGGAATCTGCTGTGTGTCACAACCCAAAATCTCCAGCCTCAGAGCGATGTCATTGATCCAGCCGAGTGGGTGTATCCGAAGATAACGACCAAAAAGCGGGTAATCAAAAACAGTGAGAGCCTCCTCCTCTGGGTCATTGTTTCCACTGAAGATCTGTGGAATAAAGTCTAATTTAAGTTTTAAACTGAAGACCAAAAATACAGCTTTCTGGTAAGACACTGCCTCACATGCATAATTTCCTTTTATAAAAAAGAGTGACTCACATAATGAGGAAAAGTTCTAATAATAAATAGAACCAGATAGTCACTAATGAGTGTAAAAGGTCACAAGTGCAGAGTAGTGAAAACAGCAGTAGTCATCTGTTCCAAACAAACGGACATTTTTATTTTTAAAAAGCTAACAGAATTTGTGTCAGCTTTGCCTTTGTCAGGTCGGTGTGATCAAATTGCCCCCTGCTCTTTTCTCATTTCTAACTTTTCTCAAAGCCGCAAATATGTCAAGACATAAGAAACAGAAAAGAGACTGAGAAAAAAGAGACTGGTACAATACCTTATCTCTCTGTGAGTCCTCCTCTAACACACTTTTCCACGAATGCCCGTCCTGACTGACAGTGACTGAGAACTCTGTTACCATCATCTGTGTCAGAAGTGAGCGTGCTCCTTGAGTCACTACACCTGCGATGCGTCGAACCTTTCCCAAATCCACTTGTAGCCACTCGTGCGGGTTGTTGTTCTACAATAGAGTATTTAAATGGCAAAGAGAATAACAAAGTCAGAAATACATAATAATAATAAAAAAGCAACTGGAAGAATTTCTTCTACACATAACAGAAGGAAAAAAATTGGCATTCTTCACACGGGATGGTCCTGGATCGCACAGATGGCAAAGCTGCCCTGGGAAGCTCTGAATGAATGAGTAATGAGTAAATAGTCTTTAATGCAAAACATTTGAACGCCCTGAATGAAAACTTCAAGTCAAAGATAATTTGCTTATTCTAACTGTAAAATTAACTGTAGCTGCTGTAGGGGGTTCAAGTCTCACTTTTGGAAAACAGTATAACCCTAACCCTCCATGTCATAAGATGGACAATAATGAAAGCCAGAGAGGAAGGAAAGGTTACATGATAAAAAAAACAATGCTGAGTGTTTACATTATGCTATACAGTATATAATATAGTAAAAGATATGGGTGTTAAAAATCAGAAAATTTAATTTAAACTATAGTAATTTCTCACTGATTTTAGCCTACCAGATTAAACGATTAAAGACCAGATATCAAACTATCTGTAAGAACTACGACAGAACGCTTAAGTCTAAGTTATTGTATTGGTAGAACAAAACATAAAAAATGCATAAAAATGTCACTTAAGTGAGAGTATTATTGCAGTAGGAGCAAAAATATCTGTAAAAAAAAAAAAGTATCTGTCTGTAAACCACTCCGAGAAGAACAGGTTTATTAAACGTTAATTGAGTAAATACAACAAAGAATTACCCACCTCTGCAGAATAGGAATAAACAGAAAGATTTACACTCTCAGACTTAAGGTACAATACCTTAGGCCTCCAGGCATTAGCACTGCCCTCTTGGTGGAGCCGGGCGAGGAAAGGGCTCCAGCTCCAAAGCAGTGATGAATGAACTGAGGAAGCACTAAAGCTGCTATCAGGGATCAGCCTCGCCTGCAGCCCCAGAGGAAGTGAGCAGCCTGGCATGTGCAAAGACACACATAATGCTGATGAATAAACACGCAATTATGTAAAATGTTCTCTTGGTTAACATACTCACTGTTGACATCACATCCAAGTAGTTCCATTCTTAAAGCTGGCTTTTTCACAAAATTGTTTGGATGAATCCTAATGTAACGAGCCACAAATGGCGGAAAGAAAGTGTTTTCTTTTACTTTAACACTGTCCATGTTGCCAAAGAAAAGCTATAGACACAAAGTATTAGTTCATTGCTACAGTTATAACTAATCACTCTGCCAGGTACTTACTGCTGCGGTAATTGTGCTATTGCCCCTGTAGTGGGTCCAAGTCTCCAGGTCCAGGCTGTAGGACACAGTAAAGAGTGTGACGTAGTGGTCCCTCAGCTTTGCTCTCACTCCCTGTGTCTTCACTCCATGTAGGAGCATTGGCCTCAGCAGATCAACCTAAAGTGACACACCAGGATAAAAATGGCTATGATACATTGTTTGTAATATTACTGTTATCCGAGTATCTTCACCTGTATCCATGGTGTCTCCCCCTGGCCCATCCAGGCATTGATAAATCCAGATTGATCGAGTCGGGCCAAACGAGGCTCCCAGCCATCTATACACAGTTATAGTATTTGTAAGCTTTACTGTGGTTTTGAACAGAGAAAACTGCAATAAGTAGTTACCAAAATGGTCTGACGCTGTGATTTGTGCATCATCTATTCTTCCTGATTTCATTCCCAATGGCAAGATGCACTCTGAATGAATACATACAATATTTATTTTGATAACAGCGAATGGTAATGCTGTATGTCAGCCATTCCCAAACTCTGCAGCATCACTGCCCCTTTATCCAACCGATGATTCCTCGGGGCTTATTTTAAAATTATGTAATGTTTTTCTTCTTAAATGTATTAACAACAAAGGAAATAGTTACTGTAGGGTTACTTTTCATTTAAAAGTATATTTAGGAAAAAAGGACCCCACTTTGGGAATCACTGCTGAAAGTAATACAAATGTATTTTGTAGTTTATTTTTCCTGAAAGGTTTAACATTGGAATTATTTGTTTGATGTAACATGTGAAATTTTTGTTACAAAATGTTCTGAGAATCTCTGGTGCAAGTCACGAAATCTGTTGAGGAAACAGTTTGTAATCTACTGACACCCCTAGTGACTCTGTACACATGCATTCACACATAAATGGTTTCCATGCATTTTGGGGACATTACATTAACGTCCAGAAGCCTCATCCTTACATCATAATTGCCACTTGCATAACTTTAACACACGTCCTGACTTTAAACCTAAATTAATCTTGCTCTAACTTTAAACCATGTCCTTGATTTAATATTGAATGATTTACCCCCACAAAACAAAGGGTCCAAAGGCAAAGGCAAAGAATTGACTCTGTATACAGATTACAATTCCCACACGGTGATGAATACCTGCCTACACACAATGATAGACTTACTTGAGTTGTAGACCAGTACTTTCGCCCTCATACCAGCCAGTTGATAGTCTGCAACAGTGCATTCCACTAACCACGTGCCCACTGTGGGGGGCCTCATCTCCAGTGTACCAAAAACACCTAATTTTGATCCAAGAGCAAAGAAACATTAGATACCATACTTCTAAATATGAATATTATTCACATGAATAACATTTTTGTACTCAAACACAACAAGAAATTGAAGAAACGTTCAACTTTTATTGAAACATTAATGTTTGTGCCTGTACTGTTTGGAGATAGACAAATATCGGTAAATAAAGGGAGAACTATAATAGAGATAGGAAAACATTAAGCTACATTACATTGCATTGCATTACATCATCTTTTTTTTCCCAAATACACAGTAAATGTAAACATAGTAAGGAATAAGTGTAATAATTACCAGGAAAGAGCTGGTAGACCCCCATACGATGGTCCGCCCCAGCATGAACAATGAAAGGCAGACTGTGGAAGTGCACAGCATGGTACTCGCCATCACTGCCCACGTTTAGCAGGTGCCACCTGACTAGTTGGTGCTGAGCCACTAAGAGACCAGGCAGTGTCTCTGCCACATACCCATTGATAGCTAATAGAAAGAAGACACTAATATAATAACTAAACATGTCAAAAAATGTATGGAAAGCCTGTCTATTTTGTCTCTCACCAGCAAAACTGTTGCTGGTTTGGAACCAGGAGTCTGCGCGGTTGTCTCGACATGGAGGGACACAGTACTCTTGAAGGTTCTCCTCCAGGTACCAGCTTTTAGTTTCGTCGAATGTGTGAAAAAGCAGTGCAAACTCCTGGACATCCGGCTGCCTATTCAGCCTGGTCTGAAGGGTGCCGGGTTTGCAGATAACTAAGGGGCCAACTAAACCTGAGTGAAGGTCTCTGTCCTGCAAAAAGCATTCAAGACAGTTAAAACAGCGTTAACTACATGGAAGTGGATCAGTGGCTATTATTATTAATGAATACAATGTGTTTTTAACTGGGACCCAGACAAACCTTATCCCGGGTAGAGTAGTATGCTCCTGTCTTGCAGCTCAGCTCTTTGTCAGAAGGGCCTTGTTTCTTGGTTATTCTCCAGTTGTACGTTCTGGCCTCTCCAGGGACAACTGGATCTCCAGGGACTCCAGGAGGAGCATTGGAAGCGTACGTTTGACCCGAGCCAGCTCCTTGGCTCCGGTCATACACTCCATGAAGGTGGAAAGAGTATGGCCTTGATGCCTTGTTTTTAAAGACAACCTGCCATGAAACTCAGAAGGTAAAGCTTAAGTACTAAATGCACACTAAATTTTGTAACATTTCCTGAATTGATACAGACATTTTTGCCACAGATAAATGCTTGTATTTAAGACAAAGGAAAAGATTTTTATTTAATTAAAAAATAAACTCAGACATTTCTTTCATGGTTGATGATAACCTAAACAATGGAAACTTACCACCCCAACAACAATAATTTAGTCTTCTTTTAATATATAAACAAATGCAGGCTATTTTTCGAGAAACTTTTTCATAAACTAGATGTAGTTAAAATAACTTAATTTGTGGACAAAGGAAACTTACATTTTCTGTCTTCTAGAATGCCCCAAAAGAACACCAAACACGGCATGTGAAGATGCAATGAAAGAGGGTTAAGAGGAGGGTTAAGTCTCACCGTGAGGAGCTCATTGATCTCAGCTCTAATGAACGGTCCCATGATTCCCAAGTGTTCCTCCAACTCTCCTCTTGGAATGGCTTGCTGGAAGTCTTTATCTCTGTAGGCTCGAAATACAACTTTCTTATACTCCGGCAGGAACTTTCGCATTCCACGCCGCATCTCTCTAAAGGGGTAAAGACATGATCAAACGGGGTAAAAAGGAGATTCAACCCATTTTGAAAAACAATGCTGTCCCAACCTAGGTTTGATAAACTGATATGGTCTCCTGATGCCGTAGTCCCATGTGATTTCCTCTGCTGCGATGTAGTAGTGGCGACTTCTCGTTTCACCTGATCGCATGTCCAAGTAGTCAGTGTAAAATGTGTAAGTACCATTCTCCTGCAAATAAAGTAGGTGTTTTGCAAGATTTTCTTTGTAGAGCGAAAATACACTTGTTTGTTACAGTACCTCCTGGTCGTACTCATCATAATCTATAGACAGAGAAATATTTGTTAAATTGTCATTCTCTGTATTATTTTTGAACTCCAAATCAAAGCCTGTTGTTTGTTTCTCTCTGTTTATTGAAGAACCATTTAGAAGTTCTTTGGCCTTTGACTCCATAGAATCTTTTGGGTCTAGTAAAATCTCATTATCCCATTCAGGATCATAATTGGTTAAATGCTTGTCACTATTGTTTGCTTGCTTGTCATTATTATTTTCCTTTAGGGTTGACGAGACATTTTGACTTTCTAAATCCCAGTAACCAGTTATTTCTTCTGACAAAAAGTCATCTTCTGTCCAGTTTTCTTGTCTTTTTAACCTCACATTTGCATGTTCTGAGTCTATGTGAACCCCAGTTTCCTTCAAAATATCCAGTGGAATTTCTTCTTGTTGCTCCTTTTTTCCTTTGGCGCTACTTAATTGTGCAACTGTCACATTTTTGAGTTTGCACCTTAAAGCTTTAGTGCCGTTTGTTTCTAACTGTGTGGCATTAATTCTCTTGCACATTCGAACAGTGATTGTCTGATTTAAGGGTCTTGAACCTCTGGGTCCAAAGTCTATGTAATCTAAATAATCAAAAATGTCTTGTTCTTCATCACGATCTGCTAAAGGGAGTTTTCCACTGTCGCATGGACGCACTGAATAAAGTATGCTCATTCCTCTGCTTTTAAAGCTGCTGTCAAATGCACTGATCTCCCATTCACCTGAATAAAACAACAATTAGTAAATCAAACAAAGATAAGTCATGTACAACATTTAACATTAATTTATCAAGATTCATTCAGTATTGTACCATTGATTTCGGTCTCCATGGAAACCGTGGTAGCAGTCATTGGGAAGAGAGTGAGGACTGACTGGTGAACACCTTGGTATTCAAAGAGATTTCCAGTGAAGTAGATTGAGAGGAAGTTACTTTGAGTTCCCACGTTGGCAATATGCCAGAACGTGACATCAGTCTGGCACATGACAAACTGTCGTCCACTGAACATGATCCCATTCACACCTTACAAAGGACAAGTTATAGGTAAATCTAGTTCCAATGAGATTTTTTTTATATATTTCTAAAAATTCAAGGCCCAAATTTGTAATGAAAGCAACAATAGTAAGAACAATTAATGTATAAACAATTGTAATATTGTTGTATTGAAACTTACTATAAATAACATTGGATTTGTAGAACATATCTGTATTGTTTAAAAAAGTGAGTTGCTTTGATTTAATCATGTTTTCTTCAAAACACCAACTTCTGTTTTCATCAAATACAGCAAAGATCAAGCTTAAGTCCCTGTCTGGACTCAGCTGTAAAGACAAAAAGAAATAACATTAAAGTGATGGCCATTTCTGAGCAGGTTTGGTTTAGGCTACTTACCAATCGCCCTGTTGAGTCGATGGCGTCATATTTGCAGATGAGCAGTGTGCCGACCAGGCCGGTGGCCAGGTCTCTCTCTGGTGACACTGTGCTCTGATACAGCTGCGTGAGACACTGGGGGTCTCCTTCTAAGGGCCCATCCTCGGCTGTGAGCTTCCAGATGTATCCAAACGTGCTGTTGGGGGGGACTCCCATTGTACGCAAGTCCCTCTCTTCTTCTGAGTTATGATAGATTAACAAATTAAAATGATTCAAAAATAGATGTTGAATGGCAGATTCAGAAGACAAAAACACATACCGTTTGTATCTTTCTTCATTGGATAAATTTTGGTAAGACCATTTGGGTAGATGTTGAAAGGACGAGACGCTAAGTTCTTGAAAGTGATCTGAACCCAAATGAAAGGCCTCATAAAGAAGGTGAAACATTATGTGTTAACTTTGATGATATTATTTATAATTTACTTACATAAAACTGATCATTGACCTTTCCTTTCAAAACTGGGCCCAGCAGTGTGTTGGGGGGACTAACTCTCCTGGTGAATGATTCATCTGAATATTCTACATAAGCAACCTTTTGATATTTGTATCCTAGATGGTGAGGGACTTTAGGCAAATATGGAGACTGCCACTCACTGTTGAAGTGACCACAAATACATTAAAATTTAAATTCAAACAGCAACTATCTAACTATCTATGCTAACTATCTGTGCTATCTGTGATTTACCTGGCAGTATGCTTTAGATGAGGTGCATAATTCCAGATGATTTCTTCAGCTGCAATAAAGTGGTGCCAAGTTTTGGGCACCCGTCCCCTACTGGCTCTAGCTTGCACTTTTGGTTCCTTGGGTTCAATATTTATGACATTAAAAATGTCTTGGTGATATTCATAATCATAGTTATCACTGTCAGCATAGTCCTTGTATTTGGCATTACGCTGCTCAGGTAAAACAACATCAGGGCACTTTTCCACTGTGAACAAGGCATTCATGCCAGCTAAGAGGAAGAAGAGCTTGTCACTACAATAAATATATTAAAAAGTGAACATTTTTATGTTTTGTCTTACCATGACGGTGAGCCATTATGTTACAGGTGATAAGGAAGCGACCGACAGACGTGGGTTTCATTTCTGCAGTGATGAATGTCATGGGGGTGATCTCCACAGTGACTTTACGATGAGACAATACCTAACAACAAACACAGTACTTACACCAAATGTGTTTTTTACCTTATGATATATACTGACATCCTATACCTGTAGAGTGTGGTCATGGAACTGAATGGAGTGGATATCTGGGGCTGTGCCCACACCAATTAGATGCCAGAACACATTGCCACGGCCATGACACAATGTCAGACCTACAGAAATACACATAAAAATGAACCAAAGTCATGACTATAACATACGTGGAATAAAGACGGGAATTGGTAACCAGGTAATGTGGAGTTAATATATCCATTTATAGTGTGATATTCCTTCCGGGTGTTGCTTTTTCTGAATTTTTCTCTGCTTCTTCTCTCCCCAATTTCTCCATACCAGCTGCGGGACTCATCAAAAACTGCAAACAACAAAACAAAGGCTGGACTTCTCCTCTCTCCGTCCTCTGTGAAGGCATCTAGAAAAAACCCCAAGTGTTAATCTTTTAGTATATTAGAATAACTAGATAAATGTTTCAAACTATGACATTTGTTTAGTACACTGACTTGGTTTGCAGATGAGCACAGAACCAATGAGGCCGGAGTTCATATCACGTACTGTATCTACTTGGGATGAGTAAGAGTACGTGAGACAGTCAGGGTCGCTTTGGGTGGGGCCATCTTTAATGTTGATGTACCACACATATTCATAGTATCCGCCGGGAGAAACAGCATCATCCTCTTTCTCCTGGCCTGAGGTTGAGTCCTCATAGCCTGCCCCTAGAAATACAATACTGTTATCAGTAAATAGTTTATAGAATAAAAGTAATAGTATAGTTAATAATATAGTTTTAATTTTAAAATGAGAAAAGAAAAAAAACATACATTTTACAATTCAGAACTACCAATATCATTTATTCTGTAAAACTAATCTGTGATGGACATACTTTACAGGATATTCAGCAGAAACTAGAGCATCAGCATAGATTCTCTTAGGCTCAGAGTTTTGCTAAAACTCTGTGGACTAAAGATAATGGTGACAGTTGGTAACAGGATATGATGAAACATGGTGCTGCTTGGTGTGAAAACATCTTTCTAAATCTCTAAAACCTTTGTCTGTTTTTACTGCAGGTAAGTATAATTTATAACTGGCCTTATTTAACCATTATTTAACCAATATATGATTCAATAAATGAGTTGTAAAGTCTGATACCTTCAGATTGCTTCCAGTATGTGACTCCCACTGGGCTGATACTATATGGCTGAGAGGCCAGGTTTTTGAAATGGACCACCACCCTGTCTCCAGCCTGTGCCACAATCACTGGACCCTGTATTCCTGTAAATAAACGCATACACGGCGTCTACATTGTAAATCGAGACATGATCTCAAGTAACTAAGGCAAAACATATTCAACAGAAAGCATACCGGACCAAGCTGGTCGTGGTTTTGGGACAGTGTAGGTTGAGTCTGTGTATTCCCTGTAGACAGCCTTGATGTATTTTTGGATACCATTTTTATATAATTGTCTGCACATACATTAAATAATAATAACATAGTTAAATCAGACATTTCAACATTTAAAAATATTAATCAATGATCAGTCGATGTCAATGATGAATGCAAAAAGAATATATCTTAAACTCACTTGTGGTTGGCCCCAAGGTCAGCACTCTCTGTATAATCCCATCCGATTTCCACAGCTGCTATATGATAGTCTCGAGTAGAGGCCTCGACAGACAGTATAGAACTACAGAATGCCGCTAGAAAAAACAAAACCGTCTCCATGACATCAGTAGTTTTCCCTGTATTTTACTTCCAAGATCAGGCGCCTCTCTGAGACTCTGAACGTGTGCACCAGGTTTTAAGGGAGGAGGGACGTCAAAAAAAAAAAAAACTAATGCACGTGGGGGGCCCTCTGCTGAGAAGTTCGGACGCTTTTATTTTCACTAATCAAATTTTGACTTTGAATATTGATTGAGCAAACATATGAGCCAGAAAATACACAAAAATGATCACTAATGCAAAAATATCAAGAGCCAGACATAGTGACGGATATTATTTACATGTCATTTACTCTTTCCTCTACTTCTAGTACGATCAACAATCTGTCTCTAGACTTATTGGATAGCGTCTGGGGAAAAAAAAAAACAGCTATAGGGTTTTTAGTTTGGGGAAATGTATGCGCAAATGTTGCAATGTGATTATATAATCCTAAGAAAATACCGAAATTAAATCTTAGACTATTGTGAATGATTCATTAAATAGCCTGTAGAACTAACGTCAGGCATAGAATTGAAGATGAACAAACTCTTCGAGATTTGGGTTATTATAATTTAATAACAACAAGATTTGGTTTAGTTTATAATAATAGATTACAAATGGGCTCAACTACCCTTCAAAGCTAGAAAATAAAGACAAAAAAAAGCCTATAGACGCCCCCTCGTGGGCAAGATATGCATTATACTCATTGGCAAACAAGTCAAAACTCAACTAGTAATTAATATATTTATTTCAATGTATAAAAATATAAATAGACAACAAACAACAGAACAATGATGCCTCTTCAGGTATTAAAGTTCAGAATATGCAATAGCTTGTAAGGGTTCAATCTTTTGCAACAGGCTTCTCTACTCTCTCAGTTAACTTGTTAGCATTTTCATATAAATTGTGTCAACATCTTTCACAGTTTGAGTTCATTGACTTCTATGATCTGCTGCAGGATGCTGTCCACGTCAGTCGTTTCTAGACTGATGCCTGACAGGTCCAGCTGGGGCAGGAGGGATGTGAGGAGCACCACCACATTGTTTCGGATGCCATGAAGTTTGTCCAGCACCAACCTGGTCACACACATTTGTTATAGTTAAGTCAAACCAAAACATTCTCTTTAATAATATATTGATAACTGAAATGTACGTGGCATTGTGGTCTTCATCATTTCCAGTATTGAGGTTGTCATTCTTTTCCTTTTTTTTCTCAGGATCCTTAAATCCGCACTTTGTACGAGAGCTTTGGATCATTGCTTCATGAAGTTTGGGAACCGGAGTCTTGCTGCCACATGAAACGGACTTCTGATGGACAA
Organism: Rhinogobius similis; assembly: GCA_019453435.1. Lineage (NCBI taxonomy): Eukaryota > Metazoa > Chordata > Actinopteri > Gobiiformes > Gobiidae > Rhinogobius > Rhinogobius similis. The sequence goes on along the minus strand of CM033630.1, from coordinate 25,031,302 downwards.
ATGAAACATATTTATTATTGCTCTTTATTTCTAAAAAATGATTTAATCACAAAAAAGAAAAAAGAATATATATATATATATATATATATATATATATATATATATATATATATATATATATATATATATATATATATATATATATATATATATATATATATATATATATATATATATATATATATATATATATATATATATATTTACTACAAATACGCTGATAATTAGGCAGCAAACAAACAAAACAAATTTATGTTATATTAATAATATTAGCGCTCACTTCAATTAATTCTGCTTGACACCCGATCTCTCTGGTTGGAACAGTGTTCTTCTCTGCATTCAGGCTCTTGGGGTCAGTAGTTGTACTTGTTCCTTGAGTTTTCTTGATAATCTCCAAACCAAGAAGCTGACGTAATTTCTGGCTCTCATTTTCCAGCTCTTCCAGTCTTTTCACTCTTGCATCTCGGCAGTCATCCTGTGTTGCTAGTCGCAGGTTAACACCATGGTTTTCCTCCGGACTTTTGCTGTCTTCTGTAGCCTTGTCAGAGATACCTGATTTCTTCCTGTCGAATAAATCGAGACACAACTTCTTCTCTACATGGTGAAATGGTTCATCTGATTTCCTCTTATTGCTGCAGCAGAGAGTTTATTTGTGAATTAGTTAATCACAGTTAATAGTATCTTAAGCATATAACTTCAAATCAACTATTTATTTTCCCAAATATATATCACAATTATTGCAACTCCTCCATTAACCATGGCCCATATTTATGTTGTACCGTTATGTAAGTGACTCCTAAAACCTTCAAAGATACTAACCTGACTACTAATCACAGTTTTATTATCAGGGAATTTAGCTTCCCTGGTTCTTCTAATCTAACATGAAAGCATTTGGACACAGGAGTGAGAAAAACCAAGAGAGTGAACCCCAACTGTTGTTGATGTACCGTACCTGTACCATTGAAGGTCCATGGAGTCATCATGTTTTTGTGCTGCTTCCTCTTGCTCTATGGACGTATCTTTAATTTGGTCCTGGTCCTGTGTAATGCTTGGCTTGGGTGAAACTCCTCTTTGTAAATGTGTAGGATGTGCAGAGTCTTTGAGGACAGAGAGTCTGTCTGTTGTGAGAGGGACAGTTGTGATGGCTCCTTCTGGGCCCTGGTCTGTGTTCATATCTGTGTTCTCTGCTGCATTTGTGAGTGAGGGTGACGGAGGCTCTGCTGTGGCCGAGGGCTCTGGTTCTCTTAATTCATTACAGGATTTAACAGGATCTGAAAAACAGTGGCCAAGGCTTTTGCACCCTGATTCCACAAGCTGCAAATAAATAAATAAAAATAAGATAAAATCCAATTTAGCAGAAATGTTACGGTATATCAGTCTCAAGTACCTTTGGTGATTTTTCTCTCTTTTTATGCCTGGAATATTGTCTGTTGGAAAACAAAACAACAAAATAAATATCTTTTAGCTTTTGATTGATTCTTTTGAGATAATTTGTGAACATAAAATTGTATATTTGTGTTATTGCTATTTTTCTCAAAATAAAATCTGCTTGCCTGTAAAATTCAGTTTTAACAGAAGGAATTCAAGAAATTCCTTCTGTCAATTAGAAACATCTGTTATTCAGTTATAGCATTCATGATTCATGATAATTATGTATTAAAGATATATGTCTTCTATATATAAGACATATTTAGTATTTACTTCAAATCTTTGGTCAAATCTTTAATACACCAGTTTTAAGCGTTTAAGGAAGGAAGTTAAAGGGAGTGTTAACACCCTGAAAACAAAAATGTAGTGAGAGATGACAGACGGAAGCTGTGGGAAACCACATAGTGGCATGTGAGCTGACATTAGGTCAAAGAAAGATATACCGATAGTGAACAAACTCACACAGATCACTGCCTGTCATTTAGTTTTACCGTTTATAGGGATTCTTAGGGTAACTGGCTGTCAACAGGCCCTCAGTGTCACTTGTTTCCTCTTGACTGGAGCAGCTTCTAAAAAATGAAAATATCTTGTTACAGGAGCACTATGGACCTTTTCTAGTAGGAGCCCTGCTAATTGCTTGTCTCTGTGAAGACGTTGCAATATTCTACAGGAAAGCATTAAACATTTCTATCTACAAGTAGACAGATGAACACTCACAGTAAGAATGTATGCCTTTCCAAGATACTATACAAGATACATGAGTTTAATGCAATCTATGGGACATTCCAGGCAAAGCAAAAACAGTCCATGGTGTCAAGTAGGTAGCAGACCCTTTACTAGAAAGTTACATAGTGCATCATTAACAACAGGCTAAAAAATATCACATCTTATGGTAGTGGTTAAATGCACACCTGTAGCGTGAATTTGGATTTTGACTACAGTTCCAGCGTTCAGGGATAACACTGTAATGACCAGCTGGGACACTCCTCCATTTGAGGCACTCCTCACATTGCAACCAGATGGGACCACTGCAAGAGTAATGAAAACTACAGGCTTTCAAATCAAATAATATACAACCGTTATATTTATTAATTACAATAGAAACAAAAGGACAAAGTAGAAAAATGCATCACTCACTTTTCTGCGTTTTCCGTGGTGTTTTCCTGTTCTTTTCCTACTGCCTCAAATTCTCTCTGTCTAGACTTTCTTTCCATCACCTCTTTCCAATAATCATTCAGTTTCATTCCCAAAGCACCAAGAGTAAGTCTTAGATAAAAAGAATAGGAAATTAATATCATTGTTATTAATTATGTTTAATGTTGCAAACTGGTTGTTGTGCCTGTATTCTTTCGTGTATTCAAAATCTTGCTTGTTGTGAGCGGGTTTAAGAAAGTCACATTCAATGATCCCAACGACACCTACGCCTGCTCTTTGTCCACAAGTCTGTTGCAAATGTGAAGAAAATAGATGCATTTATACACAAATTATTTGTTGAAGTAAAGTTTACACAATCTATTTCATACCTTTAGCTGGCAGCCCACTTTTTCATATGCCTTGATAAGTCGGTTTTTGTGATACATCATGATGCCATAATCCTCCTTGTTTTTTTTGTTTATACCAAAAGTTACCTTCATTTTGTCTTTCTGGTGCACTCAAGTTAAGTTTCCCAGGACTGGATATTAACAAATAACGAAATATACAATATTATATACTGTACTTTCTCAAAGCAATCATTTAATAAAAGGATACACTGAAGTGGGGTTTGTACACATCGTACTCGAGGTGTGTCAGCTGCTGTGACACCAACTTTGTGGGAATCTTTTTTCCTCTCAGGATTATTTGTATCCTTGGTCTCAGGTACAAAATACTAAGATACTCCTGCAATACAAATACATGTTCCATTTTAAACCTATTGCTCTGATACAATCACGTCCAGCTGTGCGACGTCCAAAATAAAATATTCAACGTTCCTTATTTTTGAGCATACATAAAAATAACTAAATAAATGACTCATTATTTTGAAACATCTGTAATATGACATCTGACACTTCTATGCAGATATTCTAAAGACTGGAAGTGAATAATGGATAAAAATGGAAGTTACTTTTTGAAAATAGTCCTTTATCAAATAGGAATATGAATTTTGTCTAAACCAAAATTACATTGTGAATTCTGGCAGAACTATCTGCAACTACACTTAATTGTACACTAAAAAATATGGATTGACAACCATAATGTAATAAAGAAAATGTAATGTAATACAACTACAAACACTTAAAAGTGTTCACTATAGATGTCATATTGTATAGCAATCAAATTATGCAAACATAAAGAGTTATTAATAGTCTGCCACATTTTAAACGATGCAAATATTAGACAGCAGCTACTGTTGTATGTTGAGTTATAATAGGCACAAAGCCCATAGTCTAAAACATAGAGAGCATTCCTAAGCTGTGGCTTAGCAGCAGAATGCCATGTACCCAAACACTCTAACATGCATTACACATGTCACAAATACTGTACAGTGTGCATTATATATAATTCGTTTGCATTATAAATATGTGACATTTAAATAAGTTTACCTTGAGACTATAATGCATGTTTGGAATGTTCTGCTCTGCTTTAAGTAACTCATTGTTTTTCCAACTTTTCTTCAGCTCTTTTATTTTAACCTCAGGCAGGCAGAAGTCTGTCGGATCAGTCTCAAAGTCGATTTCAGGATTGCCATCTTTGGCCCTTTGGATAAAATGAAAACATGTATAAATGTAAAACTGTACATCTCTCATGGATAACAAGTATTAATTATTTGTGGAAAGTAAAAATATACTTGATAAAATCAAAGTTATACCTGCGTAAATTCCAAATTAGTATCTTTGTTCCTTTATTTGAAGGAATGGAGTCAAAGTGAGCCTGGATTTGTGCTTGGGAGGAGACGACAGAGTGTTCAAGGATAGCAGCCAAACTGGCTTCAGAGTCCTCAGTCACTACCAGTGAATGTAAAGTTGGTTAAGGTCACTACCACACAGTATTAAGAACTATTAGCTCTAGTTGAAGTGTAAATATGCAGAAATGCAAATTAAAACATGTTTTCAGGGGAAAGGATATTGGTTTGTTGGTTGAAAGGTACAATAGGGACAATGACGCACTGGGCCTTGATGTTTTCCAGGTAGGTCTGAGATAGCATTCCCACAGACTGGCAGCCTCCGTTCTTAGTGAAGATAAGTGCATCTCGACCAAGACACATAGACCCAGACTTGAATCCATTCCCATACACACCGATGGCCTGTGCACCTGTCCTTCCTCCTCCTTTGTCTGTGAAGCCAAAGCTAAATGCAGAATGACACTAATGAATATTCCACATCATGCATTTGCATAAAGCAGGAAACATTTACATACAGAAATTGGACAATACAAAAAGCTACACATGACTTTATGATGAGGCATGAGCAAAAACAAGAAGGATGCATGTTATAAATCAGTAAAAACCTTATAGATACCCCAGTCAGGATCGATATCTGCCCATAACAATCTGAGCAAGTCTAATGAAATCATAATAAGAGTGTAACAACATAGATTTCACAATAACTACATGGGCAAATGAAGGCCCTTTGTTGGCCCCCGAGGTGCACCTGCTCTGTCTGAACTGAACGCTCTGTGGTTGTACCTGAGCATCTTATGCAGCTTGTTTGGCGTCATACCAGAGCCATTATCGGTGAAAGTCATGCAGAGGTGACTGGCCTCTTCATGAATGTTAATCCAGATCTGTTTGGCGAACACACCGGGATCTGCAGCATTGTCTGTGAAAAAAGGAATTACTCCAGTTCAAACTCCATGAAAATACAACTAGCCTATTGTCTTTATTTATTCATTTTTATCTCAGTAGATTCTACATCTTGTTTTCTTACATTACAGGGACATTGAGACACTTATGCATGTATGTAGACTGTCTTGTCTTTTATAAAATCAGCCTCAACAATGATTTTAGTCACTTGGTGCTTACAGCAGTATCGCATAACCATTCGGATCTTGCTGAGGACATGAAAAAAGAGGAAGTGCTCTGCATTCTAGCATTCTCACAAAACAGTGTGATTAAAGTGCACAGTCTTTATTTAATATTTGAATTTACTTATGGAAAGCCCCTTGAGATGCATCATCTCGTTTTCAAGGGGTACCAAACCCCCCCATAAAACCTACCGATTAATTCTGCCACAGCACTAAAGGGCCATGTATGACTGGTCGAGTTGCTGTTCAGGAAAGTAGGACACGTCTGTCAAAACAAAGACGCAGGTCACGCCAGCAGAACTGTCTTACAGGTTTTATATAGTGTAATGGTTGGCACACTTACCGAACTGAGACGGATGCCTTGCTCTGTGTACTTCGCCATGTTCCGCGTCTCTGTTGTCCACGGGCGCGATGTCAAATAGTGAGGCAACGCGGCAGAGGTTGTGGGCGGATAGTTTATTAGAGGAAGTTTACAACGAGCACATAGCATGTCCCTCGACAAAGCATGACAAACGCCATTCGTGCTGTTTATAAACACACATCCTACCAATCCGTGTTGAAGTGCCAATCGTTACACACCACGCTCGAAACTGAATCTGCACGCACCTTTGCACACACATAGAGTCGCCAATTAGTTTCTATTACAACTGGACGCATGCGTTGCGACACACGCGCAGTTGCAGCTAATGTTTCAATACGTGTCATGCACCTGTTTGCCCAGGCCTGGCCCCTGTTGGAGTGACATCACTAGACAGTGTGTGTGTGTGTGTGTGTGTGTGTGTGTGTGTGTGTGTGTGTGTGTGTGTGTGTGTGTGTGTGTTGTGTGTGTATGTGTGTGTGTGTTCATGAGACAATTTCAGGACAAGTTTGACGAGTAAACCGGTTATTATAACCATACGCAGGCACAGTTGTACATTGCTGGGGTCAAAACTGCACTCAGTTTTTTTGTTACTTTGTTGTTCGGGGAATGAACCACTTTGGAAATTACATAGTGGGCAACAACAACAACAACAAAAACAACAACAACAACAATAATAATAAAATAATAAAGGTTTAATGCAACTGAAGTTGTACTTCCCTGATATCCAAAATTACAAAATATAGATAAAAAGAAACATGATCAATCATTTATTTGTTTATGCACATAAACTAATTTATTCCTCTCTTTGCAAGAAAAAGGCCCCATCGTTGATCTCCACTCTTGGACCGCTCCAGCTTGTCTTGCCACCCGTTTACAATGGCATAATAGTCTTCTTCTGAAAATTCCTGAAGAGAAATAGTTGTTTTAGTCAGCATGAAACATATTAAACCTTCAATGCAGCTTATGCATATTTTTGTCCAAACTGACCCGAATAAACTCATCCTTGAGATTTTGTGCTTTTTGAAGCTCCAGTTCAATCACCTGGATGAACTGGCTGGTCCTGTCTGCTGCTCGTACTTCGGAGAAACCGGCCTTCTCGATAAACTACACATAGACAGACAGAGGGGTGGTAGAAACAGGCAGGCTTAAAGAGATATTGAGTCAAACTGGAAAACAACTGTGTAAATAACTACCATAAGAGGACAAATTTACTATGCACTGGAAAAATATAAAAAGTAAGCTATAATGTTAGAAAATAATTTGGAGTCCTAAAGTACAAACTGTTGTGTAACAAATAAATGATGTATAAATAAGCTATCTGTTTTACTTTCCTCGTGTAACGGAGCCTGTACCTTGCCATACTCTGCTGGTGTGTACAATATGTATCCTCTCTGTTTGACATAGGCTTCAAACGCTGGTGTCCAAGGTTTCTCTCCACAGCAGTAGTCACTGATCAGAAGCCGTCCTCCTGGTTTTAACCACAACTGAAGGGAAAAATAGCAACACCTTTATATTGTCATGTTGCATTTTCATAGACACTTTTAATTTGTAATATAAATGCAATGTTACACACAAAGAAGCGCTTAAAAAGAGCCAGTTTGTCAGCTATATGGAGGATAGTGTCTCTGCTGTAGATGACGTCAAATGAGTTTTCTGGGAATATCCTTTTAGTAGCATCAGACACCTCAAAATTAACCTTCAACATGAAACAAACACATCAATATTCGTATCAGTCATTTTGTAATACAAAATACCAGACTGGGACACACTTACAGATGATAGATTCTCCAGAGCTGCCCTCTCCAAGGCTATATCCACCATGTTTTCTGACAGGTCCAAGCCAAGGACTTCTACTCCAAATGTCTGAATTTTTTAAATGTAAGCTGTCAATGCAACACATGTATTTTCTACAATACAGTACAGCATATTTGTGAGTTTACCTTGGCCATGTAGAAGTCTCCACCTCCAATCCCACAACCAACATCCAAAACTTTCTCACCAGGCTTCAGGTCTAACAAATCAACAAATTCCTAGAAGGAATGTTGAAACAGTTCAGTAATATATTTATAATAATACATATTATATTAAATAATAATACTAAAGTACTCAGTGTGGAGAAACATATATGTTATTGTAAATGGGCATGCACACAACAGAGCAAATCGTGTAAAGTAGTATGGTTCTCAAACTACTCAAAAAGTTCTCAAAAAGAAAATATTTGGCTCACTATCTCAAAATTATGGCCAAAATGGTCTAAAATGATGCTGAACCAGGTCTAAAATGAGACTGTACAATGTATTAGGTAGTGCTAATTAATGATCAAAGCAAGACAAAAACAATTCTAGATTTGGTTAATATTTTAAGCCGGTGTTTGTAATATTGTACAGTTCCATGTGTGTGATTTATACCTTAGTTGTGATGGGACCGCCCGTGCTAACATAACCAGCCCCAAACATCTTCTCATAGCGCAGGATGCCATTCCTAGTGTATTGTTTGTGATCCAGAAATTGCTGGAAAGTTCTCATATGACCCGTCTCATTTAAAGACCTTTGCACTTTCTCAAGAAGCCAGCAGATCTGATTAGGGTTGTTTTTCATCTGCATTAGAAGGAATGAAAACAGTTTAACCTTGACAATACACTATAGTAGAATTATTATTCACAATAATACCTTAATGTAGGTCTGGACTTGTTTCTTCATTACAATGTCAAAACCAAAGGTCTGCGCACTCTCCTGGTCCTTTGCTTGTGCTGAAGTGATTAGTTGAGTGTATTGTGCCTCAGTGCGGTAGCAAGTTGGGTCAAATTTACGTTTAAAGTCACCTGACCAAAACAGATTTAGTTTAACAAAAATCCTACCATAAAATATGTAACTTCAATTCTATGATATGAAAGTTATATATAAATAAATAAATAAAAAATCTGTATTATAGGATGCTCTAATGACACTCAAGACTACAAACTACTTTTCGAGGTCTTTCTTAGCTTTCATGATTCTGTTAATGTCATTCATACATTGGGTAAACTGCTTATAGCACCTGAACGATGGTTGCAGGACTCTCTAAAAAAGAGGAGGCCACCGGGCCGCAGCCAGCCTAACATCTTCTCTGTCAGACACTGGAGCTCCTCATCACTCAAATACATCAAGAGCCAGTTGGAAAAGATGAAGTCAATACTGACCAAACGAGAAACAATTATTCAGTGCATCTTTTGAAAAACATATTACTGATAAAAAATGTTTGAATCAAATGATCCACCTGTTTTGGGGAATTTCAAGCTTTGTGACATCTGCTTGAAGGAAAGTGGCATTGCTATGGTGACCGTTGTCCTGTCTATTTCGTTCTATAAAGTTTTCCATAAAATCCACAGCAATCACATGTTGCGCTCTGGTCAGCAAATGTCGTGTGTAGCGTCTGCACACAAAAGAATGGCATCAAACAAGAAAAAATGAATCAAAACATAACTGTACCGTTTTGTGTATGTTCAGCTTTAGGTTCTTTGTGATTACTTCAACCAGTCACAACAGGTGGCATGTTAGCTGAGTTAGATGATGATTGGGATTATTATGGCATTACAGTCGTAAGCTTTAATAGACAGGAATGTGTGAAAAGGGAGGAGAACAGGGAGGACACCCGGCAAATAGTCGGATCTGGGAATGATCCAACAACACTGATGCTAGCCGCACAGTGCCTGGCTCTGCTGCTGGTTAGATTTTCATTTTGACGGTTTCTAATTTAACTAGATTCACACGTCATGGCACGCGATGACCCTTACCCGATACCAGCTCCGAGCTCCAGGACTCTGCAGGTCTCCAGGCTGGGCAGCATAGACAGAATCTCTGGCAGCTCATGTTCTGTCAGCTCCTTGGCATGACTGTCCAACATCATCTCCTCCAGAGAAGCATTTTGAGAGTATGTCGTCCAAAATTGAGTCATGTTGTCCCGTACTGTAAAAGCCACACAAATAATAAAACAGGAACACACTGTCAATAACATAAAATACTAAAAATTAATTGAAGCTATACAATATTTTCTTTTAATAATTTGCTCACACACATCTAGTGGACACCGATTAATTCTGAATTTCATTGCAACATGTTACATTTTTACAATATATGTTAATAAAAAAGTAATAATAATTATCAAACAATGAAGATAAAAGCAAACAGAAGGCCTATATCAAGTTAAAAAGGTGTGAACCAACCTCCTTTCATGATACAACTCATCCAGTGTTAAAATTAGAATTTCTATTTCATGAAGCACTGACCACTCACACTCGTGGGTCTTGCTGACATAGTGACACATTCCAACACTGCATTGACTGAGGGATTTGCTCCACCAGTGCAAAACAATTGTGACAGAAAGCACGTGTCCATGTCGTCAGAGCCAAAGTTGTCAATTTCTCATCTGAGACTAAATGTGCTAAATGGCCCCCATACCTTTGTCCATGGTGCTGTCAGGATGAGAGAAGTGGACAGTAAATGACACAGTCCCGTCTCCACTTCCTGTCATAGTTTAATGGGTGGTGCGCGGCCGGTGGCGTGGGCTGTCATCAGACGCTGTCCACCATTCAGGTGAGCGTATTAGAGGGGAGTTTTTTTGGTACATGATTAACATAAAGGACAAGGGTCTATCTGCGTTGGAGGAGAGGCATGTTACGCGTGCACAGGTCAAAAGTCAAACAGTCAGTGTATGTTCAGCAGCGACTGGTGTGCGCTGCCTGGGCTAATGTTATGTTTCAATGAAGTTCAGGATGAGTTTGTCGTGTCTGTACTTGCACTGGCGTCTTCTCACTGCACATTGCATCAGACACACACTGAAGCCAGATGATGTTTTACACAGCAAAGGTGCGAACATTTACACGCAACTCCCTATTCGGGTGATACTATAGTACTACAGGCAAAATTGCCACTGCAATTTTAGGAAAATCACACACTTTTAGTTTTGTTTGTTATTTAAAATATACATGTGATTCATTGTGATCAATTACCCTCTGATAGTGGATGTAAATATTACTTCCAAACATTATGCTACTGTTTTGTAACATTCTGAAGATTTCCATCACACTAAAGAAGCATTTTATACAAAATGACACTCATAATCCATGTTTTCAATTTTTTAATATTCTGATGATTTACAAGAATATATTCTTTATGCTTACATTAAGTATTCTAAAGGATATTTTTTTAAACAATTAGAATTGTATTTTTCTTCTAAATAAACCTGTCACACAGCAAGGCATCTGTTCAGAAAAGTTGGATTTTACAATTCTACAAATATGACCCTGTTTTTGTAAACATGCCAGTTTTCTGGTCACTGCCCTAACTGCTCTGATCACCAGGGGCACCACTTTGGCTTTCACCTTCCAGGCCTTCTCCAGCTCTCCTCTGAGACCTTGGTGTTTCTCTAGTTTCTCGTGTTCTTTTCTCCTGATGCCATGTATTGTCAGGTTAACCACAACCACACCTTCACATCTCTGTAGCCAAATTACTAGACCTAGCCAACAGACAAACAAACAAATAATATAAGGTTCAGTGTTTATGAGTTTCTATTTTGGATATTTCTTTGAAAAACTGTGAATCTTTGTGAAAAAATTAAGAAATGGTCAGCTTTTAAAAAAAGAAAAAAGATAAGAGATGTCGGCTCCTGCCCCATGTGAAGTTAGGCTGCTGGTTTAACATGTTCACAGGCTGTAAAGTGTGTTTTGTATGTTTCAACTTGCCATGACTTATTCAGCAGTTTTTGTTGTACCAAGTTTTACAGGGTAAACCTAATAAACATAAATCTGTCTGTTTGTGTTGCACCTGTATTTATTGTACTTTACTTTAAACAATGGTTTAGACCAAGCTGTAGCTCTCATTTCATGGTGCCTTTACGTGCTTTGATGAACTTGGTACGTGGCACATTGGTCCGTGATGATTCAGCTAACCCCAAATTCCACATCGTGCGTCTCCGCTCCGCTGCGCCACGCACTGCGCAGAACTTACACAGCCACTGAAATGAATGAAGCCCGTTCCACATCCCGCGTAAGCGCTGCGCAGGTCTGCGCCTCGGCTCCGCCACTCCGCCGCTCTCCGACAGAATTGCGGATGAAGTCTATTTTCTTCTGCGGCAGAGTCCGACCGGATCAAGCCCCACGGTTTAGATCACACCAAACAGGAAAGAGAACACGAACTACATCTGGGTTTCCAAAACAAAAACTGTTAACTCGGACCTAATGACATGTATTAAACTTTTTGTTACCCAGAAGGCAAATGTTTACAATCAATACCACCCGAAACATGTAAATGGTTATAAATCTCTTAAGTACAGTTTAAGGCTGTCATTTTATTCATGCTCTATTCATGCGCTATGTTGACACGGTGAAAAAAGCGATTGCAGTTGCACAAATAACAAACTTTCAGTGAATCTGCATTTGTTTTCTTTCCGCTACATTTGGAGCGCTTTCTCATCACGCGTTCTCGCGGATCCCGCGAGTCCCGCTCCTCGAGACTTCGCAGCCCTGCGCTGCGTGGACGGGCCATGGATGTATTAAATGAACTGGATAAGGTACGCCCCCTCTGACTGTGGTCCCAGATTGATTTGTGGCCGTGTGAGGTACTGCAGCCTCTTGGAACCAGCCTTTTTCTAAAATTGCTAATTATAATTGCGGACAGTACTGAATTATTATCGGTATTTAAATAAAATAGAAGGAAATGTTCTTTTCCCGAAATTACCGTTTTTATATGAAGACGGGGATTGTCGTCACGTGGCGCCCTAAAACAAAGATGGCAGCCATCGTTTCAGGAAGTAAAACAAAGATGGCAGCCATCGTTTCAGGAAGTAAAACAAAGATGTCAGCCTTCGTATCAGGAAGTTACGGAAGCGTAGAACTGTCAATGTTGTGGTTTTTTTTTTGGGATAGTTATTTTGACTTTTTTTTTTTTTTCCGATAGTTATTCTGACTTTTTTTTTTTTTGGGATAGTTATTCTGACTTTTTTTTTTTTTGGGGGATAGTTATTCTGACTTTTTTTTTGGGATAGTTATTTTGACTTTTTTTCGATAGTTATTCTGACTTTTTTTCGATAGTTATTCTGACTTTTTTTGGGATAGTTATTCTGACTTTTTTTTTCGATAGTTATTCTGACTTTTTTTCGATAGTTATTCTGACTTTTTGGGGGATTGTTATTCTGACTTTTTTTTTTTTTTCGATAGTTATTCTGACTTTTTTTTTTTCGATAGTTATTCTGACTTTTTTTTTTGGGATAGTTATTCTGACTTTTTTTTTTTTTTTTGGATAGTTATTCTGACTTTTTTTTTTTTTTTTGCAAAGCTTTATCTTAAAGCTTGAACAGGAAATGACAACACCAGGAGGAATCAAGAGGGCGCATGGCGTCGCTGGAAGAGGATCTGATCAAGTTTTACTTCAGCCTTGGTCTCAGACATGGCGAGATATTATTACTGCTGAACACTGTAGACAATATTGTCATGAGTATGAGCACCTTGAGACGTGTTTTGAAACGATTGAGATTATACAGGCGGAAGAATCAGTCTGATCCGTTGGAGGTAGCAGCATTTCTCATTGATCAACTGAATGGACACAAAAACATGTACGGATATAAGTTACATCATCTCAACTGTATCCAAGATGGCTTTGTGGTGACCCAAAATACTGTGAGGCATCTTTTAAGGTTTCTCGATCCAAATGGTGTGGAGCAGAGGCGAAGAAATCGTCTTCAGAGGCGCAGATACATTAACCCAGGCCCCAATTACGTGTGGCACGTGGCACATTCATATGACTCAAACTCAAAACTCAAACCGTATGGTATTTGTATAAATGGTGCTATTGATGGCTTTTCCAGAGTTATAATATGACTTCACGCCTATTCGACAAATAGTGACCCTAGGATTGGACTGATTCTTCCGCCTGTATAATCTCAATCGTTTCAAAAAACGTCTCAAGGCGCTCATACTCATGACAATATTGTCTACAGTGTTCAGCAGTAATAATATCTCGCAATGTCTGAGACCAAGGCTGAAGTAAAACTTGATCAGATCCTCTTCCAGCGACGCCATGCGCCCTCTTGATTCCTCCTGGTGTTGTAAAGTAGTCATTTCCTGTTCAAGCTTTAAGATAAAGCTTTGCAAAAAAAAAAAAAAAAAAGTCAGAATAACTATCCCCAAAAAAAAAAAAAAGTCAGAATAACTATCGAAAAAAAAAAAGTCAAAATAACTATCCCAAAAAAAAAGTCAGAATAACTATCGAAAAAAAAAAGTCAGAATAACTATCGAAAAAAAGTCAGAATAACTATCGAAAAAAAAAGTCAGAATAACTATCGAAAAAAAGTCAGAATAACTATCGAAAAAAAAAAAAAAAAGTCAGAATAACTATCCCAAAAAAAAAAACACAACATTGACAGTTATACGCTTCCGTAGGAAGTAAATGCGGAAGTAAGAAACTTTTTTGGGGTCATGCGCCAATGAGCACTCTCCATAGGGATAAACAGGACGGCCATCTTGGATTCATCTTCCAGGTTTTATTATAGTTCTTTTTTTTTTTCTTTTTTTTTGTTTTTTTGTTGCTAGAATATTAGCTTTATTGACTTGTAACTGAAAGTGCAACAGTGAATAACACATGTGATGACAAAAGGCCTACCTCTTTGAGCAACAGATGTTAGAAACTGCCTGGCGACCCACATTATAGACAATAATATTAACAAAAAATTACTTTAACGCCAACATGTTGTAGGTTCAGCAGCGTCGCCCTTCAGTTGCTGTGCTACACATTTTTTTTTTAATTTATTATTACATGCATAATATACAAGACTCTCGATGGGAGATGGATGCATTTCTGCGAAATCTGTAACAAACATTTGTGCTTAAACAAATTAAATGAAGAAAAAAAATAAATTAAAACACACATATATAAACAAATATCAAGGCCTGTCAAACTCCTAGTAAGCCATGAAGCTCCAAGTAAATATTACATACATAGCTATTTCAATTCACAATAATACATATTTAGAGACATCTTCACACAAGTTTGCAATGACCATACAAGAGTCTTTCAGTCGAGACAAAGAAGCAAAATAAGATTCAAGTTCACTTTTAAATACTGCGAGGGATGGACTTTTACCTTGCCATTTACATTTGTGAATATGGTATTTACCCATAATTAAAATTATATTGAAAATTGTGAAAAATTCATTAGACAAGTCATAATTACCAAAAAGCACTTGTTCCAATTTCAATTGTGCAATTTTGTTCATTTTAATTTTCAACCAGCTCACTATATCAAGCCAAAAGTTCTTTGTTATGCGACACGAAAAAAATAGATGTTCGATTGTTTCCTCCTCTTGAGAACAAAAACACATGGCTCCACCTCAAAACCAAACCTCTTTTTAAGCATCGTCATAACTGGATAATACCCATTAATTATTTTAAATTGCATTTCTTTTACTTTGGGGGGTATCGGCCATTTCATGTATTTTCTACATTTATTTGTTATTTCACGTTCACAACAATATATTTTATTGTTTCTGTCAAAGTTATGAAATAGTTTACTTTTAAATATTTTGTTAATAGTATTATTTTTGCATTTTTTATCATTTAATGACATTTGGTTTAATTGTATTTTAGGCAGGGTTGTTTGTCTTCCAGCATAGTGTAAATAGTTCTGAATTAAGTTTAATAAAGCGATGGGTATTGCTTTGCAAACTTTATTATATTCTCTAACTGAACTTTGGATATTAAATTTTATTTGGAAGTCACTGAAACTAAGAATCTGGCCTTGACCGTCTAGTATGTCTGTGATAAAAATTATCCTTTTTTCATACCAGCTTTGAATGAAAAGTGTTTTTCTATTTGATGTAATTACTCTGTTGTTCCACAAGGTGGAGCCATGTGGAGAAAAGTTATGAGTAAATACCATCTTCCAGTAATGTAAGATCTGTTTGTGGTACTCTGACAACTTTACAGGCAATTTGGATACTTCATAATCACATTTTAAAAGAAATTCTAGTCCTCCCACCTGATCAAAAATACGTTTGGGGATATTAAACCATATAGAGTCTGGTTCTGTTAGAAAAGTTTTAATCCAATTCACTCTAAACACACCAACCATGGACTCAAAATCCATAGTTTTTAGACCTCCTTTGTTGTACTCTTTAACTAGTTGTGATTTTTTTATATAGTGTGTCTTATTACGCCAAATGAATTGGTAGATTATTGTGTTTGTTCTCTTAATAGTTTTTGGAGTAATATACAGCGAATAACTTGGGTACACAAGTTTTGAGATACCTTCGGCTTTTGATAACAAATTCCGGCCCAGGATGGTTAGGTCTCTTGTTAACCAAAAGTTAAGACTTTTTGAGACTTCTTCAATTTTATCCTTGAAATTTTTTGCTTCTCTTACTTTTACATCTCTGGATAAGTGAATTCCCAAATATTTAATTTCTGTTTTCACAGGGATTGACTCTAGTTCAATATCCGTGCAGGCATACAATGGTAGTATTTCACATTTTTTTAAATTAAGGCAAAGGCCTGATGCTCTAGAGAAAACTGAGATGACTTCTAATGCTTTTCTGAGGATTGATTTGTCTTTCAGGAAAATGACTGTATCGTCAGCAAATTGACTTATTTTAAATTCAGTATCATATACTTTTATTCCTTCTAAATCAGGATTATTTACTATGAAATAGGCCATTAATTGTGTACAGAGAATAAATAATTTGGGGGAAATTGGACATCCTTGGCGAATACCGCAAGAAACATTGATCCTTGGGGAGATGTCATTATGTATTGTAACATAACTATAGATTTCGTCATAGAACATTTTGATTATATTGCAATATTTGTCACCAAAACCAAGAAAATTAAGAGTTTGAAGTAAAAAATCATGCTCAATGGAATCGAATGCCTTGTAAAAATCTATAAATAATATTAAGCTATCTGAATCTGTTGGGATGTGGTAATCTAACATATTTAAAATTAACCTAACATTATTTTGTATCTGTCTGCCTTTGATGAACGCTGACTGAAACTCATCTATTAATTTATGTAAGATACTTTTAATCCTATTTGCATACACAAGAGCTAACAATTTATAGTCATTACAGAGAAGAGTTATAGGTCTCCAGTTATCTAATTTTAAGAGGTCCTTGTTAGGTTTGGGTAGCAAAGTTATTAAACCAGTTTTCATTGTTGGGGATAATTGACCATTATTTATACAATCCAAAAAAGCGTTAAATAATAGCTGTTTCATGTCTTGCCAAAATGTTCTGTAAAACTCAATAGTTAGGCCGTCTATACCAGGTGATTTACCATTTTTCATCTGCTTCAGCGCAACATCAATTTCTGATATATTTAAATCCTCTTCTAATAATAACTTATCTTCATTTGTTAATTTATTCATGTCTTTAATTTTATTCATAAAAGAATCACATTCATCTTTCAAAAAAATTTTCTTATATAAGTTACTGTAGAATTGACTCACTTCTACCTTTATTTGGGCAGGATCTTGGATAATAATACCATTTTTTCTCAATTGGGTGATATTCTTTTTTGTTTGTCGTCGTTTTTCAAGGCTGTAAAAATAGGATGAGTTTTTCTCCCCTTGTTCAATCCATTTGGCTTTGGATCTCACGAAGGCGCCCTTTGCTTTCTCTAAGTAAAGTTCATCTAGTTGATTTTGGAGAGAATGTACTAACTCTTTGTCTTCCCCTGTTAGATTGAGCTTTTCACAGAGTGCACTTATTTTTTCCACCAAATCTTTATGCTTGCATTTACGCATTTCTGCCATTTTTTTCCCTGTTTCAATTGCTTGTTGTTTCACCCTAAATTTGAACCATTCCCATTTACTTATATTCGACATGTCCAGCTTAGTTGTTTCATTTAATATTCTTTTAACTTGGTTGCAGAATTCTTTATTTGTTAATAATGTATTATTAAATTTCCATATATTATTGGATTTCGAGGATGCTAATAACAATGAAAGATTAATATTGCAGTGATCGGTAAGTGGTGATAATTGAATATCACTTTTTGCTACTAAGTTTACTGTGGTTTGTGACACCAGCCAATAGTCTAGCCTTGAGCGTATGTTAGGGTCAGCAGGACTTGTCCAAGTGTATCTCACTTTGTCAGGATTTAACATTCTCCAACAGTCTATCAAATTATTTGAGTCACAAAAGCTGCTTATAATATTATCATGGATTGGTTGTGTACCCTTAGGAGGCCTTTTATCGAGCCAGGAATTTGGTGCTATATTAAAATCACCTCCTGTGATTATCCTGTCTGTGCCATATGTTATACTCCATTCTCCGATGGATTGGGTTAATTTTTTCAACATATTCCTATTGAGACATCTGTTGTTATAACCATATACATTAATTAACATAAGTTTAAGCTTTTGTATTTCTATTATAACCATTATCCAGTGGCCATCCTCGTCCCTTTTATGATCAATTATTGTCCCCTTAAACCTGTAAAATAAAATCATTACACCAGCCGAATGTGAGGTACCATGCGAAAACAAAATAGTATCCCCCCATTGTTGCTTCCAAAATTTTTCATCCTCATTGTTGGAATGTGTCTCTTGTAAAATAATAATATTGGCTTTTAACTCTTTACAAAATAAAAAAATGGCCTTGCGCTTAACAATATTCTTTAAACCTCTAACATTTAAGGAACTCAAATGAACAGACATAACTGAACGAAGTAATTATACACCTATCCACCAAGTGTACTCTAACAGAAGAATATTATGATGAGCAGGAATGAGCATGTTGACCTTAAACCCTCTTTTCCTTTCTTTCTTTCTTTTATGACAGCATCTTTGAAAGAAAGATTCTTTTTTTTTTTTTTTTTTTTTCCCAAAAAACCAACCAGTGGTGAAAATTTCTTAACCATAGGCTCGTGTGATGTACAAAAACAATGTCTAACGCACTAACCGTATAACCACTTCTTATATCTCAACTCTTTTGCCATCAATTAGCGCATACCCCTCCTTCAAGATGGCTCGTCGTCCTTTGCGGCGCGCTTCTTCCACTACCGGCCAAAGTTTCGCCCGGGCTTCTCGATCTTCCTTCGAAAAGTCTTCCTTGAATCTAATGTTCATTTCTTTGCACACTCTTGCCTCTCTTGACCTTCTCCAGACCTCGTCCCGCGTTGTCCTCATGCTGAATTGGATAATGATTTGACGTGGCATCTTATTTGTGGCTGCATCATTCTTTTTTCCCAGTCTGTGAACAGTGTCCACAGTTTCTCTCAGTTTGTCCACTGACACAGGGATCACTCTCGTGAGGATGCCAATCACCATTTCCCGTGTATTCTCGTTTTCCTTCTCTGGCAGTCCGACAAGCTTAAGATCCCAGCGCCTCCGGTACCTGGCGCTCTCCAAGCACTTCTCTTTCAGTTCTTTGTTTTCTTTTGACAGTGACTGAACCTGCACTCTGAGTTTATCCACTTCGTCTTTATTCTCCTTTGTTGCCTTTTCGTTTGCTTTCATCCGCAGCTCGAAGGTTTCCAACTTGTTCTCAAGCACATCCAGTCTTTCATCCATCCGTTTTGACAGCGCGTTTATCGCATCAAGGACGCTCTCGATGCTGACCTGTCTAGTTTCATTTCTCCTTTTCAACTTTTTGGGATTTGGACTTTTAATCGAAGTGTGCTCCTCTAGGCTTTTAATGTGGTTGAACTCCATCTCTTCTAGGTCAGAAAAATCGTCATCTCCACAAGCCTCGCGTAGCGCCGTTAAGTTGTAATCATGATCCGGGATGCTAGCAGTTTGTTGAGGATTAGCCATTTTTTCCGACTCAAATATGACGCTTTGCTTTCCTCAACGTTGTTAAATCAGTTCGAAAAACGGTTCTGTCAGCCTTATGTTATTGTCTAGCGTAGCTGTTCTTTCAGAAATCAAGGTTTAGGACGTCCACATCACTTTTTCTGTCAGACCTGCAACTTTTCCAACTGCTCACTCCGCCATCTTTTTTCTCCCTCCTCGGTTTTATTATAGTTCTATGGGACGGGCGGAGACAAATTGCATCCAGTAGGCGACGGTCTGCGGCGCAGCGGGGCGAAGCGGAGATGCATGATGTGGAATCCTCGGGTAAGTCTAACTGGGCACTTGCCATTGAATTTTCATATGTTTACATTTTTATACATTCCCACAAGATGGCAGTATAACACAAAACAAGCTGCAAAAATCTATGGGAAATGACATCCTCACTCCCAGAAAGAAGAATATGATAAAAGCGCGGTGATGTCAAGAACTATTTCTCCTCAGATACAGGCCGCAACGAGTTAGAATTACTATTCTTTTTTTTAAAGGTTATTTAGGACTATTATCTTTGCTTATTAAAACACTTATTTGACAGGCACCAGTAAACATCACAACAGTAACAAGGGGGAGTACAAAGTTTTTCATTGAAGGACTCCATGCACCAAGAGAAAGATCACAGACCGGTAATTAATACCGAATCATTCAAAGAAGTTGAATTTATCTGAGGTTTTAAGTGATACAACACTTTAATTTAGTCTTTGAAGCACACACACAGCACACAGTTACAGTGTTAGCCCGCCAGAAAAAATGAGAAATTTCAAAAAGACACATGTAAAGGTTCATAAAAAGATCACAGAAATGATACATTTTAAGGTAAGAGTAAACAATTATAATATGTGTGACATTCCCACGGCCCATGGTCCTTGGGAGGATCCAAAGTGATTTTTTGCTTGAACTTGAATGAGGATGTTGTCATCAGACTCTTTGCACAAAATAGATTAATCTAGAAAACACATTTTCAGGGTTTTTTTCGCATAAGAAAGGGGGGAAGATGAAGACTTAAGTGTAGAGTGATCATGTTGCGGGTAAAATGTATTTATTTATGTCATTAACAGCGCAATTAATATACATTATAGAAAAACACAGCTTATTATGCACCTATAATAAAGGCAGACCAATGTTCTGAGTCCCAAATGGCGAGTCCCTTCTCTTTTACTCATACAACTGTACTCAAAATGTGCAGTAACAGTATTTTAGCACTAGTCAAAACAGACTGAAAACTGTGGATAGTCTAAATTATGACTATTACTGCATCAAACCTGAAAAGGCAGAAGTGGTAGATTATTACCAGGAAGTTACATTTCTAATGTGTATTTTGTTCTTGAGAATTTGTTATCGCTTTTGCCTGTGTTTTACAATTGACTGTAACATTTAAAGCAGTTCAAGTCCCTCCATGGCTTAGAACCAAAGTACATCTCTGACATGTTAGTGCCATATGAACCACCTCGGACTCTGAGGACCACAGGGACGAGCCTCCTGCTGGTGCCCAGAGTTAAGACTAAACATGGAGAATCAGTGTTTCAGTTTTATGCAGCCAGGATGTGGAACGATATTCCTGATGTTGTCAGATAGGGCCCTACACTGGCAGTCTTCATGTCTAAGATAAAGACAGTTCTGTTTGGTCGTACATATGAGAATTTTATATGTAATTTATATTTTTAAAACTAATTTTAATATAATTATTTATGTTTTTTATTTTTGAATTGTGTTTTAATGTTTGTACAGCACTTTGAATTGCACTTAAATTACAAATAAACTTTGCTTGCTTACTTGCTAATATTAAACTGTATTTAGTTTATTTGTTTGTTTCTCAGGGACCATATAGCATTAATCAAAGAAAACATTAAAGAGATTCTGTGTATCAGACTATATAGCTCTCAGAGCTAATTTTCATGCAGTTCCTGAGACATACAATACATAGTATGAACAAACAACATATACAATGAAATGCATTTACAAAAATAATCAAGATCTCTATCCCCTTCCGAGGGGAGTTTACAAAAGAAATGTTATACATTTTAAATGCAAATTTAAAATGTTAGAACTTTATTATTTCTAAACAGAACTTTTTAAAAATCTTGTATAATTACAAATGAATGCAATTTGCGGAGGATTTGTGGAGAATTGATGGCGTGATGGCGTCTGTGTCCACAATAAAGGACTTTTAATTTCACTGATCAGTTCTACACGGCAATTGTCCGCAAATCCTTAAATATATGTATTCATCCCCGACGAGCACCTCAACTTTTCCCCTTGTTTTCACTGCTTCTGGACCCAGTGAAGCGTTCACTCTACATACTGGTCTTCAGTCATTTTAAATGTGTTGGCAGTTTGTTCCATTCTGCAACAGATTTGAAGGTTTTTCTTTTAGGTTTGCTACATTGACCATTGGGAGTCGATCTTGTTGTTCTGCTCATCTGTTCAGATGTTAATGCTGCAAACTACACTGTGGCAAAACAAACCATACATAAACTATGTTAGTAAAACAGCACTGACTCATTTTGCGGCTGGTGCCATTGGACTATGTGACTTCTTCATTTAACAGTTGCACAGTTTTGGTAAAAGCAGGTAAGCAGGTCCCACACATTTCCCTGACTGAGTGACGCGCAGACACTATTAAACATTCCCATATAGCTGCATAGCATGCTTTGTGAGCATGACGTGAATAAATTTACCTGGTATCTCTAGCTGAATAATCCTGCTACCCCAGGACTTAAAGCACTCCATTGTCATGGAGTCAATAAGAAGCTGGGACAACATTTATATTTAGCCTATATGTAAACTCACCAATTGTATGTCTCTAAACTGGTCATACTGTATATTCATAACCTTTACCCAAAGTTTGACTCGCTCCTTATGGTGACAAAACTATTCTGTGGCGAAATATAAAAAATATGGAGAAATAAGTTAGAGTAGAGTAGAGCAGGGGTATAAAACTCATTTTGAGAGGGGGGCGAATTTAGAAAGTCAGAGCTGGTCAGGGGCCGCAGCAGAGACAGACTTGAAACGCAATAAAATACATTTTCCGTACCCACAAAATCTATACTGTAGGAGATAGTCGCCACATTTATAAAGTATATTTGGTATATTTTAGAATTTAGAAATGATAATATCTTATAATCCACAAACTAGCTTCAAACTATGTGTTTTAGTAATAAATCATGTTGATATTACATATTATTATTATTATATATTAAGTCATGGATTATTAGGCCCAATAATTACTGATGCAGTGATCTGCACAAGTCTGGAATTTTAGGCAGCTCCTCTGTCTCTTTGTCTGAAACAATGGTTTAACTCTGGCTCTTGTGTCAGTGAATTATCAAACCTTCAGCAGCAGAGGTCATGAGTCCATATATTTGCAGCTTTAGGACGAGTGCTGTTTGTTGTCTGTGAGCGAAGTATTGCTGCAGCGCTTGTCGTGTTATTGAGGAGAGAAAGCCGAAAGAGACACGGGAGAAAGTGGGAGTGTCAGATACCCTCAGTGTGATGTACACTTATAACTCATGGATACCTCATACACTGCTCTTAATAAACGCAACTGGTGCTGTTGGTTTTAGTTTTTATCAGACATATGTTCGCTTTATAACACAATGTGACCGCGGTGAAGTAACTTTACTTGGATAGAAAATTTGCACCAAACAAACAAAGTCATGCTTCTCCCACTTTGACATTCTCTCTGACCTGCTCCTGGAGCTCCTGCTCACATCCCGCGTGTTCTCTGTCCATTTATTTGTCGAGGAAAGTTAAAAAAAAGACCGTGAAGAAGTGCAGAGTACACAAGCTGGGTTCAACTCTCGTCACTGCGCTGCTGGAGCAGCGGGGGAGGGGCCGTGTAGGCGCGGACACTGCAGTGCATTGTGGTAGTTGTAGTTTTGATGGGTTCTATGCGTTTTATTATTCTGTTTTATTACAGAAATTGCCCCGCGGGCCGCATGTTTGACACCCCTGGTGTAGAGCATACGCTATCTCAAGATTTTATAAGAGAACGCTCTTTTTCGTGGCTCTAGGTAACACACGCACACTTCACACGAGTGCCATATCTCAGTGGTATAGATGTTATTAGCGCCACAATTTTTAAAAATCAATTTGTAATTGTTAAAGCGGATAGTGTGCTACAGCATATTTTCGATGAAAAAGTATGTCACAAATCAAAAAGTTTGAAAAACAAGCAATAGAATAGACAACCTGACCACTGACTATGACAGAGAAGGACAAGCAGTATAGGCACAGGATTGACCCCACAACCTCCTCCTGTCAGTGTCACTGTGCTAGCCTTCCTCCAACAATGAACAAAGTCTCTTATTTATAAAGTCTCACATCTTAAAAGCATCCTTCTTCCTCTATTTCCTCTCTTACTTTATGCTTTCATCTTGTTCTCAAACACAAACATTGGAGCGTTTTCGGCTGCAGCTCTAGGGGAAGATTGAGATTAAAATATTAAAATCAGTGGTATTGTATTGTAGCTTTGGGGGGAAATATGCCTTACTTAGATGATACTATTATCACTTTTTTGTGTAGCATTTTGTGACTTCCTTGTCTGTGAAAGGTACCATAAAATAAATTTACTCCCATCATCTTCATCTCTAGATCTGACCGCTCCATGACCCTTGTACACCATGAATCTTTGGAACCTGCGTTAGGATCCAAAAGGCGGTGTTGCAGGCCACGGCTGTGGGGGCAAAAGTAATTACACAATCTGTTTAGGTGTCATCAGCACATAATTTCAGAGAGCACTCAGACATGAAGGAGACCTTGAGTTTTCTGGGCTGCTTGTGAGCTGTGGAAATGTAATAAGTGAGGAGAGATGTTGCTCCATCTCATATTGATTTTTGATGCCCTTGCAAACAGTAGCAGTCAAGAACAACAATATGCTGTTAAGAAGATAATACTTACACTGTAGATGAAGCTTCCACAAGATTAAAATTATGGGTGTCAAGATATCATTCATATTATTTGGAACTAAATAAACACTTAGACATGTACAGTTGTGTCAGTATAATTCACAAATACCCTTGTCATACCTTTACCAAGGTCCTGATGAAGCTTTTAGTTAATCTTACCACACCTCAAACGGTAAATAAATTGTTCTATGACTCATGAAATATGTGAAAAATAAGCTTTTTCTCTTGTGACATTGACACATTCTCTGCACACACAAAACACAAGAATAAAAAAGTTGTAAAGCCGCAGCTGACTCATAATGAGCAGTACATTTTATATAGACCTGATTTCAGTTGAAATGTTAGTAGTAACAATCTGTATAATCAGTCAACTTGTATTAAAAAACATGGAATTCTTGACTTCAATATGTGTTGCTATAAATGATGAAATATTTTACAAAACACTAACACAAATCTTGTTTTTTCTGTTCAGCATCATTAGCTTCAAACCCGGTGATATTTCTATGTAACCTTTCTGATTCATTTCAGATTAAAAAGCTAAATCAGGGCAATGCAAGTCTGACATTTAGAGCGGCTACAGATGACCAAACCCCAGCAGGCAAGTCCCTCGTCTCCCTCGTCCCCTCAATGGTAAGGCTTTACTTCATGCCTCTATGACACTTGTGGACCCCGGCTAAAGCTAATAGAGCTGTGAATCACCCAGCTGAGTGGCAGCAAGGCACACCGGAGAGCCTATATACACACATAAATCAGAAACTAGAGTAATTATTTTGAATTCTCCATCAGGTAAGCACTGAGTACCCTTGAGATGATCCCCACCTCCACGCATCCTTTAAACCTTGACAGTTTGAGGGATCTACTTCCATCCATGGACTCCCAGGGTTAGAGCAGAGAGGTAGGTTTCTGTAAATCACACATACAAGGAGCAGAGGAAGAATAAGACAGACAAGTAGGTAGACAAAACCATGTCGAACAAATGAGCAAAATGTCTAGTTTGGATCACAGGCTCAGGAGCCAATCAGTGCATTCTAAAGCTGGATTTGAACTGAGGCAGTGGCTCTAGGTGCACAGGCATGTGTGAACTATGTAATACACTGGATTGTGAACACATGGTATGTGTGGTACATGTAGAAGCAGCTTTCCTCAGCTCGTCCAAAAGAAGTGGGATGAAGAGATAAAATCATGTAAAGTAATGTTTGCTATGTGGGATTTGTGCTGAAATAAGGGGGATTGCAACATGACCAGGACTTGCAGCCCAGTAAACTCTGCTGGGGGCTACAAAGATAGTCCTTTATTACAGTGTGTGCCAGTGGCATCAGGTATAACAGCCACCAGATACCAGCTTTATTTGCAGATGGAAATTAGCTTGCATAGCTATAATCTGGTGCAATCATCTTTGCCCCCGAGCATAATGTCATTGTACATGGTCCTGTTCAAATAAATAAATAAATAATACATAAATAAAAATAATAAACAAGCTCCAAAATAAACCCTAACCCTAGCAGTCATTACAGTCAAGCAGACTTCCTGTTTAACCGAAGGTCACTTTATCTGATTACTTTATCAAGCATAAAGATGTAAAATACTATCCAGCACCCCGTCATATAAAGAAATGACATAGTGTGTTCTTGACATTTACTCTTTTTGTGTCATATGTCTTGCTCATCTGTGACATATACATTTTGCCCATAGTATTAACCTCTGGCATAGTCTGAAAGCACGTGCTTTCAATGCACAAAGTGCTGTGAGACTGACACAAATGTGCAAATAAATGCACAAAGCTTGAACCTATTTATTTTCTATACATATATATTGTGTATTTCATTAGCAAGGACCACGCCACAATGAGATGTGCAATACAATGATTATTAATGAAAGGAAGCGGGTGATTCGAAGTAGCTCGAAGTAGCTCGTAGATGATGGCTGGGTGATGAGACTCAGTGTGGGGGCTCCGTCTCGGTGATCTGCCCAGCCGATTCGGGACCCCCCCTTCAGTGAACTGGACGCTGAAAGAGAAAGCATATGACATAGAAGGAGGGGGTGGCTCGAGAGAATAGCGGCAAACGGTGATTGAGGCATAGGCTGGTATATGAAGGCTTCTGGGAGTTAGAGGTGTGCCCAGGGACGGCGATGGGGGCGTGGTCCTGCTCACGAACCTCAGTTAACATATTAACTACATATATATATATATATATATATATATATATATATATATATATATATATATATATATATATATATATATATATATATATATTGATAACTCTATCAATGTATTATTCAGAACTAAATTGTTTGTGTTTGAAATCTTTTGAGCATTCACATTGTAACTTTTATGATTTAGGATGAGATTGAACAAGTTAAAAGTTTTCTTCATTCGTTGTTCATTTTATACAAATACCAGCGAGGAGAACCAGGGTTGAGCTACGCTAAAGAAATGGGTGATACAGTATTTAAGTGTGGGGCAAGAGCAGAAGTCTAAGCCCGACCAAAGCTCTGCTGAGTTTGGCTACAAATCCTTTTACAGCTCTGAGTGTGTTTAAGTGTGTGCTCTGAGCTGTGAGTGTGCAGGTGTTAACAGCAGCAGCAGGAGGAGGCTTTTGCATATAACCTGTAGCTGCTAAAAATAGAGGCTTATCCTGAGGCTTGTTCATGCCAAACGTAGTGGTTATATAAACAGGTGAACACAGACTGGAAGAAGACGGGCAGTAGTAACAAATGTTTTCCAACCAATTCTTCGACATACTGCTTATACTCTTTGTTTCAAACCAAAGGACGATAAGTGGGTCACAGTTTAAGTAGACAGACCACTGACCAAAGTGCTGTGCAATTTTAAAGACTGATATAATAATGTTTGATAACAAAAACAATAAAGTGCAGTGTCTCACTCAGCAGAAAAAAGGTGAATGGCAACAGTTTAGGCTTGTTCTTCTTTATGTCAATACACATCAGAGCCTTTTTGCAGCTGCATTGTAGTCACTGTAACAGTGCTACCAACTGAGAAGTAGTGCTTTGCTTGACTGTAATATTTCTTTGATAAATATTTCATTTATTTTAATACAGTCATACATATTGCCCATAATGACTGGCATCAGATTAGACAAATTTCTCAATAACAACAGTACAACCAGTAAAAGCACTCAAAGATACAGGTTAACTAAGATAATTAAGATACATGAATGACTCCACAACTACATGATCAAATCATTTGGTCCAGCAGCTCCACTTTCTATGCATTCGTAGTCTTCACAGATTTCCTACACCAGATTTCCTTCCCTAGAGACTTGACCTTACTCAACACCCTGGTCTTATCGTCCTGCTGCATACTCAATGAAAAACATCTCTGCTGCAAAAGCTGAACATTATCTGAGAGGTTTCTTTGCTTTCTGAACACAAACATGGCCATGTATCACGCATAAAAATATTGTCTGTGTAATACATAATAAGTAAATAGTTGTTTGCTGCATCTCTGTTTATCCAGCTACTCACAGCAGCTGCAGCAGACAATCACAAAACAGAATATTCAATCAGCCATCTGCAAACTGGAGAAGAAAGAACAGAAAATGTGCAGTGTAGAAAAAGGAGAGAACAGACAGGCTAAATGACCTTGGACCAGAGAAACAGATGTGCTGAAAGTTTCAGATGTGGTTAAAGGTGAAACTTGTTTTTTCTCATGTGTCTAAATTGAGAAACAATCACATTCTGTCTGCGCACATTATATTTGGCCTCATGTGAACAGAAGGGCATCTGATTTAAACACCCACATCAATGTGTGAAATGTGTAATCCCACAATGCAGAAGAGGACGAAATGTCATTTGGTTTTGAGCAGATGAACTCTTTTAGTGCTAGTCAGTCAGCACAGTCAGTCATTGTTTAGGTTGATCATATTTTTTGAGGAGATATATTGAAAATTTGATAATATTGCTTTTCTGAAGAAATGCAAAATTAGAAAATCATAGTCTATAATTAAAACTCTTTAAAATCACCGCAAAAAGAGCTTTGTGTTAGACTCAAACAAGACATGGCACATAGCACATCACTGATGCTTTGTTAAAATGCATTGTGACCCTCCCCTGATTGTGCCAATGTTGTAGATCTCATCAGGCCAAGCGGCATGCAGTGTCATTTATTATTTTATTTATTTTTTATTGTTTACAGTAATACACTGTTTCAATGTTCAGGTGTTAAATTCCTGACATGATTAACATGTTAAATGGATGCAACCAGTAGACAATGAAAACTTACTCTCCATTGATTCAAAGATTGCCTGTTCACTGGGGGCCATGGTTTGGGGTGCAGCCAAACCCATGCCTGCCTCGCTTATTGGCCAGCGACGCCTAGACTCATATGGTGACATTTGGATGTTGGCAGAGCTGAAATGTCAGTGTCCTGGTGGAAAAAGCCTCTCTTACTCTCTCCATGGACAGAGCAGAGCAGTGGTGGATCATGACCACTCTGCAAATCCAGCCAAACCCATTTGTCCAACAGTAGCCTCTCTACACCTCCTGTACATTACACTGGTCTTACATCACAGTAATGGAGCTCACAGCGGAGCCAGCACTGCAGAGATAAAACTCTCAATAGGGCTGTATTTGTGTCGGAGTCAATAGCAATGCAGCAGGAAACCCCTAAGACCTGGTTCATTATGATCCGAATGAGAAGCGCTCTATTTTAGGACATCAAAGCTACGCACTGGTTATTGATCTAAAGCCGTGAGAGGCGCTGCAGCCCAAGGACGACAACGGCCTCCTCGGGACATCCTGATGCCTGGACATTACAGAGGGAGAGGGGCAACACTTAGAGCTGTCATTATGAGTCACATGAACTGGCAGGTTTAGGATGGATTGTAACAGTGGCTTTGTTTTTGCATCTTGGGAAATCAGAATTCTTTTGCGCTTGCGATCAATGCATACCTTTTAGTACATCATTTCTTTTTACATCTATTAATCCATCTGCAATCAGTCACAAACGTGTGTGATCCAATGTGTAAGTCCCGACTAAGCAGCTTGTCTGCATGAGACTGGTAAAATGTAAAATGCAGGCTAGGAGAGCGGATGAGGCAACAACCAAAATTAATAAGAGAAAGATAAAAAGTTGTGTCCTACAAATAATATAGTCCAATAGATAAAGCAACAGTGCACACACATATACAGTCCAAACACAAATTAATTGTGGGAAATGGCAGGTTGAAACTATTACTTTTTACAGCCATTGGTAAACTTTTGACAATACAAATCAAAATAGATCATTGGTTTTGTGCAATAGTAGATTGAGCTCCAGACTGCAGCTGAGAAGGCGCACACAGAAGGTAACAATTCTGGTAAGCCATTAGTCAGCATAACTGCTCTGCCTTGAGCTTCTTCTTCTACCTTCTCATCTATGAACAACATGAGGTCAGACAGACATGTGGGTCAAGTAGAAGCATTTATAACCACAGCACATTTAATTAAGTGAAACGGCAACATAAAACAGCAGCAAACAAGCTCTACTCGAAAATCTGCTTATCTGATACATATAAGAAACAAACAATCTAATTTCATTGCACAGGTAATGGTATGCGTCAGCATCTCTTGTGTTCTGTGGAAATCAGATTCTCAACATTTCAAGAAGTAGTAAATAGTCTTCTTGCTTTGACAGTTCATTTTATACAATCAATTTTTACGAAGCCATTCTGCAGCAGTGCACATAAAAAGATGCATAAACTCTTCTGATAAAAGCACTATAAACCAAAGGAGTCCTGCGGTGCTTTCTTAATGCATAAACAGGGGAAGTATCGGTCACGATGACGAGGCCCTCTGAGGCACTTTCCACTCTCACTAAACCCGAACCTCTTTAGATCATCTCCTGCAAACAAAAGTACTCAATCTTCACAACCTGGTCACACAAACTGACTTCAAAAGCAAGTGAAGTACAGAGCTGTTGAGATAAGCCATATTCAACCCTTGGATTGTACTGTCGTCTGTAGTAGTTAAGTTAAGGTTCCCTGTAGGGAAATTTGTCTTCAGCTTGAATGCTGCTGCAGAATCTCCTCAGCTGGTGTGCAGCGCCTGGGGACCCATCTCCAGATCTTTGTGCTAGACTTGGTCAGGACTGGATGATTTCTATCTAATGTACATGTTTTGAGTTGATGGGGAAAGTGGAGCACCTGGAGGAAACCCACCCAGACACGGGGAGAAACATACAAACTCCACATAGAAAAGGAATCGGTCCCTCAACTTTCTTGATGTGAGGTGAGAGTGCCAGCCACTGTGCTGCCAAATAACAGTACAAACCTGTCACAGAAATGAGACTTGAGTGATGTGTGATAAAACGAGGAGTAGCTCTACAAATGGGAGTTGAATTGAGCTGAAGTGTGAGACAAATATCATATGTCATTCAGGCCATGTAGGAGGCAGGAAGATTTTGTTTCACATTCATGTATGTGTGCTTTATTTATTATCTTTTTCAATGCATATATTTTTTTTTCAGTTTTTGAATGTTTATAAAAGGAAGAAAAAAGTACACAGAACACGACAGAGAGAACAGACAAATAAATGTCAGTTTTTCCAATTTTCTAGTGTCTATTACTATGTCAGTCTTTGATTGTTTGACCCTGTCCCTACAGCCAAAAATCCATTTATTGTATCCATGGCAGGAGTTTTGAGGCCCAGAGGTGCTCTGTTGATCTCAGACCAATATCCGAGAGAGCTTCTTGACTTCATCAGTACAGAATTTTACATGATTGATGTTTGCAGGTCCTACACAGACTACTACTACACACATGTAATAATGGCAGGCTAATTGGCAATACAAAAATCAACATGAAATATACCACACAATGTTGGTCTTAAGCTACGAAGAATACTTGTCATTACCCACATTGTATATATGAGTATCTACCCCTAATATAAGCCCTTTTAAAAATTACCCCCCCCCCCTTTTTTTTTCTCAAATGCAAATGCTCAGTTTATGGCACAACTCTATCGACTGGCTAAATTGGGATGATCATGTGCTGTCTGCAATATAGAGACTCTGCTTCCTCAGAGAGAGACAATGGCTGTCAGACTCTGAGCCACTGGGCTGCAGTGATCTACGGCCTGCTTAGATCCTCATTTCCCAGAGTTCATTGCTCTCCTCCATCAAGCAGTAGGCAGAGCGCCAAGCCTCTGCTCCGCGCACACCGGTGGTCTAACTCATCCTCACTTCGGAAGGTAATATCTGCTTCCCAGTTCATTTCATTCTCGTCACTTTCATCTGTATTTTGCGCAAATAAAAATAGATCTTTCTCAATTGGGAACTATGTTAACTGTGAGTAATTGAGAGTTAATGCAAGATAATAATCTTTGAACTTTGATACATCTATTTACATTTTTTAAAACAACGTAATCATTTTTAGCTTGCTTATTTCATACAGTCAAATTGTTTCTTGGTACTTTTTAATGTTTTGTAACTTAAGTTCATTGTTTATTTATGTGGTTGTTTTTAATGTTTTACATTACACTTACACATTACACTCAGTTACATTATTGAGGTTTTTGCACATAATTCACAATTAAAACACTACAAAAAAACACAAAGACCAGAGAGACCACATAAAGTAAAAGTATGAAAAAAGAGCACTAAAAGACATACAAAGACAATTAAGTAAGATAAGTCCAGTGTGGGTGTCCCATTGACCAAAGTCGTTCAAATTGGTCAATTTTTAAATTTAAGGAAAAATTCTTTTTTTTCCTTTTTTTTTTTTGCATTTTGCATTTTTTGCATTTTTCATATTGTTATTATTTATTTATTGGTTTATTTTAGGACATTTTAAAGAACATGCAACTCCAGAATTAACCAGCGGAGGAAACCTACGCAGACACAGGGAGAACATGCAAAGTCCACAAGAGAAGGTCCCGGGTCACCCAGGAGTTAAACCCAGGACCTCCTTGCTGTGAAGTGAGAGCACTAACTGCTGCACTACCGTGCCACCTTTAAACATGCTCTTGAATACCTTAAATTTGCTATCTCATGTTTTGAAACAAAAAGAAAGGAAGGAAGGAAAAAGAACGTGAAAAAAGAGAAAGAATTCTGAAAAATTTAGACAAGGTTAAAGGACGATTTCAAGACACACAACTTGATGTATCTGCACTCTTTTCTTTTAAAATATTTTTAATAATGATTTTGTATGTCTTAATCTGTTTTGTGATTTTAATGTAATTTCATTCTGTTATGTAAAGCGCTTTGAATTACCTTGTGTACGAATTGTGCTCTACAAATAAACTTGCCTTGCCTTGTCTAATCTCAGTCCAACATTTCTGAGCAATAGGACAGTCCCAAAAAACATGGTAATGGTGGGCCACATGGCAACCACAGTTTCTTATTATAGAATTGTTATGAAAAATAGGATATCTTTTTCCAGGACAATTCCAAAACTAAGAAAACGTTTGAAAAACGGTTTATTCCAAGCTTTCCTTTTACTTAATATTGCCTGCACTACTCCACATTTTCAGATCAGAGTCTAATCTGACATTTAAATAACCCATGTTTTTCCTGGCAGAAAGGGATGGAGGTAGACTGTTTTTGGATTTCGCTGCTCTGCGGGGCAGGTGGAGCAGGTGTGGAGATGTGGCTCTTCACTCACTTCACTACATCCAGCTGTGCATTTGTATCCGTACACCAAGACACCTCCAAAACCGCCACAGATGGCCCACTGCTTCTGATGACAAATGTGCTTTGGTTTTGTGAAGGGGATGGGCTCACTGTGATGGGAATAGCAACGACACAATTAGGCCTGAAAGAACAAAGCCTGTGCGATGGACAGGCAAATGGTGCGATTAATTGCCTCGGCCTTGCTCCGGGCACTGATTCCCAAGTTAGGAAGACATCCATTCAAAAACCTTAGAAAGCCAATAAAATATGCCAATAGACAATAAATGGTTGTGTGACTTCAGCTGCCAAGGAGGCTATCTCTGTTTATTAAGATATTGATGTGAGTAGACCGATCGCTATTAAAGTGACATTATGTAGCGAAAAAACAAAAACAAAAACCAAACATTCTTTAAATCATATTGCCCTGGAGGCTGGTTTTAAAAACAAAATTGTACACAAGGCAATTCAAAGGTCATTAAAATGCTTGGTGATAGCACACAAAAATAAGGTTTAATTGAACATTCAATTCCACAAGTTCTATGAGTTTCAGTTAGAAGTGTTTCTCATCCAGGGGTGCAGGGACAACTTGGGGTATATGAGCACTTAGCAGGGTACACTTGGAAGATAAAATGTTAAAAGTGAATTGAATACATTTTTGTTGTAGTAAATTTGATATCCTTAAGAATGTTTTGGAGGACATCATTACAACTAGAAAATATAATACATATATAATATAATACATTTAATAAGAAAAAAAAGTGGAAATTATGTGGAACTGTTTATCTTTAAGCACAAATGTAGACTTCATACAACATTGCAAGCTCAACAGAAGCCAAACGTTATACAAAATTATGAATGCACATTTTCTGTATAATTGTATGATAAATTGTCATTTACACATTATTAACACATTATTAGGAGTCAAATGTTTCAAATGTTTCAGTTCTATTAATATAAAAACATAACCGAGGGTAAATCAAGGTTAAACTAGTCTGAATAAGGAGAACCAAGAATTAAATCTGCACTTTTCAACATTTTAATTTTAAAAACAGTCCATTTCTGTCAAAGGGAGGGGCCCGTTGTTATTGTGATATATTTAGTTGTGCAGCCCTAATTTCCTGGTAACCTTTGTGACTAAAAAGGGGCTTAAAACTTCAAGATACTTGAAGATACACATACTGTCTATGCTTTCCTCACCAGGCAAGTGCTTAGGAGATCAGGAGATGACAATCGAAGGCTTACTGATGTGGTTCATCAGTAAGCAAAGACAAAGATGGATTAGTATGATCAGTGTGTTATTAGTTACTATTGTAATACTTGCTTGAATTGCAATATATATATATATATATATTGGAATATAAGATGCATTAAAACACTGACGCGAAAAATGACATAAAGAACTTACTTCATCAGTCCATGAGTTTTCTGTCTCTTTATCCAAAGCTCAGTCCAAGCAGCTTTGGACTTCACTCTCCACATGGGAAGGCTCACGTCTCGTTGGGACACTTGTTTCAAGTCCAAGACCGCCAAAGTTATCTCAGAGTGGTGAAATGCACGATACAACACAGAAATATTATTTGGCTGTAAAAATAAAGCAAATTTAACAACAAACCATATTAAACACATACAAATAAATGTGGACATTGATTTGACCCTTTTGTTGGCTTTTCTTTGAAAAGGTTTGACATGAGGGTTAAGGTGAGACACTATAGGTGAACAGGAAATCTTGAATTTAAAGATATTAATTTGAAACTTCTGTAGTTTACTCACATTGTTACGGCCCCAGGCCTACAGATCCTGCCTCCTTTAGTGTTTTTTCAAATATTGTGTTTTGTGTGAGTCTGTGTGCTGGAAGACTTGGAGCTACATCCAGGATCATGATTGGCTGCGGCTGGCTGGTTCCTGATTGGTGCCACCTGAGAACACCTGGCCAATCCTGTGGCTCCACATCAGCCCCTCCCCAGGACTTAAGGACTCTCTGTTCACCTGTTTGGGGCTGCTGGCCTGAGTGTGGCCAGTATGCCATTGTGTGTTGAGGGCTGCAGTGGCTGTACCTGCACTTGTGTGTTTTGTTCTTTTGTGATGTTTTATGAGTTGGATTTTGTTTTAGTTCTGTTACTTTACCCTTACTCCCCTGTTCATTAAATTGCATATTTATTTAAACCTTTTCACATCTTTAGTTTTTTGTTACTTCCCCTACCCTAGCAGAGCTGGGTTGTAACACACATAAATGTAAAAAAAAAAGTAGTAATAATCAAAAATACACATATTTAGGACGTATGAAACTGAAAAATGGACAGAACCAAGTTTAAATTTTGTACACATATTACTCACAAAAAACTTTTGTTTTCGCCTCATTTTTTGGACCTAAAACTTCAATAAAATAGTTTTAGAATTACATCAAAAAGTCCTTCTGTAAGTTTAGTCAAAATCTTGTTGAGTCCCAGATTGTAAAGTATAGTGTGTGTGGGAGCTACTTTAAGTGCTGATCCTTATGTCCCGAGGGGAGAAAAATGTATTAAAAAAACAAACAAACAAACATCTTTCAAGTTACAATGTCCCAGAGAAATCCATGGATGAAGTAGATTAAATGGAAGAATAAAACATTTTAAGAGCAGATTGGACAAGTTTGTTGTTTCCACATGAAAGCTGATATGTCAGATATGTTGAGGAAGCAAAGTGACCAAAAAACAAAAATTGAAAAAAATTAGTTTTGGCTGTAGTGTCTCACCTTTATTGTTTTCTGTAGCCAAACATCACATGGAAATAAATTACACATCAAAATTCACCAAAATTGTTGTTAGTCTACATTTCTCAGCCAGAAGGCAGATCCTGAAAATCTCCATTGTTGTTTAGCACGTGTCTGCTTTTCTTTGCATGTGTATCTGCACTGCTCTGAGGGAGAGGCAGAAAA
Source organism: Rhinogobius similis (assembly GCA_019453435.1). NCBI lineage: Eukaryota > Metazoa > Chordata > Actinopteri > Gobiiformes > Gobiidae > Rhinogobius > Rhinogobius similis. The sequence continues at coordinate 24,995,265 of CM033630.1, read as the reverse complement.
ACTACTTACAACAATTCACAAAATGTATTTTTGAATTTCAAGTATAATTTCTTGTGAAACTATTGTGAATGTGATCATTTCCACATTTCCGTTTTACTGAATGCTTGATTACGGTTCACTTTTTAATGAGATTACATACAGTCACTTACTCAGGCCTGATTAACTCAAACTATTATTATTTGGACAAATATTGTACACAAAGAATATAAAATGGCCATAGAAAGACATATCTACTGATACATCAAGCTAATTTAGACATAAATCAGCAGAAAATAGACTTACCTTCAGTGCCACATAGGAACCTCCCTCCCCTCGTTTTCTTACTGAGAATGTGCAAACAAATGAAGTTTGAGCTTTTAACTAAGGATTTGAAATAACAAGTTCTCTCAAAAAATAATCTTTTATCCATTGAAATATACCAGCATTGACTGGCTTCTATGCAGTGACTCAAATTTAAACAAGTAAAAAGTTAAAGGAACAAATAATTATTAGTCCTGTTTACAAAATATAAGTTGGGTTTTTAACAGTGAAGAAATCGTTTTGTCGTTGTAAGGCAACTTTGAGTTAAAAATTGAAGTTAAAAAATGACCTGTTTTTCCTGCCTTTCCTGTGTCTATTGGGCTTTCTCCCAGAGCTTTCTCAACGTGACAATAAAGTCTGCAAACATTTCATCTCTCTGAATTGCATAATTAAGCATTGAATAAACATTATAGACTCATTAATATTAAAGTAGTAGTGATTCAATTCGATTTTATATTTATTTGTCTTTGTCACCAACATTTATGCCCTGGTGTCACACCTTAAAAATCACAGATTAAGCAAAAACTGTAGCATAGAGCAGCACTGGAAGGAAGAAAATGCTGAACATGGGAGCTCAGTGTGGCTGATTTAAATGGCTGAATGTTTGGGCCTTGAGAAGCTGTAGCTGATAGAGTAAGAGGGCTAAGGATTACATTAATCTGACACCTGATACGACACCGCACTATGTGTCCTCTGGGGTGATGTACCTGACCCTGCACAATTCAACTATAAATGCAATCATGGCTAGTTCTCAAATAGATTGGAAAAGTTTGAAGCAAGTGATGGCAGTGTCATGTAGGTTATACTTATATAATCACTTTGCACTCTTTTCTTCTTCTAAATGTATTCTTATTGTTTTCTTATCATATTATGTTAATTTTAGCTGATCTGAATGAATTTATGACTATGCTGTACTGACCCTGACCCTAATTGTTGTACTTACAACTAAAACAACTAAAGAATATGTCATAGTTAAGTATAAGTGATAGTCATGTTTTAATGTTTATGCCTCAGTAAAAACATACCCGAACTTGTGTTTTGTTTCATTCCAAAATGGTCTCCCTCTCCAGAATTTGTCGATGTAATCCCACATTCGTCCAGGTGTGCTTCATTGTAGAAAAGGTTTCAGGGGTTGACACGGAAGAGCAGCCTCTATGGGACCGCAAAGTGCAGTCCACCTGCACCTACAAACCACTCGTTTGAGGACACTGAGGGGAAGATATTGAGCAGAGAAAACAACTGGTTTGAAAGAGTAAAGGAAGCTATTTTTGTCAAAAGAGAGAATCCTTCTCTAAACAGGAATGGGGGCTTAAGATTTAATTTGGCTAAGATTTATGACAGCCTCCTAACACCCTGGTCCAAATAAATAGACCAGTCAAATGCTAATGAGGCCATCAGCAGTGATGAGGGAGCAACAGCCAGCTATCAATGGAAACAATAGATCTAAGACTGTAATCACAGATTAGCCACAGGTGAAACTGGGCAGGGCCAACTATTAACCTAACAAAGGCAGGCCAATTATCAAATTTCAAAAGACAGGCGTTCAGTAACTCCTCCCTGTGGGCAGGACTCTTACTACTTAGAGTAGCATATAAGCCTGAGTTCCCAGACCAGCTCTCTGACTGACAATGACTTTTGGATAAAAGTCGAAACGTCTAGATCTTCAAACAGCGTCCGGATGACAACCCCTGAAACCTTTTCTTCTCCCTCTCCAGATCTGAAAAAGCACTTTGTGATGCTTAGGTGGTAATCCAGGAAGTATTTTAGTATTTCATGTTTGTATTTTAGTCTGTGCTCCTTCAACAATGTCCTGAGAAGCACTGTATAAATAAATTGTATTATTATTTTTCACATTATGATAGTTGTAGTGGTGTAATTCACCTCGATGCATCTCTTTGAACCTTGCCAGCGATTGCATTTTAGCCTCATTCCTGCTTTGAAATCAGGAGTGAGTTTACCACACATATACAGTATTCTAAGATGTACAATACTCAAGCTTAACTGCCCAAACAGTTGTTCAAAAGGCCAAAACAATGCATTACACAGGACTTTAAATTAGAAGCAGAAATCCTGGGCAGGTAGAGCAGAATGCAGCCCATCACACCGCCTTTTCATTGGGCCTCATTATGGAGTTGTAAGCCACATTAGAGGCCTTGGTGACAAATGACTTAATGAGCTACACAGGGAGTCCTAATTATTCCACAATTAGAAGTGTAATTATGGGCTGCTCCAGTAGCTTGATTGCTCGCCGGCAGCAGTGTGAAAGAGCACAGTCATGAAAAGGTAGATTCAGTCTTTCAATCTCCTTTTTTTTTGGGTGAAATCCTGAAATTCTCAGCGCTACATTGAAAAGACTTATAGTGCATTTGAAGCTTAGTGAACATGATTTTAATGAGGATTGCCTCTTTTTCTCCGGTTTGACAATTTTGTTGAAAGTTATAATTGTACATTCATAGACGCAACATTCTCTATCTCTGTCCATGGCTGAGACATGACCACTTTACTAGCCGATGTTACCAGTTTGCTTTTTACATGCTAATTATTATCTAAATTAAAATACCAAAAGGTTTACACTCTCAACAGTGACTTATAATGGGGCTTTCACCTAAATGTAGTGGATGGGTTGGTACCAGCTGACACTCACTGGATTATTCATAAATTGCGTGGCTAATGGTAACGGCTACAGAGAAAATAAATGAGACATGAGTCCTTGAAATCATTCCGGACAAAGTGATAGATTGCACGAGAATCATATTTGTATGTCTATGAATGTGACATAGAGGTAATTCCACAACTGTTACCTAGCAGCCATATTTAAAAGAGGACCAAAATCCAAATCAATTATACAATAGTTATGATTTGACAAATCATAACAAACACCTTTATTTTGTTTAATTATTGTTTAAACTGTCAGAAAACTGTGTCCGCTGGGTGTAAATTGTCCCTGCATTTTGGATGGAAGTTGCTCATCGATGACATAGATAGAAGGGTTAAGTTTTTGAATTCAGCACCACTTTCTGTCATTTACAACTTTTATTTTGTCATTTTTTCTTCACACACTGCAACTTGACTGATGTAAAACTAAATATTCACAACAGGTACTATCCCACCAAACAATGTAATAATAAAAAAAACATGAGACCCCGTCATGTGCACAATTCAAACAAGTATATCTAAAATAAAGAAAAACTCTTAAATGATCCAAGGATTCTGTGTGTTCACTTTGATATGTTTCGACTATTTTAATCTTTCAAGAGACGAATAACAACCGCGCCATCCAACTTCTGCCAAACAATATTCAAGTTAAGAAACAAAGCAGCCAAATCTGTCCCATTTTCCCTGTTTTGGGAGTTGAAATTATCTTCCAAATCTGTCCTCTTGCCCTACTGTCTGGTGACTCTGCAGTGTTGCGGTGGGATCACAAATTTGGATTACTGGCTTGCACTTTTGGTAAGGTTCCTGCGCACACAAATGTTGGCGGATAATTGTGGTTACCAAAGCAATTCAGTGTGGAACTGATAAGCTCTCGAAGTAAATGTACTGTAGGCAGAGTGTGGAAAAGCTCATCAAGTCAAACATTATGTAAACCTCATAAAGATTCCGAGGGAAGACGCTCAAAGATGGACAGTTTTACTTTTCTCTGTGGGGCAGAGCTGAAACCAGTAAAATCAATTACCTATATGGGCCTACACTGATTAGTCTTTGTTATTTCATCCATCCCACAAAAAATTCCGCAAATCAAAGATATTGGCAAATAATTTACAGACTTTTTGTGGAAAAATGAAAAGCCACAAATCAGACCCAAAAAAGCCATGTCTTGTATGTCTGACGTAAAGATTCTACCATAAGCTCCCTTTTTATGGCTACTTGGAATAAGACCTTTCATTCACAACATTCTATGGCAAGGTATATAATTATCTAAGCACATAATTTGAATTAACTAAAAGTACTGTCAATTTATATGCACAATTGGTGTAAAGACTTCTTTAAATCTAGTTTCTATGGAGCTAACTCTTCTCTTGGACATTGACTTTGAAAAAACAAAACAAAACAGGGTGTATGGTGGTGCAGAGCGGTGAAAGCTCCTGGGTTCGATTCCTCAGGCCAGACCATGATCTCTGTGCGGAGTCTGCATAGCACGTCCTTCCTGTGTAACCGTGGATTCTCTCAGGGTACTAAAGCTTCCTCTCACCGCCCAAAGTCACTGGGTGGAACACAGCCAAATTTGTTATTTCCCTAATGGAGATGTCATAATAATAATAATAATAATAATAATAATAATAATAATAATAATAATAATAATAATAATAATAATAATAATAATAATAATAAATAATAATAATAATAATACTAACAGTAACTCATTTAGACACTCTGTACTAGACTCCTTGTTATATGTGTTTGTGTTTGTATTATGTTGCCGTTTGTTTTGTCTTTATTATGTGCTTGCCGTTCTATATCCATCAATGCTCAAAATTATGATTTAAAAAAAAAGCAAAACATCATGGGCAGCATTCATCACACAAAAATTGGGACTAAACTGGAACTGAACCCTGAACTGAACGTGGACTACACCAAGACTAACCCTGGAACAGAACTATTATAGCAAAGACAAGGATCAAACCTGGGGGACATCTTTTTTAGATTCTGACTTATCGACTCAAAATACACCATTTAAAGCAACATGTGAAGAAGCAAGTGTCTAACAGTGGCATAAATCAAATGTATCTAAAGTGCACATTAAATGTATCCGTTAAATGGTTATAATATCAGGGATGGAAAGTAAATACCTAACTTAATAACTTTATCATAAAAAACAAACAAACAAAAAACTACATTGCTTTTTTTTACCCTCAATGAAACACTCATATTCCAAACAGTCTCAGTGTGTTCCTCTTTTTACAGGGTCAGCCACAACTACCCAAGGTCAACTGTGTGTGTCGTATTTTACTGGGACCATATTGATCCCTCTGGGGGTAATTCATCTCTTCTGCAGGAGGCTCAGGTACACAACATGGACCTTGAGGTTGCTATCATTGTTCTATTGCTTTAGGATATTGCAGTGCACTAACAGGGCCAACTCAGCCAAATGCCCAATTTCTCCAAAACCAATAATTCCTCCTGTTTGTGTAAACCCCTTCTCAGTATGCATGGTCAAATATATTTAAATTTGTACTAGCCACTCTGAATTGAAGAATGAGCATATTGCAGATGGCTTCAGGGTCATTATGTGACGCTCGTAGGCAGGGCTCTGGTAATGAGGCGTTTGTACTGTAGTGACAGATGAGAGCTGGAGGGCAGGAGCTCACACTGTCCATGCCAGCCTGGCAGACTCTTTCTGCTCTACACCCCCTTTCAGAAACGGAATTTTATTACGAATGTAAGGTCTAAAACACACCATGAACAGACAAACCACAAAATCATTCACTGTAGATTAGTTTTGATCAGACTTTTAATTGGACTTCACATAAATAACATTGTTTCATTTATATTTTGTATAGAATACATTTTATATAATATATATTTTCCCCTCACAATTTACATCCTTCTCTGGCCTAAATTTTCTTTTTTTAATGGAAACAATAAGCCTTGCCTCACAGCAAAGCTCTTTTGTGCTGTATATCAAGGTCCAAACGGCAAAAGAAGAGGCGCTTTTCTCTTTGTTGTCATAAAAAATAATCTCCTCAGTTACACCAACCTAAAAGAAAAAAAAAACTATTGCATTGTCTCTAGGGTTTACACTGCACTACAAGGAGGAGTGGGAACCTACTGAAGTTCATTCACTGTATATATTTGAGATGGGACACAGAGAAGAGCACGGCAAAGGATCTGATATGAATGGTAATGAAGACTGCGTTTCTTAGGTGTCACAAATTATATCTTTTAGAGCAAAAAGGAACAAAATACCTTATCTGTAGGTAGCCTACTCTAAGGATGGTGAAAAAGTCATGAATCTGCAGCAAGGTCAGAAAATCATGCAGTGACCCGGCCAAGCATGCCTGCACAGATGAGTTGAGCTTGTCAGTCCACATTGCAAATCAACACGCTGCCAATTGAAGCATCTCTGACCAAAGTTATTTAACAAGACGGCCAGATATCTGGATGCCAGGTAGATTTTTCTACCGTTTATGACAGAAAAAAAAGAAGAAAATCTGTTCTCTTTTTCCCCAACGTCTCCAATGTGTTACTTATGACCCCTGGTCATCCTGTCAACATACTGCCCCAGTCTTCAGTCCTCAGAATAAAGACTCTGCAAGACAAAATAAAGAGGCTGCCAAACATTCCCTGTGAATAATTTCTTGATGAAATTCCGCTGAAATGTTTCAGCACACAAATTCCAGTGTATTTTCACAACTTATTACTCGTAAAACATCTGCACTAACCCATTAAACATTTGATTGTCTATGTCAGAGCATTACCTGAATATCAACACAAGCCCAGTTGATCTTTAAAAGAATGCATGAACATAATGTTGAAGACAAACCTAAATGATATGTTCCAGTCTACACATATCCAATGATCTGCAAAAAGGATCACAAAATGTATCATGCATTTATCAAGACAAGCAAATCAAATGTTTATGTGTGAAGACGAAGCACAGAGGGAAACATCATCATGCCGTGACACAGTGACAGACAGTTAGTGACAACCCTTTCCAAATAAAAAGTTATTTTTTTAAATTAGATTAAAAACATCATATCCCTTTTTAAGAATGCAGAAATAGCAATTAGAAAGCAAAGGAAATAGTATTATTGCAATAGACTTTATTATGGTTATAACTAACCATAATCCAGATTTGTTCAAGTTGTGGCTGAACACAATGAGCAGCCGTGCCAGTAGCCCTCGTTCATTCAAACCACACCTAGTCAAAGGGCTCAAGGTGTTTGTAAAAGTGCATCACAAATATTGTTGTGATTAATAATAAAAGTAAACCTAAATTTGTCTTAAATAACACATTTTACCTTAATATTCAATAAACGTCTTATTATACAGTTGAGTAGTCACATGATGCAAATCTCCCATTATAAGGGAGCAACTTTCAGCTTCTGCAAACTTGGAAGTTTCAGAACAAACCTTTACAAATGGGATCTAATCTTGGAGGAAGATCATTGAAGGACAGCCAGCTAGACATGGTCACTGACACCAGAGTAAAGCAAAGTTAAAACAAAGTGTCCACCAAGTTAGATTAGTGTAGGCAAAGGTCCAGTATCCAACTGTGGACTGTATGAAGGCACATCCACAATTAACTGGTAAACTCAAATAAACATACATGACATCTTGTATGTAATTTATGTTATTTGGACTTGTTGTCTATGGCAGAAGCAAAGCTCTAAAAAAACCCAAACTTAGATAAAGTCTGTCTAAGTCTAAAATAAAAGAGGAAGACCACACAAGGTCATGAAACCATCATTTCACTCATGAACTTGACATAAACCAAAACAGAAATGTGGTGTGCATATTCCCAACACTTCCTTCCTCCCATTTGTGTCCACTTTGCTGAGTGAGAGCACAGTCTCTTTAGCTCTTGACCTCTGACCTCCAGCCCGGTTGCCCTTTTCCAGATGACCACTGTACTTTCTCTCAGTGACAATTCTTCATACCGGTCAAGTAGGGCGACTCCTGCCTGCACAGCCCCATCTGCTGCTGCTGCTGCTGCTCCTGGTGGTCCAAAGAGTTGCCCTCCACAAAATCTGGCACAGGGAGTCCTGAGAGGATCATGACTGACTTGTTCCAAATCATGAAGGTGGGCACGACCGGCAGCAGGAAGGAGATCTCAAAGGTGTGTATGTGCTGCGAGCTCATGGCGTCGTAGAAAGACAGTGAGTTGTTGTCGTAGTCCAGGAGCACGCCCAGCCTCCTCAGCTGCAGGCTCGCTTCCACCAGCATCTCCTTTCCATCGTGCCGCACCATGAAGTTGTTGTTGCAGCGCGAGAACACCCACGAGGATGAGTTCTTGCCGCTCCACTCGTTTTTGGGGGCTGATTTGTAGGCGACGCCGATGGCATACCTGCGGGGAGAGAACATTGAGAGATTGAATGAAAGATATTGCAACCACAGTCTTTAGTGTTTGGTGTTGCACAGTCAGGCAACCTCATGCTGGGGACACATGAGACAGCAACAGGCCTGCTGGGAATCAACAGCATCAAGGGCTATACTTTCCAGCCAATTAGTGAGGCGAATGTAATTAGGCTAAGAGTATACACTGTGATGTATCAGTTTTGCATAATGGCCTAGATTTCAACTCTCAAAAGTAGGTCTGAGCAGCGTAAAAATTCTGATTATTATACCAAATAAGGTACTTTCAAAAATCTTAAGTAGTGTTTCTTGTCAATGTTACCAAATCAAATGTACCATTTTTGACATAGTTTTGGTTATTCAGTTGCAACTTAGAAAAAACAAACAAACAAACAAACAAACAAACAAACAAACAAACAAACAAACAAACAAAAAACCCCCATATAAAAACCTTTTTGCTTGCTGAGATTGGGCTTGCAAGTCCAGAAAATGCACTTTTACATGGCCTTGCTCCACTTGCTTGCTTCCATGGAAATGTTGTTCCCCTAGCTATAATATTTCACAGTATAAAATGTATCTATCTGCATAAATAATGTTCTGAAGTACTGTTTTAACTTTATATTTCCATGGAATCATGCAGGTGAATTTCTACCTCCAAAAAGTGTGTCACTTTAATGGTTCTATTGTAGTTTCTCTTCAGAAAAAATAAAGCAACTTTTCTTTTTAACATTTTGAAACATTTTTTTATGTTGAGTTGGAATAATGCAAAGGAATAAAACAAAAAAATGCAACATTGGTTACAAATAATCACAATATACCTTTTCAATCAGCCCCGCACACAGTCATGGCTGAAAGTGTTGGCTGAAATTCTGAATTTCCAAAGTACTCACATACATTTTAGCAAACTGCAGTCTTGCTTTTTATGTCTCCGTGTCAGTAATGGGGTCCACCTGGGTTTCCTGCCATAGCGTTACATTTCATTCAAATTTTGACAGATAGTTGGCGCTGACAATGATGCACCCTGAGCCTGCAGGACAGCTTGAACTTCTTTGGAACTTGTTTGGGGCATCTGGACTATCCTGCATTACAACCTTATATCAGTTTAGCTAGATTAGCAACAGTGCCATGGGTTACAAATATATTTATTATGTTGCCCACTGCCCACAAAGGAAAATCAAGATCTTTGGAGATGGACTTGTAACCTTGAGATGGTTGATATTTTTCCAATTTGGCTCTTAAGTCCTCAGACAGTTCTCTTCTTCTTCAGTTTTTCTTGGCTTTCAGGTGTGATTTTTACATTGCACACACACCGGTTACTTGCCCATCACATGCTTAAACCAAGTTATTTATCCACAATTTTGAAGGGGTGCCAATAATTTTGTCCGGCCCATTTTTGGAGTTTAGAGTGAAATTATATCAAATTTGCTTTTCTTGTGTTTTTTAAATTGTTCCAATACACACAAAGGAAATAAACGCGAGTACAGCAAAAAATGTGGAATTGCAATACTTTTTGGGGAGAAATATTTAATTTTCTGGAAAAAAATCAGGGGTGCCAACACTTATTTTCAAGTTACCAAGGTCATCATGGTTACGATGTATGTGGTGGAGCAGTTCTTACCATGTGGATGCTCCCAACAGAACCTCCCAGTAATGGCACCCGCTGTCGATGAAGACGTTGCCTGCAGCGCCATAGGACCCTGTTCCGCTGAAGCGCTCGGGGGTGTGGCTCTTCTTCAGAGAGCTCTCGTCCTTCTCCATGGTCAGACAGTCGTTGGACAGTCGCAGCTTCTTATGAGCCGTCTTTGGATCCAATTTAAAAGGCTGACCTGGGGAAATGGAAAATATAATTGTGAGTTTATAATCAGAAAAATCCTGGTCGGGGTCAATACAGCCCCAATTGTGCAATTAAACTGAACAGCCATAAGCGGTTTATATTTAATTTGTCCTTTGTTATTTGTATGTAGAGCACTTTATAATATATATTTTTGAATGGGAAGGTGTAATGAATTAAGTGATTTAAAATTATACTTATTTGAAACCTGAGACCTAAAGTTCTTATTTTACCGGTAGAATCCTAAATCAGATCATCAATTCTGACAAAAATTGAATTTCTATATTAGGGTTATAGAAAGTTTATGTCAATTTGTCAATTCCTAGTTCCAATTTTATTCAGCTTTTTGACACTTCTTATTTGTAATCCTGGATGAAGTTGTATGTAAGACTGACTAAGAAATAAGGAGATAAAGAAGAGTTGTGACACAAATTAGAGTGTCAATTTTCCCAGTGCATTCCAGCAGGAGAAGCAAATAAAGTGTGGTGAGAAGAGCTGGCTGAGAACTCACAGGGAGAGACAGAGGAGAGTGTTTGAAATACAAGGGCGAGTGTCTGCACTTCAAAGCTGTGCGCTGCCTTTGGTAAAAAAGACTTCCTAACAGCAGAGGAAGCCACCCGGCTCTCTCCTCTGAGCCGGCAACACATGGACTGGGAAATGAGCCGAGAGACGCAGCCTTCACTTGCACTGTGCCAGGTCAGAGTGGCCCATTCACAGCAATTGGTACTTTTGACTTTTCAATTCAGGTAACAGTGACAGCAGTAATCTACGAGAAAAAGCCTGGAGAAAGTGAGTGAGAAACATGAACTGATACCAAAATAAGAGCTGAGAGGGATGGAGAGAGAGAGAAAGAGCGGGAGACAAAGACAGAGAGAGAGCAAGGATCATGCCTGGGTCCCTGTCTCCTCACAGCCCTGACATTTAACTATGACACCCCTCATCTCCTCCTCCAGACTCCCACGGCTTAATGACACAATGAGGGCCGACTTTCCCTCTCTTCTCTCTATCCTTCACCTTCATCTTTGCTTCTCATGCGTCTCTCTCTCTCCTCCAATAATCCATGTGGTGAGTGTGTGTTAACGCATGTGGATATGAGACGTCAAGGCCAATGTGCTGCTGGCAGCCAATTACATTAATGCGCTCTCTTCTTTGAACTGCTTATCGCTGCCAGCGCAGCCATTTCCAAACACTGCCGCTCGGTCATGGCTTTTGAGGCTGACTCTGGGGACAGTGGGCTGGGGTTCAGGACTGCACGTGAGGCCGAGGACATCACACAAACACATTTAAACAGCCAAAGAAGAGTGCAAATGTTATGAACTAATGCCAGCAAAACAAGGTCATGCATAAGAAGTTCACAACATTGAAAGTCTTAACAAGAAACTTCAGAGCTATCTTCAGGTATTTGGCCCTTCTGACCGGTAACATGATCAATACAGCTCCTTTACACCAACCCTGGCCGTGACAACTTCTTTTTGTCACAAACACAACTGTACAATTATTGAAAATAAGTTTTGAAAATTGAACTGTGTCAAGTGTGCTAAAGTTTTAAGACTGAAGACACTTTTTGCCCATTATCCATGTAGCTTATTCACTTCCTCTGAAAGAGAAATGGAGAGTCACTGCCTTATATCACACTGAAGGGAGGAGTTAACTACACTGAAACTAACACAAACTAGTTGTTTACAGTAAGGAGTGTCTGTTAGTTAAATTTATGGAAATACTGTAAGATCGTTACCTGAGTCATATTTAGACTGAGGGTCTACTCCACACAGACAAGAGTCTGTGCCTGTTTTTCACAAACATAGAAAGTAACTTCTCCTTGACATAATTCTTTGAGGCTGTTCCTGTTCCCATCAAACAGTGATTTATTTATACTGATGCCCTCCTTCTGGACAATGGCTGAAGTGTCTTGATGACACGATACACTTTGGGAGATTACTGTGATATACCACCATTGCCCCATGTGCTGAACTTCTCATTGACCTCAATTATCAGACAGATATCTTCAGTGAAAGCAACACCGCATAACTCTCTGGAGGTGGCATGTCACATGATTCCATGGAAATAAAAAGTTAGTCTACAGAGTGAAATGAGGCCATGCCTTTTCACGTATAGCAACAGGAGAGATTTGGAATCTGCTGCAAAAAATAAGCTTTGAATCAGTCAGCGCAAATAAGTTTTCTGCTGCAGTCACAGAAGGCCCCTGTGGTACATGCCATTTATCCAAACAACACATAATTAAAGAGAGGTATGCATTAGCGCCAATCAGATCTATTCTCCACAAACTCTAATTAAATGAAATATACACTATATAATGAATGCTGCTGTCATTTTTATGCAACAACAAGACTTAATTACACAGCAGTAGAGGTAGTCCTGAGTTGTAATCTGCAAAATAATGTTAACTGAGTAAAGATGAATACTGTTGCATTATTTTACTCCGACAACCAATCTTTGTAAATATGGAATAAAAACACTAGCTGACAACCTAAACACACTGGTGATATTCAGATGATTTAAACTAACCATAGTCTAGCAACAATGTGCTTTCCTTCTCATTATAATTGTTACACTTGTCCTTCTTTCTTTTTTATTGCAACTGGAAATATTTTTTTCTTTTGTTACAGTTGCTTGAAGTCTACTAATGCCATCACCCACCAAATTAAAAAGCAAACATGTCAAGCACTTTGACTAGCATGGTATCATTGTGTCCCTCTAGAATCATCTTCAACCCAACCATTTTAGACAAAGTATTTTTCTTTTCTTGCTTTGATTAACTGAGGAAATCATTTTCTGCATGAATAAACAATTACAGCATAAAGGAAATCAGCCTCGTTGTAAAAACTGTGCAGTCTCAGCTATGGGCACACAACTTTTACCTGCTCTGACATTTCCCACCGCCTGCAGCTCCGAAACAAGCCATGAGATGTCATTAAAGTGTGTGGCTGTGGGGCATATGACTGACTGATGCAAATGTAATTACATATGACATCTGACTGAATGGGCAGAATCCTTCTGTCATGTTGGTATGACAGTTCCAGATATATATATATATATATATATATATATATATATATATATATATATATATATATATATATATATATATATATTAGTGCTGTCAAAAAAAAAATCTGATTAATCACACTTTGACTATAGGTGAAGGTGAATATATACATATATATATACACACACACACACACACACACAAACATATATATGATGACGGAACAATGTTAGAACATGACTAAAGGCTCAACAAAGTCAAATTTGCATAATATTTGTCCTTTAATAAACATTCCTGAAGTTTTACAATCTGAGTTTTAGTAGGAAGACTAGGCATGCAGCACATGTGTGAAACTGCTGGTGATGTGCTCACCTACTGTTAAGGTGGTACCTGATAAGTATGGTTAACTACAAATTTAGAAAAAATAAAAACATTTTAAATGAGTCCTTGGTGCACAATAATTGCAGTGTGATTTAGCCTCACCCCAATACCATGAAAGCACTCTGCAAAAAGCATTTCACGTCCAGTATCTTTAGGATATGGTTGCATTTACATGTGGCAGGTTTATCCCAGATGCCCTTTCAGAACCAGTCCTCATGCTTTTATGGGTCCTTTTCTCTCATATTACCGGTACGTCTAAATAATACGGTTGGTCTGAAATCTTTAGATGAACAGAATTTTATCGGAAAAACATGAAACATTGAACACTGTTTGTGACATGCTTTAATGTGACAGGGGTGTCAGGGTTTGAGTCTTGTCAGTTATTTCTTTCTTCATTTTCAAAAAACGTCCATCTATTTTTCACATCACTTTCTTTAATCTCACGTCGCTCTCTTCCGGCTGCACTTGGCCGTTTATCCTTACTTCCATAGCATCATCAGTGCTCTACCTCCTACTGTTTACTTTAGGGGCTGTGTGCAGCTTGAGGCCTGTCATCACAGATGCATGCTGGGTAAATATTATTGCAGGTTCCTTTAGCAGGCAGTAAAGAGTCTCATGTCCTCCTGGGGCACAGTGATATGTGACTTCTGGACAAGATTTATCCTACTCCAGTAGGGACCAGAGTCTCAGGACACATGTGCAGAGAGTGAGATGTTTGCTCACGTCAGGATTATTGTATGTGCTCACAAACAACAGTCCACCAACTCTCAGAGTCAACAGTGTTGTCTGACATCTTGGTCAGTCTCCTAATCACAATACAAGCATTAGATTACAGACAAGGCATAATAATACAGATCCTAACAATAAATCTCACCCAATGCATCGCCAACATGATTTCATGGATGAGCCAAAACGTTCTACAGCTAAACCAAAGCAAAACCAAGGTTCTTATGTTTGGTCCAAAATCTTTAAAGAGCAGCATTCAATCCCTGCCAGTCACCATATCCTGTCATGCTAGAAATCTGCATGCTCTTCTTGACCCGTAACTTTCAAACATACAATTTTAATATCTAAGAAACATAGCTGCCAGGTACCTTCTCAGCATTCATGATTCAGAAAAACTGTACACGCTTTCATCTCCACCAGAATAGATTATTGCAATTGCAATTACTGTTTGGTTTACCTAAACATACCTTACACAAAGTAAACTAAAAACAAAACAAAATATAACAACAAATTACCCCTCTTACACTCTCTTCATTGGCTCCCAGTGAAAAAAGAAATAATTGATTTTAAAATACTTACAGTTTTATAGGACAATGGTGCAACTCAAACTTAGCTCAAAGGCATTCTGATCAAATACCATTCATCAAGCCCAATGCGATCCTCTGAACAGACTTCCCACAATGAACTCACGATCTGCTTGTACAGCGTTCAGTCACTGCGGACCTAAGCTATGGAACTTTTTCCCACTATTGCTAACTCAAAAGTCATTTATTATATCTTTTTAATATCTAAGTTATAATGTCATTATCATCTTGCATTACCCAAATTAATATTTCTTCTTGTTGCTTATCCAGTTGAGTTTGCGTTGGTCACCTAAACCTAAACTTCTTCAACCTATTCAACCTATGAGTTTTTGCTTTGATTCTAAAATAGAACCAGCGGCAGATTATATTGTTGATCCCTTTAATGGCACTGATCACAACCAGACACTGAAGTGAAAGGGCCCATATTACACTTCCGAAGATCTGGACTGATGGATGTTCTGTAAATGTCTTTAGCAGAGTCATGTAAGTGTTAGATTAATATTAGATTTTAATGATTAGATTTATCATGGTTTATCTCCATATAATATTACATTGAATAACCCCTGGGACAACAACTCAGTGAACACGGAAATTAAATTGTGAGGATAAGAGTAGAGAATATAAAACCTGGGCTTAATCTAATCAGACAGTGAACTGTGCAGAGTTCATGTGGCCACCACACTCAATGTCATACTTCAGTTATTAAAGCAATGCCAAACTTAAAGAACACGACCATTGACTCCAATAAGATTTTCTCCCTAAAATAAGATAGATAACAGTGTATTTTTTATTACATCGAGATATATACTTAAAAAAGGCATGTAAGTAGTAAACATTTCCTGCATCTCCTCAGTGCTCACTAAAACTCACTAAAAACCCATAGACAAGCCAGACAATTTCTGTAGCCTACATGTTCAGTAATTAGCTAAAGAAACAAAGAAAAACAACAAAAAAATGTTTCAGATTTTCTGTTTACGACAAACATAGTTGCAGTTGATCTGTTTTGAATTGTTTTTATGGCAACAGTGTACATTTTTCCAAGAGAAGAATATGCTGATAATGATATTATATCAATCCAACCCAACAGAAATGTGTTAAAACATGTCTTTAAATGTATTAGTTGAGATTTAATTATCAGATAAATGTAAAAAGTCTGCAAAACTAATCACAGAAGTACAGAAATATTATACTTATACTTTACTGTTATTGTTTACAACATAACGATTTATCTTTTTTTTTTTTTTGATCAGCACGTTTTCAACTATCAAATATTCCATATCTTCAAAACAAGTTTCACAAAACTATATACATTTCGTGATATCGTACAACTTTAATCTGAAGCCTATGTATTGCTTTTATCTTTTCATGAGGACCAGAGTACTAACATTAGTAATGCTACCACTTTCAGTAAAAGAAGTAACTTTATTTGAAAACTTGAAATGTACTATTTTATTTACTTTATTTTTACTTTGATTCTGATATCCTTTTCTGTTGTGCATTGTACCAGTAAGGCCTTTCTTTCAATATAAAATGTCCCAGCGCTGTGTAGATTTCTCTCTGTGTGAGTGCTGCCCGGACAGTACGGTATTAATGGATAAAAAGCCTTGTACAGAGTCTATGTCTGCACACACTCACCCTGCAAAGAGCTATTCTGTGTCTCCTATTCATTCAACACTCTGCCTTTTGCACTCTCCTCGTGTCACTTTTTATCCACTCTGATCTCCCACACCTCTTTGTAGCGTGCCTCAGTAAAAACCCGGTCATGATTTTACTCTGTTGGTCAAAGCAGGGAAAAGGGTCAGAGGCAGCTTTCTCCGTCATTCTTAATTCATACAAGTTACTTCACATGTTAGCTGTGAACACACTGCGATACCTCTCCGTACTGTTGTGTAAATGTTCACTTTGGTCCACTTTCTCTGCAGTGTAAGTTTGAATTGACCCAAAAAGCCACAAAGAGCTTCTTTCCAAAGTCTACAAAATATGACCTTACTTTAAAAGATGTTGTGATACCAAAATAGAACCATGTAGGCAATATAAAATTAATTTTAGAAGCCCGCTGTAAACACAAACAACCAACATTTGATCAAATATTATGAAGTGTCATAACAGCAACAAACAACAGCTGAAAAACTTAAACTAAACATACTTTTCTTCAGGTATTTAGAAATAAACTATGACAAAAAAAAAAGACATAGGAATAGAAACAGGTCCATTGAATTCCTGTTCAAAACGACAGAACTGATAAGCCCTTATAAGCTCTTATGGCAAGCAGCGGATTTTGAATCATTCAACATACTTCTTTGACTAAACTGAGAGAAGACAGTTCACAGCTCATTATACATAATATGTCCCATATAAGTTAATAATGCTATGTTTTGTTTGTTGAATAAAGTATATATTGCGCCTTCCCAAGTTATTCTGAGGCTCTGGTGAAAGGATGGTCTAGGGCATATTTTTCCAAATCGCATGACTAAAAAGAGCCCCAATTAAAACTGAAGCTGTCTTAGAACCCTTTGCAGAACAAACAAATGACTGGACTCTTTGTGAAGCTGAGACTCAGTAGTTTTGGCCTGTGATGTCTGATGGTCTGATTGACACTAGTTTGGGCATTTGTTGGGTTTTAACAATTCCTCTTTTAAAGCTGAGGCTATAACTAAAAACGGGTTTTAGGGACTTGTATTGAAGGAAAAGCAGAATCCATACAAAAGACCTATTCATTTTTTGTGTGATTTGGGTGGGTTTGGAAAACAAATATCTCCTGATTCATCCCAGAATGGCTGATTAGACTTGAAATACATGGGCTGTAGCTTTATTTTGTCCAGCGGCTTGATAGTTTCCTTTTATCAGATGTTGGACAAAAAGGAATAGAAAAAGTCCAAGGGCCCTCTGGTGGGCCCTCCGCCTCGTGTTTAATTTAAGAAAGTGTATTAATAACCCTATTGGATGTTGTTACATTGACCACATGTATAAACCATAGTGCATCTTGATAGGAGAAGCTTTGCCCCAGGGATGAATGGGACAGATGGTAAAGAACTAGGGCCAGAGACTGAGGAGAGGGCACCAAAAGAGCAGATCATGTGCCATTGCCAGGGGTAACAAGGATCGCAGGCCACACAGACGGGGTTAGACTGGGACATGCAAGTCTTAATGCCAAAGAGAAAATTAAAAGGCTTATTTTAAAACACGATCCAGCCCTTTTACAGCTTCATACATTTGGGTAAACTTTTGTCAGCTCTGATTGAATGCAAATTGAGTTCTTGGAGGTTAAATATAGTCCAATTTAACTTTAGGCTTTATGGCACGGCTTGCAGTTCTAACAGCAGTGTTTTTGAAAGCAACATTAAGTAAGTTTACAAAAAAAGACTCGTCTTGAGAAACTTCAATATCTCTTCCTATTTTAGCTAACATGTTACTGAATAAGTGTGTTCACTTTTCTTTGACTTTAACAGGACATGATGGAGGGCAAATCAGTGATAAGTAGGACTAGGGTGAATATAAGTGTGACGTCAAGTTTGTATTTTAAATAAATGCACTTCTGTAACTTACAATCCACTAATCATTGACATGGGCAGAATTAAAAGTAAATGTTTTGTGGATGTGAGATTGTTTTTCTGAAATGTGACAAATTATTACATGAAAGTAACCAGTGAAAGAAGTGTAAGCAAGTTCAATGACACAGCGTTTTCAGCCTTCAGACTCAAGTATCACATCTGTACACAGGCCCATTGTGGCTCTACACCACACCTTTGGTTCAAACAATACATTTAAACTCAAGACTCAAAAACAAAAACAAAGAAGTGCCCCACTTTACCTATATTCACCCTAATCAGCAGCGAACAGTTAAAATAAAATTCTTCAACATACTTCATTCAACAAGAGGTCACAATAAAGCACTGGTAGAATTTGAAGACAATTCATTCAGCAAAATCCCTGAGTACTTCTGTGCTGTGTTGGCTCTGGAACACAGCACAATGTGACTTATTGTTGTATTTCTGTATCAGACTTTGCCCTGTGAGTTTTGCTGCATCTGTACTTCTTGTCGCTGCTTTCTACTTTTGAAGCCACTGTCTGAAATATGATGAGCTTAGCCAAAAGCCCCAGAGTCTCTCATCTTGAAAAATATGACAGCTAAAGACTCCAATCCAGCCACAGACTGAGAGAGCTACTGCAAGTGCAAAAGGAAGCAGCAGAAGAAATGGTGCTTATGGGGAGAGGACTATAATAAGCCTGTCACAGAGATATTTGTGATCAGTTTGGTTGTGACCCATTTTAATCCAAAACATAGCACCACCAGAAGAGATGGCAAAGGCACTATGAATACCAATGTGTTGGGAAGTAGAAGATAAATTGAACTGGTAGTCGAGAGTTTTAGCAGTACAAACTCTGAAGTTGTTAAAATGACCAAATAAAACATGTTCTTGTGCTAAGAGAGGAAGCGGGAGCACAAAGGAACATGCAGGCTCACGTCTTTATCAAAATGTGACAGTTGACCTTTTTAAGTTGGAAATTGGAAGAAGTATATTTAGTTCATCAAGCCTATTTCATTTTCAATAATATTCTATCAGAGTTAGTATTTCATGTAACTGAAATTTCATACACAATTCTGATAATAAGGAAAGGTTCAATAACTGATACTAATTCTGATTCCTCAATGATGATAAAAAATTACTATTTTTAAACAATATATGTATTTTTAAAGTTTTTTTTATTATCATGTTGTCTTACATAGCTCTAATATAGATAATTTATGGGATTTTTAAAATATCAATAGATGTTTAAAGTTATATCTAGTTTCGATACTAGTTTTAACAAGTAGAACAAGCCTAATATCGGTAATATCAGGTAACTGGAGACACACAGTAGATCTTTTTTACAATTCACATTTCCAACGTAGAATTGAAAAAAATAAGTGTCTGTCTTGCCTCCACATTGAATGTGTAACAAACAGTCTGTGGTAAAGGAAGTTATAAATCTAGAATTGAATGAAAAACTATTGTCAGGTATAGCCCTCAGCCAAATGATATGTATGCACACTAATCTTATTTATTAAATAAACAAGTAATGTAGAATGAGGAGTAACCTTCTCATTTACCAGAAGATCATATTTTGTATTTTGCAACAGCCTGAGGATAACATTTTCTTCATTGAAATCACATTAGTTCCACTCCAACAACATTCATTTTGTCCTCTCTTGATATACCCACAACTTTAGTTTTTTTTTAGAGACAATAAGAGATGTAGTGTTGACATCAGTTTCTTCTTTAATGACTACATCTCCTCGTTTTTTGTCTTTAAAACAAACCTAAAGATGTGGACACATTATGTTCCACTTCAATTTTGCCTCCAGTTGCCTTTATTACAGACTTTTAAAGGGTCTATAATACATGCGGCATTAAAATTTCTATTTAAAGAGCGTATTTCATTCAACAGTATATCTATATAAACTATACCTGAGAGATTTTCCCTGTACATTCATCTAAAATTGGAAATGGAAGGGCCCACACTCTGGACAGTTTTATGACAGACTGAGTTGTCAACCATGTCATTTTCACTCCATCTGTTGATGCTCCCAGCTACAAACCAGCCCAGATCACATGGAGACAGTGGTTAGTAACACCCCCAGAAAACTGTTCATTCCCCGATTAGTAACATGTCCCAGAGGAAGATTCACCGCCTGAAACGTGCTCTGGTAACAGCAGCAAATGCCCTCTTACATCCACACAGGTGTAAGCATCTTTAAGGACACTCTAGACTCACTGTCCAACTGCAAAATATATGACTTTAGGGTCCCTGAACTTTCAGACCAACAGCTTGGCAGGAAATTGAATAATAAAACCCAAATCTCTGTTGTAACATTAAAAACTGGAAGCCATAAAAAAGGAAATAAAACTGCATATGTGCAAGATATATCGTTAGTAGACTTAACTCATCAATTACTGAAGCTGTAACAATTTAACATTGGTCTATTTAGATGCTTGAGTCATAATAAAGACACTAGTGAACTTCAGCTGAACTTGACAAATATTCATATTAGTCACATTTTTCTGCTTTGCAAAACCTGTCCGTGACTCTCCCAACAGCGTCACACATAGTAGGCTGTTCCTGTCAAATGATCTTGCCATTTCTTACCCAACAAAGAAGCAATAACAGTTAATCCTGACTGACTCCACCACTCCAAAAAGAAATAGAGGATGCTGCAAGATGTGTTTAAGCTTTTTATGCAATGATGCAGTGGTCTATCTGCTCACTTTATTGAGCAGGCACAGGTACAGTCTATAAGCTGCAAGTTTGTTTGTGTCTCTAATGTTGCCTGAGGAGGACTCTGATCACACCTGCCTATATTTACAGCCTCACTCTGACAAGTGCAGAGTGAGAAACATGCACAGACAAAAGACATTTTACATTGGTATGAAAAAGAAAAAAATTATAGAAATAAGGAAAAAATAGTAAAAGCCACGTTGTGCGTGTTAAAAATGCAAACTTGCATTCAAAAAGTACATTTTAGATGATAGGTCACTGTCTCTTGGAGAAGCATGTACTTTTGGATGGTCAGGCAGTAATGTGGAAGCGTTTTTTAATAATAAACTATAAAACTGACAGTGACTGAGTGAAGAATAACCTCAACATAATCATTTACACCTTCTCTATTTGGACCCAAAAATGACTCAAAAGTGTTGCACCCCACAGGTTCAACACAGGACACATATTTACTGCTTGACTCACTGTTGGTCTTGAGGCGCGCCGGCTCACTGTTGCGGCTCCCTGCCTGGTTGATGGCCTTGACAAAGAAGATGTAGCGGGTGCCACTCTGCAAACCGTGCACTGTGTAGTGGTTCTGCTTGATGTTGGGAACGATCATCCAGCTGTCTGCGGAGTTGTACAAACCTGCCACACAAACACACAGACAGCATGTTGGTTCGAAGGTAGGAACTAGTAGGATTGTTTTTACACGACCTTGGATATGTGTTGTTTATTCTAAAAAGTCAGAAGTGGTTCATCTTAAGACATATTTGCAGTTGTTTGAGCAAACACAGCAATAACCACACACTATTAATAAAATCTAACACATGCATTCTCAGAGCAAATTCGACCAAATAAGTCTTCAAAGGGCATCTGAGGACTGTAGAAAGTATTTGTAGTTAAAAAAGCATTGAAGTATTAAGTTGTGTACAAATCAATCATATAGTTAGTTCATCTATCAAAACGGTGCAAGTTAATACAAAGAAAAAGAAACAATAGTATTTGTGGTACGTATAACATGAAGAGACATGTTGGTAATACAATCCTGAAGATGACGTGCTCTGTAAGCCCTCTCTGCCCTGTGCTGGTGCCCTCTGGATGCATGGTGAATTATTGAACGAGATGGCAACAACATGCATAAGTAATAGGCCAGAGTCTGCTTGTAAATATAAATACTTCACAGACGCGCAAATAAGGGCTTTTATATGTGAGTGGCTTTAAGTATGAATGAGGAAGGAGGGACTCAATGTGGTAAAAGCTATATGTTCAGGATGACTTCCACAAGATTTTCTCAGACAAAGTAAGAGGGGCTTTCATCTCTTTTATAGGGTTAGAGCAACACAATGTAGGCCATCTTTAGCTGCCCTCTGTGCTCCTCTCAAGTTGATACGCAGAATTCTTCTTTTCAAGATGAAAGAGTGGATGAATGACAATTAACACAAATGTTATGATATGTATAATCAATTAATGGGAGGGTAAGTAGCCTACGCTCTTACTGTTTTAAAAAGGACCTGCAATTTTGACTGTAGCCAAAATCAACAAGTTAATTACCACATTTTCTCTCCCCTATTTTATATTGCATGTTTATACATAATAAAATGTTATTAGACTATTAATGTAGGCTTATATAAGTACTAGTTAGATAAAAACCCATTAAACATTAACAATACAAAAATATTCCTAAATTATAATATAAATCTTTAGGTAGATCTTTGGGCTTTAAAAAAAGACCAATTTTTATGGAAACGCAGAATATGCTTGCATGGTTCTCGAATGTGCATGAATTATTCCTATTATGCAGGTTATTTTAGCCACATTTACAAGAACACTCAGTGTCAACAAAAACTGCCTCTTCCAGCCCTTTCCACATTGTACTCCACTGACAGCTGTCCCTGTTGTGATGAAAATGTATCCGCCCACCTGTCGTTCAGCCTCTTTCTGGAGACTGGCTCTGACTATCTGTGGGTTTAAAAAGCTCATATGGAAAACGCTGCTTTCCATTTTTGAAGCTTTTGATCTCGACAGCACCTCTTCCTTTTTAGCTACATCAAATTAGGTCAGCACACACAGCAATATGAAATATCACTGCTCCAACTGCGGAGGAGAGATGGGCTTTTGGACACTCAAGTGGACATGCTGATCTGGAGATGACTAAGGATTTGAACAGGGATGAACAAGTAGACCCTTTTCTGTTATCAAGAAATGATAACAAGTGTCCATATTATAGATAGATATAAGTACATATTGCATGTGACTAACCATTGTTGTGTTTGGAAATACTGTTTAAAGAAGACAAATTATGCTTTGTCAGCTACATAGTGATTATGGATGATACTTGTGGATCTTTACTTTATATTTTGGACATTTAAATCACAACATTGCTTTAAAATCACTTCATAAAAGAAACATGTCAGCTCCCTTCTGGATGAAAGTCTGATTTCCTCCTGCCCCTTGGTTAATAACTAGACATGACTTTATTGTCAGAGAGAAATGTATTTCCAAAGACGTTGTGACAGTGGTTGAAAAACTTTTAAAAATTGTTTTTGCATAATATGTCTCCTTTAATGCATGGTGTACTTTGAGATGATAGATAACAAGGAGGCACATTTGGTAAAAAGGTATTTAGACAATAACATTGAATGCTCTGTATACTTGTGTCTTCAATTGTACCTTAATTGAATTCTAAAAATAAAATGAGAATCCAATAATCTGTCTGTTTGAGTCTTTCCAGATTGAAATACTGAATACTAATACTGAAATACTAAATACATTTAAATGAGATGCCCCTGATATAAATGAAGGTGATTCACTCGGCTGAGTACATTAGTACATGTAGGGCCTGTCTCAGTGTTGTCTCAGCTGCGACGCACAGACACTACAACATGACAGCAGACAGGTCCTGCTGCGAGTCTCAAAACACTGTGGAGATCTGGAGACAGAGACTTTACCCTCTCAGCGCTGTCGTCCTGCCTGCTGCGATACCGACTCTCACTCTTCATTATTATATTAACTTCACCACAAGACACCGCTCAAGAATACAGGTGGAACAGAAATGGCAGCAGATAAAGTACATTTCTTCTGCGCTCTTATGCGGGGTCCCAGAGAATAGAATAAATAAAATATCAAGTAGCTAAAGAAAGAAGTTTGGATGGTGCAAAAGCAAATTCATAGTTTAGAAAAATTAGAGCTCTTACAGTTAACAAACGGATTTAATTTTGTGCAGAATTTCACTGAGAATAAATGATAAAGCCTCATACTGTAACATTTCTATAAGCGCTGTCATAACCTTAATCTGATTGAGAATAGCAACATTGTTAGATTAATGTAAAAACACACCAACACTAATACAAACAATTTTCGACCATAGTTCAGGGGTAAACGCTTATGTCTTAGGATAATCAAAATATATTAATTGTGCATAGTATTTTGGATCTGACCTGACTTTCACGGGTTATGTTGTAAATGTCTAAACTCTTAACTTCTTGCATGCATACTTTTGTTTACTAAGCGTTTCCTCCATTGATAAATCCTCTTAATTTGTGTCTTGATGACCTCGTGTGACCGCGGTTGATCATTTCCCTTACGATAACACAAACAAACACACAGTTGGCCTGACCTAACCTCTTTAACCTCTCTCATGGGAGGAACAGATCAGAGAGAGAACTTAACCACTCGGAAAGTTGCAGTGAAACGAGTGGTAAAAACTCAAGCGGTTTGTTTCTATCTCGGTTGTGAATCTCTGAGGACTTTCTGTGGCTCTAGTGCCGCTGAAATGTATCCTGATGTTTCAAATGGTTAGGGCACTTTATATGGAGAAATGCCAGGCTCGGGGGAACAGGAGCAGAGATGATGACGGCACGAAGGAGGACGGAAAAGTGGAGTGCGCAGGTGTAGGATGTGCTCCTTCTGGATTATTTGCTTTAATTGTATCCTTCTAACACAAGTGCCATTGAGCGGCAATTTACACCTGACCTATGAACCTATAATCTAGAGTAATTCACAAGTGTGCATGATCCTGTCTGGACTGATAATTACTGCGACCAATTTGCTACTAGTGTTGTCATACTAACATTTCAAACCTATTTCCAATACTTAGGAGATGTCCTAGTACTCGAAGCTGATTTTGCATCAGTGATAATTAAGAAAAACAAACATTTTTTAGAAATAGTCTGTCATTTTCAACTCAAAATGACTGTAATGTCTGTAATATTACTTAGTGGTTTTACTAGTTCTAATGTACAGTAAATCAGGATAATTCTAAAACAATTCAGCAAAAGTCGAACTTTGTTGTATTTATGTGATTTAAAAAAAAGTATCAATACTGCTTAGGTCACTATCTCGTTTCAATACAAGTTCTAGGATTGACTGGTGTCCAGATATTAATATTTTGACAACCGCTCTGAAATCTAATTAATTGGAATCATATTGACAATTGATGGAATTGTGGAAAAAAGGAAACGCAAAAAAAAAGAAATTCTCCCGTTACATAAGAATCTAGCGTATAATGCAGTCTATATTTGATAAGCCGCATGTGTTATGTCGTCTTTCAAACTCCTATAAGACAATACATAGCTTCGTCGCACTAAAAATAAAGTATAGAACAAAAAACAAAAACAAACTGTATTATGTAAGACAGCTTGTATAAAATATTGAAGAGGGGAAAATCAGACAGGGAGACTTTTGTTCTACTTTCTTATGTGTTTTTAGAGCAAAGAGGTCAGCGTGTTGTTAAGGTACTCCTCGTGTGTTGTGTTGTTAAGTGTATTTACAACAGAGGATGTGTGCAGCATGAGTGAGCACAGACTGACTCCTGTGAGAGAGTCGTAGTGCTGTGTGTGTTGACTTACTGATGAAGTTGGTCTGCCCAGTGTAGATTGTGTACTGCAGCTCATAAGAGGTGACGCTGAACTCATCCTCGGACGTCCAGTGAACAGTGATGGTGTCGTGAGAGGCCGTGCACAGCTCCTCTCGTATGGAGGGAGGGTTAGGAGCTGCACACACACATGGTTACAGGGTTAAACTGTGGAAATGCAGCAGTGGTGGAAGAACTATTCAATTTTATTATTAAAGTAAAAGTATAGATATGGGAGCACAAAACACAAAATCACATGAAGAAATAAAAGTATAACATGAAAAGAAATCAACTTTTAGAGTAAAAAAGTAAAAGTATTTAAGACCAATTTTGAGAACTATTAAAGCATCAACTGTGATATTGGTAAATCATTTTGCTGAAATTTGTTCAACAGAATAACTGCATGTATCTCTAAATTTTTCTAGCAGTTTTATTATATCTTTATTTGCTAAAAGTTGGGATGTTAAACTCAAACTATGCACTTGTTAAAAAGAACCCCTGAGCCATTTTAGACAGTTTCAAACCATAAAGAAGCGCTTTTATTTTTAAGTCCAGTTAAAAAATATGTGCAGTAGACAGTACAGATACATGCTCTCTGATATGGTGACGTAAAAGTAAAAAGTATCCACTGTAAAATGGAAAAGTACAGGTAGCTACAACATTTTACTTAAGAACATTACATTTTACCCCTCTGAAGCTGTAATACAAAAGAATGAAGTTTTTCTTTTATTTTTAAAGGTTTTACTTTCACAGATCTAAAGCTGTAAATTGCACTGTAATGGTTTACTTTTTATTTGTATTAATGGTAGGTGGAGTCTTGTTCGTTAGTGAGACTTTAAAAGGTAGGCATAGCTGATAAAACAGTATAATTCCAATAGTGATCCGGCCATGATTCTACTTGAGTACTCCTCTCACCTGTTAGATAGTCTAGTCCTTCCAGGATCTTCTTCTCTCGGGAGAAGTCCAGTGCGAAGTTGTCGAAAGCCTCATTGAGGTTGACGTCAGGGATGAGGACCTGGGAGGAAGCCGTTGCCATGGCGACCCTGCAGTGGGAGCAGACAGATTTTGTGTGTAAACATGAAGGCAAATGTCAGAGGGATGAGAGAGCACGGAGAGGTCAAGGAGTCAGACAGAGAGGTCGGACAAGAAAACAAGCTGAAGACATTCTGAGGAGACAAAAGACAGTGGGAAAAGATATGCTATTTTCATACATTTCATACAGATTTTCTTCCTGTGTCCAGTATTTTATTAGATAATATGTTTTATTTTCAATCCAATTATATTCATACAAATGTGCAGAAATAGCCACTGTAACAATTCTAGTCTTGGACATTGTGGGAGGCTACACTTTTTTTTTCTGCCCATGTCTCAGTCAGAGTGGCATTAGTGAAACTTCATCATAAAACAGCACCACTGCGGCTAAAGCATGAGCACATGTCGAGTCTGAAAGGCAGTCAGAGAGCCCAGTGCCTGCAGGAGCACTGGGAACGAACCAATTACACTAGTCCAGAAATGGAAAAAGAAATTGAAGATCCGTCTTGTAAAATGATAAATGATTTTTAACTGAGACGTGACATTGATTTGAGGAGAGGCAGAAAGTTTTAATATAAGTAATACTGATTTTACTGTCCAGGATTGGATTTTTTGAAAGGAAGAGAAGTTTAAATCAAAACTGGCCTGTTGTGGAGAAAAACATCACTGTCAGCTACATGAAAAATGTTTAACAGTGCAACAGGACGGACAGCAAAGCCAAATAATGTGTACTTAGGCAGAGTTTAGCCTCAGTTGACCCCTTTGCAGGATCTGTGTGTATGGATGTGTGTATGGGTGAATGTGCTCTACCTTTCGGCGACGTTGCGGGCAGTCTGGAGAAAGCGTGCATGGTCGTTTTCCTTCAGGCTTTGCTCTGCTTGTGTGATCAGGGCACTGGAGCGTTCCAAACACTGGCGACAGTTTGCGATCTGCTGGGCCAGCTTACGTAACTTCATCACCTGAAACAAGCATAAAAACAAACTATAACTCAACTCAAGTATCAATACCAGTTGAGTCAAATGCACTGTACTTTGATAATGATACCGTTTCATTACAATTAGTTGTTATAGTCCAATATGGGCAGGGGACACTGTTCCAGGACTCGACAAATGGAAATGAAGGAATCTGGTAGAGCATGCTGCTAAAACAGTATTGATAGTAGCAGCAATATTGCCATTCATAGCAGTAGTAGTAATGCCATCATTGTATGTAGTATACTCTTTTAGAATAGACTCCTTCCTCAATCACTCTATCTCTAGTTCAGTCAGCATGATTACATACAAAGTATTGTATAGGTAAAACAATTAAACTAAACAAACCATTTTGGATTGGTGCATCATTATGACAATTACACATCAACTTTTCTGAAAGATTGTAGACAAATTGCTGCAAAAATCTGGTACAAAGTCAGCAGTGTGCACCTCTCAGGGGATGATCCTGCTGTGAGCTTCACACTCCAGGTAAAACGCAAACACCAACTCTCCTGCAGCCTCTGCATAATACTGGAGGTGTTTGGAGGGAGATCAAATACAATATCTTTTTTTAGAAGTTTATGGAAACTGCAGAAATGCAAATCTGTAAGTAGTATTAAGTAGAAGATAAACAGTTGGGAAGAAATATTATGGTACACTGCTGCCATTAATGCAGAGCTCACTGTGGCATCTTTTGCACAACTTAAGATTTGACTATTTCTATTGTCTAGGCTGGGCATGGTTTTGCTTGTGAAACAGGCTGCTTGAACATTCATAATAGAGTGGTGATCTCACTGTTTTTATGTCAGGGTATACAGTGTATTGTGCATAATATTGGTAGTCATATAAGGCAGAGGCACACATTTCACTGCCAGCCTTTTAGATAAAATGGTCACAGTGAGATACAAGTAAACAAGTCCTTCTTCACATAAACACAGTGGTGCTTCCATTTTGGGGGTGAAGCTTTGCAGAGGACACTGGAACAGCATAACAGGATTTTGTATGCTCGATTATGGTGAGCGGATCCATGCAAGGTGCTCCCATTCTCTTTTCGGCCTCATATCGTTCTAACAGAAGCAGTCTCTGAGGAAAGTCTGCCCTTCGTCAAATCTCTGCCCAAACAAAACAAGCATGTCATCCAACAGTCTTCTCCCCTTGACTTTTTCAAATTGACATTCACTTAAGAACCAAGGACAACAACCTTAAATAACTTATTGGATAGTTCAGCTCATTACGAAATAAAGGGGAACAAGTCCGTGCTCTTGAGAACATATTCTCTTCATTATGGCAATTAGCCTGAGGGTTAACATTTATTGTCAGCAGAAACAGCAGAAAACAAACAACAAAACAGGTAATGATTTCTGAGAGGTTGACAAGGGTCAAGTTTGGATGGCTAGATGAACACCTAAAGGGTTTCCAGGTGTGTCAAATTTGACCACCGATAATTTTGGCAAACAAATCACAAAAAAAAAAAATCCTGCTCACTCATATTAGGCAGCAGTGACACAAAGCGCAAACCGCCACAGTGTGTGGAGAAACAGAAAAATGCATCAAATAATAAAGCGACTATGAGCGCTATAGGACGGCTCTACACTAATGCAAAATCATTATTTTACTTTAAAAGCCCAAAAGCCAGAATGAGGTTAGTAGTTCAGTTATGTTGAGGCTGTAACTAAAAGATCAACACCCTGAGAAAAACATTATCAATTATTTTAACAGTGACAGTGAGAAAAGTGCAATAACTTAATAAAAGCGACCCTCCCTGACTTTCATTCATACCCACGCACACGTCCTCGGTCATGTGAACAGTATAATATACAATGTACACAAATATAACCATTAATGTAGACCTAGCATATAGGAATCGCTCCATTGTCTTTTATTTTATGTTTGTCCATGGTTGTTCATGGAGTCCATTTGAGTAAGGGTCTCTAATGTGTTTCCATACAGTCTAATCCTAAAGCATTTTCCCCAAACGACAGAAATAAGTTCAAGTGACTTTTCAAACACTGTCACTGTTGGCAATTTCCAGTCTGTTTGCAGTGATGGTGCCCAATAACATGGCTGATTACGTATCTACAAGAAAGTCCAGTGAGTCACGTTTTCACCTCCTGAGACAACTTCATGACAGTTTTCACTTGGTTGTCTTATTACTCCCAATCCCTATAATGAAAAATAAGTGTTCAAAGAAAGTCATTTTGTGCCTTCAGAAAGGCCCCGCCTTGTATTAGAGCCTAGAACTGTGAATACTGATGAGACAGCACTGCCAGATTTAGGCTGAGTGTCTAAAGAGTGTGTTCTATTTCAGCTTCAGAGAGAGATGCCAAACTGACACACACACACACACACACACGCACACGCACACGCACACGCACACGCACACACACACACACACACACACACACACACACACACACACACACACACACACACACACACACACACACACACACACACACACACACACTTCTGAGAGAAAGTAATCAAGGCTAAAATGTTGTTTGAGGCACATGTTGCTAAATAATAGCCCATCCATTAAAGCTGTTTCGCTTCTCTGCTCAGCACACTCAACAGCCGGCTCATGGTGACAACAACAGATTATAGCTGCTTAAGGGGAGAGCAGCGAAGATGTCAAAGAAAGCCCCAGCCACAGATTAAACGCATTTGAACATGAAACTTTAACTACAGCTGAAACAAGGCTTGCTTTGCGTACTTATTTGGGAAGTTTGTTAAAGATCTATGAGCATAACTGTTCAGTTACATAGAGCAATGTCATTTTGCAGGATTAGTAAGAGAAAAATAAAGCATGTGTCATGTAAGGGTGGGTGCTATTCAGTCGATAATCTGTCATTCCCCAGACATGTATTAAATGTATTTAATTGTCTTTAAATGTGTTAGTTGAATATCTGCAAAATTAATAACAAATGCCTTACAATCTTAGTTTTTTCTAAGCTCATTTTCTAGATTTTTTTTTCTATAAATAATGTATTAGATATTCAAATTTTGCATATCTTCAAATCAGCATTCACGACATTGCGCACTGGCATATGTGAATTAACTCACAGTTAATGTGGAAGTCACTGCCAATCAGCATGACAAAACCAAAATAAAGGTTGCCATAAATCTTCAAAAGGATAAAAGTCTTTCAACAATTTGTTAATAAATAAAGGTCTTTGGTAATGTCCTCAGAGTATGGATTTCTTTTTCTTTTATCCCACCCCACAGTTTCTCATCAAAAGATTGTATCTCCTGTAGTCCATGTACACACACACCACTTTAGATAATTTGGTGAATCAGGATATGAGAGGTAATGAATGTAAGTGGATTAGTTTAGCTTTAAATTGAACAAGAGTGGTCTCCTTGTAGCTGAACGGAAATTACATTACAGTTCAGCCAGCCAAAAATCACTGGCAAAAGGAGCAGCATTAAACAGTAAAGGCCAAGTGTAAAGGCGGTAATGTTTATAAGAAGACCTTCTCGGTTTCTCTGTCTTTTCCCGACACATAGTCGCCAAAGTGGTGATGTCCTGGGTCTCCCTTCAACAGCTCATCATCACATCGACTAAAACAAGTATCAAAACTAGATACTTATTTGAAAAGTATCAGGACTAAACAAAACATAATAACACGACAAAATCTGACCTTTCGCGAACAGCTTTAGAATGATTTTGAGCTTTATCAGACCACAATTTTTATTAAAGCAAGCACTCTTATTTTCTATTGAGAATGTCAGTCTATTGTGTAAAACCTTGAACTAAAACGTGCATTTTTAATTAATAGTGTAGTATCAAAATCAGTATCACGAGTCAAGTATATTCCTTAGTATCGAAATCGAGTTTAAATTTGAGTATCGTGACAACATTACTGTGTATAGTCATATGCGTGCTGTCTGGGAGGCGCGGCTGCGACATCAACATGTAGGACTTGTAAAATTTTAACGAACAAGATCATGCCATGATGATCTTATATGCATGCATTTGAAATCTAAAGGTCATCTAAAGGTAAAAAGGGCCTTTAGTCACGGGAACGCTCATCTCGGCATGTCCATCTGTGATTAGTTGAATTACTCATGGTGTGTTTGATTCATCTCTTCCTTGACCCTTAAATATTAACACATCACCTCTGAGCCAGCATCAGTCCGGCCTCGTCTCTAGTGTGTTCACTGCACTTTCGGCCTCTCTCTTCCTCTGTGTGCTGATACTCCAGCCTACAGTCCACCGCCTTTTAACAGTCAGACTCCCAGGAGAACCAACCTCTCACTTAGTCTCCGAAAGCTAGGGAATAAAGCGAGTATTGTGTTCTAAATACATGCAAAATGTACTTCAAGGTTCAAGTCATTTTATTTTATAAATTGCATTTTTAAAGTTTTGGGGATAACAGCGCGACATGCCACAAAATGAAAACAACAATTTTCTTGGAGCCAGATCCCGATTCTGACCACAGTTTATTTTTTCTTATCCAGTCTTTAAGAGGTAACATAAGCCATCTGCAGTTTCTGAAAGTTCATCTTTCACTGATGCCACTGCACTAAAAATGATCACTGAAGTTGATAAGTAGCAGTGGGTCTGATTGGCACAGGGATGAGATCATAATTTGATTTTTATTGCCATTCTAGATAGCAATACAAACAATGAGTGAAAGAAAAGTAACAGAAAGCAAATCTTGTGAGTGACTTCAATTCAATTAAGATTTAGAAACACCTCTGGAGATTTATTGAGATATTAGTAATAGGAGTGGTATATTATAAAGTATATCCTCAGCAGCTGTACCTTGGACTCTTTGATCTTGACAGCGATGACCTGTTTTCTCTGACGGATGATCTCCACCAGCTCATCACACTCCTCCACCAGCTTGGCTTCATGCATGGCTGTGTTCACCTGCACAATGACACAAGACAAATATATCACACATACTATTAGAACATTAATATAACTCACTCCTGCTGTATTATCACTTCTCGTTATTCTTTCTGTCTGATTCAAGCCTGTGAAGTGTAAAATGGCATTATCACAAAAAGACGCTTTGAAATGCACAGTGCATCACAAACGTCATCAAAGCTACCAAGATGTTCACGGGGATTAGAATCAGGAGGGATGAAAAACAAATGTTGTCAATTTCAATTGTCCATAAGCGGCTGTGGAGTCTGTCAGGCATAAAATTAAAATCAACCTTATAAGTGACCTTTTCAACCAAATGCAGTATAAAACATATTTGTATGCATCGTAGAAAAATGCCTCTTGTTTAGATTCATTAATGTAGTGCCAAGATTTGAATGGAGGAGATTCTTTCTATAAATATTTGAGTCTAAAGCTGTTTCCAAGTCACTTACTGCACAGACAGATCCAAATACTGTGCGAGAGAATGTCTGTTTTTGTAATATGACAAATCAATTCAGAAACTCGACAAAGTAAAAGAAAAAAAAGTAAGTAAGAAATACTTTATTGAAACTCTGCATGCTGCGCAGTTTGTTTTTCACGCTGCGTAGTCATAGCCACCACCATTATATATGCCGGGGCAGATGCACTGAAATGGAAAAAATACAACTTCTTCAATATATTCCCACAGGATAAAGGAACACAGCAGGGTCTCTGAGGTTCTGAAAAATATCAATAGATACGCGGCAATTCTACAAGCCTAATTGGGACTCATGTTTTAAGCCTGAAATTCTCTGAGGGATAAGTAAAAGCTAATTAAATCAGACATACATCACGCAATAGTACAAATAATGTACACAACTTGAGTTTGCTAATAAATACTAACTGTCACAAAACCATATTTCATTTACAAGTACGTTATTCTATAGTCTCTTTACTGACTCCTTGTGGCTAAAATAAGTATTGTTCTTTCCACGTAATGATTTTCATCTTAATAATAAACAACATTTTCATTTTGCAGTTATCATACAATTTGAATTTAGCAATGCAGCCTAAACTAAGATAAAAATTATGAAATAAAAAAAGATTATGTGACTACAGTGTATAATGGAACAGGGGGAAAGGAAGACAGATTTAGTGGAAAACTTACATATTGAAATATATGGCTTTTATGTTTATTAATGTCTCTGGGCTGGGAACATTAAGAAAATTATTTTAAAAAAACATACAAAAATTATCAAATAAAAAAACATTTTAGGCAATATACTCTTGGCTGAAGACAGTAACTCCACAATGTGTGATTTATTAATTAATAGAGCCAAATAGCAAACCTGTTGCAAACCTATTGGTAGACACCTTTAAAAATAATGATTTCTTCCTTCAGCTACGACAGAGCCCTTTCGTATTTCCCCGCAAACATGATCACAGACACAACTTTTAAAACATAAGGTTTTTCAGGTTAAGGCGTTAAGATATATATTGTTGCTTTATGTTGGTTTATTGTTGCTAACGCTGCCGAGCCACTTAAACCTCATTATTCCCCCTCACACACTGTGCAGTTCATTCTGTGAGAGCCGACTCATGACTGCAGAGAACTAATTAAACAGGATAAATGTACAGATCTGGGATTCAAATACAAACTTCACATTCACCTGACTCTAAAGCTGCTCCTCGGTTTATTATCCGCCCACACAAACACCAACACTGTCATCGCCGGCACCTGTTTGAATCTATCAACCACCTCTGCAGACCAGCTTTGACTGGCAGAGCTGAGGAATATTAAAGGTATGAAGAATAAAATAGAAGGTTGAATTTGGGATTACAAAACATATTCATAAAAACGGCATATGTTGCTGTGTCATCGGGCAAGACACTAGGGCTGTGGGCGACTAAAGAAAATCTTGGTCGAGTAAAGACCTATCCCATCGACTGATTAGTCGACTAAAATGCAGTGTGGCAAAATATATGAAACCTATAAGTGTCTCAGAATCTTGTTCTGATGTATGTGACCCAAATTGCACAGGAGTTCATGGAAAAACTATTCAATTTCAATTTCAAGGAAACAGTGTATTTATATTTTATATGTATAAAACATTCAACACACTGTTTAATCAGCGGAACATTAATCTGTTTTTCTGATATTGACCAATGACTGTTTCACTGTCGTGCACTGAGGCAACTGTTGTGATTTTGGGTGCTAAAAAAAGGGATTTTATTGACGATTGCGTTCAACTGAATTCAACTCACGATTTGCTCCAAACTCCTCAGGCAACTTAATCCATATCTTCTCGTTTTTGCTTTTTTGACATATAAATCCTTTTAATCTAAATAAAATACATAGTAATAAAATATGTATGTAGTAATAAAAATGTTGGTCATCTATACGACACCATCAACTGTTTAATTGAC
This sequence comes from Rhinogobius similis, assembly GCA_019453435.1. NCBI lineage: Eukaryota > Metazoa > Chordata > Actinopteri > Gobiiformes > Gobiidae > Rhinogobius > Rhinogobius similis. Next base: position 24,960,043 of record CM033630.1, on the reverse strand, counting down.
TAAATTACATAAAGGATCACAGCCCTACAAGATACTACTCAATTTCCTTGTGAGTGTGTATCTAAGTGATTTGTAACATAAAACATGATGAGTTCAATGTTTTTAATTAATCTTATGTTGCAGTGCGACAAAAACATGACTAAAATGTGACTAAAAAGTGACTAAGAGTGACTAAAACATGCCTAAAATTACTAAATTGAGACTTAAAGTGACAAAAACGCAAGTAAGAGCATCAATAATGACACTTAAAGCACCAAAAACTACCCTAAAAGTGAGAAAAATGTGACTAAAAGTGACAAAAAGCTACTAAAAGTGTAAAAAATGTGACAAAAAGCGACAAAATTACGGAAACATGATTCTTTTATTAGTTTGTCAATTCATATTTCAGTCTTTTTGTCAATTCTCCTGGTTTGAAAATTTCATATTGTTATTATTGCCATCTCATGTTTTGAAATAAAAAAAATGTTTATTATGGATTAAATGAAAGAATTTATCTGATGTGTGCAATGACACTTACTGAGTGCATCCAGCCAGTATATGCCGTCTAGCTCTATAGACAAGTTAGTTATGTTAGCACTTAAGAGACGCTATGGTCAGGCTAGCAGTAACAGTTATTGTACTTTTATATCTAATGTTTTAAAACTAAAAATAAAATGTTATTTTTACAAAGAACAATATAACTGTCACAGCCTTGGGAGATGCCATAGTAAATTATCCTTGGCTCCATCTACTGGCTGCAGAGGCAATTACATACATTTGAATACCACATTGCCTCTAATGCTATGAGTGTTGTCAAGCTGTGATGCAGGTGTAATGATTGTGATTAGAGGCAGAAAACCTCAGAGCGAGTCTGTTGATGATTTATGGACTTAAAAACACAAAAGAAAGTTAATTGAGCCATGTGACATGAATGTTTTTGAGGTTGATTTTGCATAATATTTGCCCTTTAAAACTGCAGAAGATTATAAGTGACATATATGATCTGAAACTTGTCACTGATTGCTGGACTTCAGCATTGAGTGCTTTTGACGCTCGGAGGGGAGAGGATTTTCTAATAAACATTCCTCAAAACAGCAGGAATGCAGCTGAATGCTACTTCATGCATGTTTTTGATGATGGAACATTGTTAGAACATGGTTAAAAGTACAAAAAAAGTGTCCTTTAAATTGCATCTAATTGCCATCGCAATATAGGTACAAAAAATTACAATTAGATATGTTTTCAAAATCGTGCAGCTTGAGTGCAAAGTGCTCACATCAACCAAAATGCAGAACCATTTAAGTTAATTTATTAACCCGGGCATTGTTACTGCATTATCAGTTTATAAAGCAATGTTTTATCGTGAATTTCTACTTAACATTAGTAACAGTAGCTCTGAGCAGCTTAAGGGAAAAAAGCACAAGTCAATATGATTGATTTTTTATCTTCTCCAGGCGCAAGGCGCAACCATGTTGGATTTTCCAAGATTCTGAAATGACACATGAGTTTCCAAGTAGGAATTCCAAGTTGAAAGGTTGCTCCAGTTTAAACCTACAAGTCGGAATTCCAACCTCAGAGGACGACTGTCATGTGACTGAAACCCATGAATAGTTCCATTGGAATATTTGTCTCTCAATGTGAAAACGTCTTGACTTGCAGCAGAAAGCTCACTGTGTGTCAGTGCTTATCACACTTGCACAATAGCATCACAGATTGAGGAAAGCACAGCAATTACTCGCCCACTCCGACACAACAAATCCTAAATTGTTTTCTCTTAAACTCAGCGCATGCTCATCTCCAGCTGACGGCACTGGTCACATTACAAGTTCACACTATTGTGTAATAAACAGGAAACAGAAAGACTTGCACATAGACAGAAATGGATTTTATTGCAATCATACTACATTCTGTCAGTGTACTCTATCTGTAAATACACAAAATAATTCGCTGTTTTTAATATACCTACCTGATATAAATAAGTTGCATCTACATTGAATTCAAATCAAATAAATCATTATGAGATTATAAAACGATCTAGAATTAAACTTTAGCAGAAAGTGAATCTTAGACATGGCAGGTTCATTTTCTTTCCTACACCAAACTTGTCCAGGACTGGTCAGGGTCCAACACGGCCGTTAACCTCTGGCTAAAACCAAAACCTTCACACCTCGAATCAATTCTGTGTTCATTCCACTCCCATCACCTGCGCCTGCTCCTATTTCTCTTTACATTGCCCCTCGGCCTTTCCATTCCAGCTCTGTGTGAACTGCCTCACAGCTTCAGCACCTTACAGACCACTCGAAATCACCCCCTGAATCTTTTGAACCAAACCGAATAGTGGAGTTACATTCAGGCAACTAGCTTTAGAGACGTGATACAGAATGTCTAGAGAGCTATACTTGGACTTGAATCCTTGTACCAATCAGGAATGTCACGATATCATGTTTTATTGTGAGAAAAAAACATCACAATGTAACCATTATTGACGTTTAACAGTGAAACCATTAATTCTCTTTTATTCCCATTGTCCAACACATTACTATTCCTGAAGTTTGTGATTAGCTTTATGATACTGAATGACAAAATGAAGCAAATGCGGCAACAAGCAGATAAAAAAAGTACTTTTGTACTATATGGATTGAATTACAAACACTTAATGTTGCTTCTGAAATAGTAACAATTATTATTTTGTTAGTGATCTGTGATCTGAATACTCAGGATTATCGATTAAACTAATAATCTTGACATTCTTAGTAGAAAAATAAAACATGACAGATTGAAAGACTCACACATGATCGCACTACTGTGATCCTTAACCGTATGTTTGTTCGTTATTCTATTAAAGTGAGGTAAATACAACAGCAATAAAGATAATCTTGAAAAGAATTGCCTATTATCACTGAAAACCAAGATGAAAACTGCAGTGTGCCAACTCTTGATAATTATTTTCCAAAGCACACACAGACTAAGCACAACAACTGTATTGGATTAGTATCAGATAATGCATATTTACACAAACTAAAACTAAACCAAAAACAGGAAAATGCTTGCGAATGATCACGACACACTGTATTTTCTGAAGCCTCACGAATCAAAACGCCATATGGCACCCCCGGAACAATCTCGAAGACAAACAGAAGAATCTTGAGGGGAGAGGTAAAGTGAGGCAAGATGAGCGCTGATGCTGGGATTAGAGGGCATCACAGACTCCTCATTCAGAGTCTCAGCACAGACCAATGGGCTTTGGTGTACATAAACGCAGACAGGTCTCCGCTAATGGCTTAGAGCTCATTGTTTAATCAGGAGACACACGTCCATGCACTAAACCCACTGGGCTTCTGTCAGAGTGACTTTTTTAATAACACTTTTAAAGCTCTTGTATTATCACGTCCTCTGCCTGCTAATGTGGTTTCCCCGACAGGCTTACTTCCCCAGTTTTATTACTGCTAAAGTGTGTTTTTAAAGAAGAGTGAAAGTTTGTACAACACAGTAAATAAGTACATAAAGGAGACGACACGAGCAGAAGAAGTCCATTCTGTTTGTGCAGAATTAGGCAGATGAGTTGGACTGTGTTGCATCATATTGTTATTAGCCTTTAAACATGCTCGAGTACCTCAAATTTGCCATTTCATGTTTTGAAACAAAATGTTTATTATGGACTAAATGAAAGGATTTATCTGTTGTGTGCAATGACACTTACTGAGTGCATCCAGCCAGTAGGTGGCGCCTAGTGCTATACATAATTTGTTATGTTAGTTATGTTAGCGCTTTAAGACACACAACGATTAGCCTAGCAGTGGCATTTATCATGTTTAGAGGCAGAAATGCTCACGAGTCTGACAATGATTTCAGGACTTAAAACCACAAAAGATTCTCGGATAGGTGAATCTGAAAATTGTCACTAATTGATGGAGTAAAACAGGAAGTGTTTTTGACGCTCAGAAGGGGAGGATTTTTGAGTGAACATTCTTCAAAACAGCGTGAATGCAACTGGATGCAACTCCAGGTCTGTTTTGGATGACAGAACATTGTGAAAACACGGTTAAAAGCAGAATATGTCTAACTTTCATTGTTATGGAATTGCTGCCAGTCATGAAAACAGTGCAGAGAATCTGGCAAACTATTATTATTAAAACCAAACCTTATTATAGATGCAATTAAGAGTTGTCCAAACTCTGCTGCTGGCATAGTGGTGCATTTCATTGTAGCAAGTTTTTAATATAATATTTTTTTTCACAAAACATTTTCAACATTTATGTATGACCCGCAGTCTGAATTTTTACAGAAAGTAGAAGTACAGAGCCATGGACACGGGAAAGAGGTTTTTGTGATAATTTAAACACATGGACGTATTAAAAGTCATGTTATTTTCATCAACTTTCATTCCATTAAAACTTAAAAAATGTATGCACTGTGTAGTGTCATTTCTATCCTGTTATTTCAGCGTTGCTAAAACATGGAATGAATCATGTCAAAAGGCACCTTCCTCCAGTGCCCTGATGCTGCTTCACAATCCCACATTCAAACACATCCAAATATTGATATAAAGAAGTTATTCTGCTCTGAAAGACACATCCAGCTCATAGTCAATTCAACACATCTTTTTCCTGAGCTGGAGGAGGAGTGCGCTCCCAGAAGAGGCTGAGAGGAACCCAACGCACCGCTGCCATGTGCTGACACACTGCACGCTCACTCTGCTGTTTGATCACATCTCTGGCACAGATACAGTATGATGCAAACAAGAGGAAGTGGAAACCAGGTCACGCTCACATAAACCTTCAGACTTTTTACTTTGCACGTTGTTCTCTCAAATCATTTTATTATTTCTGTTCTGCTGTAGTTTTGTTGTTTTCCAGTGTCAGATTTGTGGTCCCAGGCAATGCAAGCTTTGCAACCCTGTTTTATCTTTTTGCTATCTTTTGCCAAAAAGCTTTTCTTTTTTTTTTTTTTGGAGATCATTTATTTTGATAGATTTTTTGGGGGGGAGCACATTAAGGTTGTCTCCATACAGATGCAGAAACTTTCACAGAATGGCACTGAGCTTAATTATTTATTCTTTCATTCTGGATATTTCTATTGCTCAAAAACAACAACAAACAACAATATACAAAATCATGTATTTTAACAGTTAGTGGGGTCAACTCTCCACAGATGTGACCTGTAACTTGTCTCCAAACAGAGATGAGTTTAACGGTGCATTCAGACAGCGGCACCAAAGCGTCCAGTTTACATGTTAAGTCTATGTGGAGCAGCACGACTTGAGGGTTTTGCGTTCCTGCGTCCCAGTGAACTTTGTGGCGCATCAGCCTATCAGGAGCTTCCTCCAGAGCAGCCGTAACTCATCCAAAGAGCATTGCAAAAGGCAGAATATACGAAGTGTAAAATGGATGTTGTCTCCCCCTCGAACTGCCACCTTATCGTGGTGGGGGAGTTTGCGTGCCTGAATGATCCTAGGAGCTATGTTGCCTGGGGCATTATGGCCCTGGTAGGGTCTCCCATGGCAAACAGGTCCTAGGTGACGGGTCAGACTAAGTGCAGTTCAACAAACCCCTATGGACAGGATCGTGACGTCGCCCGGTATGGCGCAGCCGGGGCCCCACCCTGGAGCCAGGCCTGGGGTTGGGGCTCGTATGTGAGCGCCTGGTGGCTGGACCTTTGCCCACAGGGCCCGGCCGGGCTCAGCCCAAAAGGACGACGTGGGTCCCACCTCCTGTGGGCTCACCACCCGCAGAGGAGACCATAGGGGCTGGGTACAGAGAGGACTAGGCGGTAACCGAGGCCGGGTGCCTCGATGACCCGGTCCACGGACACAGCGTCTAGTTGTTGGGACATGGAATGTCACCTCTCTGGCGGGGAAGGAGCCTGAGCTTGTGCGGGAAGTCGAGCGTTATCGACTAGATATAGTCGGCCTCACCTCCACGCACAACCTGGGCTCTGGAACCCATCTCCTCAAGAGGGGCTGGACTCTCTATTTCTCTGGCGTTGCTCATGGGGAGAGGCGGCGGGCTGGTGTGGGTTTGCTCATAACCCCACAGCTCAGCCAGCACGTGTTGGAGTTTATCCCAGTGGACGAGATGGTCGCGTCCCTGCGCCTTCGGGTGGGGGACAGGTCTCTCACTGTTGTGGCGGCCTACGGGCCGAACAGCAGTGCAGAGTACCCGGCCTTCTTGGAGTCCCTGGGAGGGGTACTGGATATTGCACCGCCCGGGGACTCCGTTGTTCTACTGGGGGACTTCAACGCCCACGTGGGCAACGACAGTGACACCTGGAGAGGGGTAATCGGGAAGAACGGCCCCCCCGATCTGAACCCGAGTGGTGTTCAGTTATTGGACTTCTGTGCTAGTCACAGCTTGTCCATAACGAACACCATGTTCGAGCACAAGAGTGTCCATCAGTGCACGTGGCACCAGGACACCCTAGGCCGGAGGTCGATGATCGACTTTGTTGTCGTGTCATCTGACCTTCAGCCGCGTGTCTTGGACACTCGGGTGAAGAGAGGGGCGGAGCTGTCAACCGATCACCACCTGGTGGTGAGTTGGATCCGCTGGCGGGGGAGGAAGCCGGACAGACTTGGCAGGCCCAAGTGTATCGTGAGGGTCTGCTGGGAACATCTGGCAGAGCCTTCTGTCAGCAGGGTCTTCAACTCACACCTCCGGGAGAACTTCTCCGGGAGAACATGGAGTCCGAGTGGACCATGTTCTCCACCTCCATTGTCGATGCGGCGGCTCGAAGCTGTGGTCGCAAGGTCTCTGGTGCCTGTCGCGGCGGCAATCCCCGAACCCGGTGGTGGACACCGGAAGTAAGGGATGCCGTCAGGCTGAAGAAGGAGTCCTGTCAGGCCTTGTTGGCTTGTGGGACTCCTGAAGCAGCTGACAAGTACCAGCAGGCCAAGCGCACTGCAGCCCGGGCTGTCGCAGAGGCAAAAACTCGGGGCTGGGAGGAGTTCGGAGAGGCCATGGAGGAGGACTATCGCTTGGCCTCAAAGAAATTCTGGCAAACCGTCCGTCGCCTCAGGAGGGGGAAGCAGTGCTCCACCAGCACAGAGCTGTTGATCTTTACTGGGGATGTTGTCGGACGGTGGAAGGAATACTTTGAGGATCTCCTCAATCCCACTGTCGCGTCTTCTGAGGAGGAAGCAGAGACTGAGATCTCGGAGGCGGACTCGTCCATCACCCTGGCTGAAGTCACTGAGGTTGTTGGCAAGCTCCTTGGTGGCAAGGCTCCGGGGGTGGATGAGATCCGCCCTGAGTTTCTTAAGTCTCTGGATGTTGTGGGACTGTCTTGGCTGACACGTCTCTGCAACATCGTGTGGCGGTCTGGGACTGTACCTCTGGACTGGCAGACCGGGGTGGTGGTCCCCGGTGGTGAGGAGCAGTGTAGTTTTCGTCCCGGTCGTGGAACACTGGACCAGCTCTATACTCTCCATCGGGTGTTCGAGGGTTCATGGGAATTTGCCCAACCAGTTCACATGTGCTTTGTGGATCTGGAGAAGGCATTCGACCGTGTGCCCCGAGGCGCCTTGTGAGGGGTGCTCCGGGAGTATGGGGTCCGGGGCCCTTTGCTAAGGGCTGTCCGGTCCCTGTATGACCGGAGCAGGAGCTGTGTTCGCATTGCCGGCAGTAAGTCAGACCTGTTCCCGGGACATGTTGGACTCCGCCAGGGCTGCCCTTTGTCACCGGTTCTGTTCATTATTTTTATGGACAGAATTTCTAGGCGCAGTCAGGGCGTGGAGGGGGTCCGGTTTGGGAACCACAGGATCTCATCTCTGCTGTTTGCAGATGACGTGGTCTTGATGGCTCCATCAAACTAGGACCTACAGCATGCACTGGGACGGTTTGCAGCCGAGGGTGAAGCAGCTGGGATGAAAATCAGCACCTCCAAATCCGAGGCCATGATTCTCGACCGGAAAAAGGTGGCTTGCCCTCTCTGGGTGGGTGGAGAGTCCTTGCCTCAAGTGGAGGAGTTCAAGTATCTCAGGGTCTTGTTCACGAGTGAGGGAAGGATGGAGCGTGAGATTGACAGGCGGATCGGTGCAGGGTCTGCAGTGATGCGGGCGCTGTATCGGACCGTTGTGGTAAAGAGAGAGCTGAGTCGAAAGACAAAGCTCTCAATTTACCGGTCAATCTACATTCCTACCCTCACCTATGGTCATGAGCTCTGGGTAATGACCGAAAGGACGAGATCGCGGATACAAGCGGTCGAAATGAGTTTCCTCCGCCGGGTGGCTGGGCACTCCCTTAGAGATAGGGTGAGGAGCTCAGTCACACGGGAGGAGCTCGGAGTAGAGCCAGTTGAGGTGGCTCGGGCATCTGTTCCAGATGCCTCCTGGACGCCTTCCTCGGGAGGTGTTCTGGGCATGTCCCACCAGGAGGCGGCCTCGGGGAAGACCCAGGACACACTGGAGGGACTATGTCTCTCGGCTGGCCTTGGGATCCCACCGGAAGAGCTGGAGGAAGTGTGCGTGGACAGGGAAGTCTGGGCCTCCCTGTTTAGACTACTGCCCCCGCGACCAGGCCCCGGATAAGCGGAAGAAGATGGATGGATGGATAAAATGGATGTGAGATTTAAAGATGCTAAACACTAAACTTAGCGTTCATTTCAAAGTATTCTAGCACAGTGTGATATATGTGCTGTTCCAGTAGTGAGCCAGCAGACTAAATGGTTGTTCCACCGCACTTTACTTTTTAAATTTGTGTTACTGCAAAGATATCTCTGTGGAAGTGCAAAGTGCACAAAGTACAACTGTGGAGGATTTCCATGGTAACGGTTGTTTTTTTTACGTTCCATCCTGAGCTCCATAATCATCATCTCGATACATTAGTTATGCCTAAATGCCTCTTAAACAGCCTTTTAACTTACTTTGAGACAAAAAGAGCACATTGAACTCTGGCTTGATTTTTATGATGAATGTTTATCCTTATGTTTATAAGGCTGTGAATATCGTGCAGATCTATCTGGTTGCATCTCATAAATTCGCATGGCCCCTATGGAAGGGGCTTGTCTCCATGCCATCAGTCCTTATTTCTTTTTGATGAATAAATGATGAGTTGCTGTTGTTGCTGTGACACGACTCTGTATGCGCACCGAGACAATAACGTTTTTTTCTTACTCACTGATGAAAGCTTTGTCTATTGTTAATAAATCATGCCGCAATCATTTCATTTTGATTAGCCCAAATTGTTGTTCACGGACCTCCGAGCGCTTGGTGGAAAATGCAGCTGGCAGCATCTAATAAGAAATGAACTGTGCACGGGGCATTGGCGGCACCAGAGTGCATTTGTTCCGGGGCGACCATTAATGTCAAATTGCACTGAGAAATGATGGTGGGTATTAAGAGAGGGGAGTTTTAGAAGTCTGTGTCACTGTGTGTTCATGTTAGCAACGCCTCGGTGAGCATTAGCACTGTCCAGCCCTTCATACTGCTTTCCCATTAAAGCGCAGAATTGTCTCAAAACGAAGAGGTCAAAAGTGACAAGATTGGCGGAGGGTATAATTTTCCACAGACCAGTATGTAACACAAGAACCACACCACTGAATGAATAAATCAACCTGAATGAGTGCTGGGCGTGCCTGGTTTGTGACACGTCAAATACAGTTTCTCCTTTTAAAGTAAACACTAGCTGATGGATTATTTCTATCCACTCATGTCACAAACAGACAGCATGAAGCCTCCGTTCAACACAGCTAAAAGTACCCAGAAAGCAGCGAAATCTGTCAAATAACTAGCTTTCGTTGCAATAAAAGATGCCGTGCTCCAATTAGGGACCTGATGAAAGCTCTAACCATCACTTCTTGGTTATCACCATCTGCAATACAAAAAAACTTAAGAAAAACACCTAAAATGCTTCTAACTGCATGACCCAGTGGTATTGTTGCATCAAATTCCAAAACATTTTCATTTAAGAAACATATTAAAGCTCTGAATTCAAGATGATTAAAAATACCACCAATGAGTTAGTTTTTACCTTGTTTGAAAATAAAACCAAATTTGGTCATTTCTGTCTGAATTACATAAAGCTGTGGTACAGAGTCTGACACTGGTGACTGCTGAGAGCCATTCAGTGTCATGCTTTGTTCAGATGCCACAGTCTGACTCAGTGTCTCGAGAGTTCGGGACTGAAAAATACCAGAGGTACTTTTGTGCTCTGTGTTGCTATTCTCTTGTCTATGTGTAATAAGAAGTGCATGAGATTCTTTACCTCCACCTGTTGACAGATCTGGATGAGTTTGGCCATTTGGTTCTCCAGCTCGCTGTTCCTCTTCACTAGATTAGTCAGGTTGTTCTCCAAGGTTTGCTGTTGAGAAGAGGAACATATTATAAATGGTAAAGGGAATCTAAAGATGAATAAACACAAAGTTTGTATTCAGTATGGAAGTAAATTATATGATAGTGTTTAATAAAGAAAATATCAGTGCAAACATTAGACAGAATTAAGTAGTCAATAGGGGGAAATACATGCTAAGTGACTCACTGTCATTGTTCTAACACTTCTAACCCGGTATTTTGCGAAATACAATCTTACTTAATGTGCATTTACAAGTGAGATTTCTTAAATACAGTGTAGTGAAAAGTGCTCATTATTTCTGATTATTTGCTTGATTTTGGTGGAGACAGCGCATGTTAATGAACATACATGATATACATCCGTTAAACATGCCAGATTGTAGCCATGGGCTAATTTCCATTCGTTGTCCCACATTCACAACACCCTCTCACTACAGCAGTGCACTTATGCTCATGTTAAGAATCAAGGTCTGATGATGATATTATTATGAGTACTGTTATAGAACTTGTAAATGGTTGGTGAAAGTGCAACAAAGACATTGTATTTGGATTTAGTTTTAAAGTTGTGGCTCGAGGCCTCTCCAGTAATGACATTGTTTTATTACTTCACTTTATGCATTTGGGGACAGTGCTGCTTTGATGAAGAGTCCAAACCCATGTATCACTGAACTGTATCCTGTGATTTAAACTGATTGAGACCATTCTTTCAGTGGCCTCAGGGTCAGCATATAACAATATGAAATCTCAGGCAAATAATTGTGCTGCTGCAAATGTGAGCAGACATCTTTGAATAATGCAGTGAAGCATAACTGCTGCTTTTGGTTGGAGACCAGTCATCAAGGCCTCTGAAAATGGACTTGGCAATTACACGTCTATGGGACCGTCTGTATTAAGGTGTATTATAAGATAAGACGAACAGTGTTCTTGTTTATGAGACACAGAGTGTCTGAACAATGAGTACGTCTATACTAATATTAAAGTTAATTATTTACATAACAAACATACACCATTAATACAATTACATCATAATCTGACCCGCTTCACCTACTTTGACAAAGTAATGATCAAACAGTCCATTGTTATCCAAACAGTGAAATGTGAAACCATATGCAAAAACATAAAAAGCACACTTGGACACATCACAAAAAGATAAAAGCTAGGAACAGGCACACAAAGTCAGGAATAGCGATGGCGTTTATGTGAAGCAAATCAACAATGGCTGTAACGACGAGCATCAAAACAGCAGCAACAAAAACACAGCTGCGCATAAGAGAGGGGACAGAGAGGCAGAGGAGTGCAAGGTGCGTGTTTGAAGTGGATCTACTCATGCAACTGAATGAGACAGGGCACCTGGAGAGGAATGGTGAGAGGCTTTGTGTGTCTTTTTACTCGACGCTACGGTGAGGTTCTGAGCCGGAGGCTTTAAAACTGTCTTAAACAGTTTGAATTAAATCATACATTTGAAGTAGTTTAGTACAGATTCATTGTAGCCTTTTTGGACAATTTCTGCCGGTTTTTGTTTACATTATAAATTTGCCTTCTGCATTACTGCATTCAGAGGCAGGGAATTCCTTGCAAGTTTGTGCTCTAATATACAAAGATTAAACATTTTCATTGGCTTGTGATGAACACAGATTAAAACATATTGCATGTGTGCTAGGTAAAGAGTGGATGCACACACTCTAGGCTTGAAACTTCTCTTGCCTGGAATAGTGCATCTAAAGAAATAAAATCTTTGGCATATTTCTAATAAATACTTAACAGAATATCATAGTTACATAGTTTCTTCACCCGTCAAGTGATCATCATAATATAATTTACTTGTTTTCTCTTCTAATCACTTACAAATGAGAATGTTTTGAGCACTGCCTAAGTCTGTATGCCTTACTAATACATGATCCTGATTGCTTTTGTCGTGGCCACAGTGTGGGGAGAGAGAGGGTGGTAGAAGCGTCCAGGGAACTCACCGCAGCACTCGTCTTTGAAGCCTCCAACACTGCCTCTGACACTCTGCCCGGGCTCTGATAGGCCTACGGATACACAATTGACACTCAACATTAAAAACACACTCTTACACAGGTTTAGTACCAACAATACTAACTCTAGCCACAAGGGACAGTGTGCTGCTAACAAATAATAGATGCGTTCTACACGATTCCTTGGTTGAAGCTGCTCATCAGACTCAGTGTGGCCAGAAATTGGGCAGCTTTTTAAGATGAAAAATAGTGTTTGGACCAGAACTGATTTTCATAACAATCCTAATGAAAGTCTTGAATGCAGTCACACATCTTCATATTCAACGTCATCAGTGCTCTGTGGAGCTTAGTTGAGCGTGAGAGAGAGGTAGGGCAGGTCTGTGTCATTGGAGGAGCGCTTCTTTTACAAATACAGTGGAAAATACAACCTCGCCGTACGTTCCGCGGGTTTAGGGCAGTTTTTCAGACGCTCTTGTGGGAGTTTGGTTGCTGAATCCTGGCAAACCCTGATCAGACTTACAATGCCTTGCTCACAAACTGAACATGTTAGCTTGACTTTAGCCTATGATGCTGTGGTGTAATCCTTTTGTGAGTGTGGCTGAGTTTGAAGAGTAACACTAGTGCAATGGGACAGATGGGTGATTAATTAGCAAGCTGGAAATGAAACTGATTAATATATCCCGCCACAGCTGGCTCCCCGGAGACTGAAGTGCGGCGTGTGCGTCCTCTCCAAACGCACATCTATTTCATCTTGTCGTTTCAATATTTATGATGGCGTTGTTTGGCTATAGATGCTAAATAGAGTTGGTCATTTGGATTAGCGCTCCCGTGGCTTCAGCCCAGCAGACATGACGCGTGACACATGGAGTAACGCACCACGGTGAGCATCAACAACAATTATAAAACACACTCCAATGATGGCAACAAGGACAACAGTCAGAACTGCAAGTAAACAATGAGAGGGAGGTCTTGTGTGTGTGTGACGTCCAATGCATGCGGATTGATCATAATGGAAAGAAATCATGTGTCTCTAGGAATGTTTAGTTCCATGTGCCATCCTTTTAATTTGAAGAAGAATACAACTTGGAGAATGGCCGGATGAGAAGGATAAAATGACAGAAACCACAATAGTCCAACAAGATGCTATCGCTCGGAATGCCTTCTCTCCGTTAACAAGCTACTTTCTGCACTAAAGGTGAGCGTTTATTGTTACCGCCAAGTATTATGGCTTATATTGTGGTCTAATCAAAAGAGACTGAAGCTCTTTGGGATATAAAAGATTGTCTGGCAGAATAATTACTTTCACAGACACAACAACAGATTGCCTCCACCACAAAAAGGAACCTTCAGGCCAAGTGTTTAAATTTTAATTAATTAGGTTTATATTATTATGCATGTGAAAGAGTCCCAAACACACAGTAGAAAAAGTAGAGGGGATTAAACTTGAGAAAGACCCACAGAACAGAACAAGCTCAATTTACCGCTGTTGTTAACAAGAAGCTTTTGAGAGTGGCGGACGTGTCAGTAACTCGAGCCTTCTGGGAAACAGTTTTGTGTGTGTGTGGATGATATTCCACAGGGCAGAAGTTTGGAGACCAAGTGCAAAGCAAACAGAGAGCCATGCCTGTCTGCAGGCCACGGCCCAATTAATGAGACCAATAGGGAAGCTTACTACCACATCTTTTCACCCCAGCGCTAAAGACGCACTCTAACAATTATGCTTTCTCTACTCTTCATTGAACTAGGACATTTGTAGCTTGAGAGATTTCACCACGGCTATGCTCTGTTATAATATAAATCCGAAAAAAGCAGAGTTGTTTTTGAACAACGGAGTACATAGAAGTGTGAATAAACTTGAGTGCCCTTCAAGCTACTACCAAAACACACTACTTTCAAGGAAACTTAAAACAATGGGGATACTGCTGAATTTGAAAACATACATTTAAACCTGTTGTTGACCATGGCTTCTATTGATATTTGTTGAATGATGAGCAGTATGTTGGGTAGAAAAGGCCCTAATATTTTGATTATTTTTTAACATGAATCCCAAAGTAGTTTAACAGGCCAAAGTAATGTGTTTCAAACATTATTTGATTCTGATAGAACCATGTCCAATTGTCATTGCCAAACTTACCCACACATTCACATTCACCAACCCTTTGTTAGTGCAAATGATATGAAGATACCGCAATTATTATCTCAAACACAACAACGACAAAAAGTATGTACCAGAAAGAAAATAAAACAACAATCACTTTCTCTAACTCACAATTAAACGGTCTCATATCATATTGGTGGTGAGTGGTGTGATGTTGGCTCTGAAAAGACAAGAATATAAAGCTGTGGATTAGCTGGGAACCACACCACGATGAACAGAGTTAGTGGGAGATTGGATGAATGGGCTTAAGGGATTTCTCTCTCTCTCTCTCTCTCTTTTTTTTTTTTAAAGCTACCTGTAATTCCAGGCTTGATACAACACTGCAGTTGGGATCAGCAGTAAAAAACAAAACAAAACAATAAACAGTACGATCGGATTTGAGTCAGTGTGTTCAATATTTTTGGTGTCCAAGGAATGCTTTAACCCAATTAATTGCTTCCATTGTGTGCTAATTTAAAAATAAAATTCATTGTATTCAATTAAAGTGGAAAGACTAAACGTGTAATTCTTCTTGAAGTTACTCCTAGAGCCTATCTAGAGCATTTACAAGCTTAAAATTAGGTAAAAGCAGAAATACAGGCAACACATGCCAAAAGTGGTGGCAGATTTTAAGAACTTTAAAAGTTAGTAGTAATGTAAGCTGAACTGACTGAAACTAAAAAACTTAAAGCAACAATGTTAAAAAAACACACACACATTTCAAGTAGTAAAATTGTTTTACCCTAGTACAGATATAGTTTTAAGACAACTTTTAGGTTCAAGCTGTCTTTGAAACTTCAGTCCTGGCACAGGCAAAAAGCATCATCAAAGAGCCTCCTGCAGCGAATATGAGCTGTTACCTTCAGGAAGATGTTATCATGTAGTAAAGCACCAAAGCAACAGATGTAAATTTTCCTTCCCAACATCTGTTGCTTTGCTTAACAAATCCAGATAGTCTGACATCTTTTTAATTGCTTATATTTATTCTGAGATTGTCTTTTATTACACAGGCAGGTGCAATATTGTGCAATAATGTTATGGCATGGCCATATGGTTTGGTGTTGTAATTGTGCAGACTAGACTGTTGTCCTGATGTTGTGTGAGTGTCTGATTGTTGTGTGTAATGTGACCTGCATCTCTGTGAGCCCATGGTCTCCTATAGGGACAAAAAAGTTGAACCTGAACCTCAAATGAGATCACTGTGTGCTCTCTGCATCTAATGATAAATAATAACAGTAATGAATAATAATATCATGAATAATAATAATCATTATTATTATTATTCATGATAAAGACATTTTCCCAACCGTGAACAAGAAAGTACTGGTGGCAGATCCACAGTTTTCCTGCAGAAACTCTTTGCTCAGTTACAAGTTATCTTCATACTTTCATAGGCATGCTGTATACGTTACACGTGTTTTGGGTATTTTTTCAGATACTTTGGCCGTTGCAGCTTGCATGGTAGTTGTTATCTTAAATCTTAAAGGTCCCATAACATGCAAAATCGACTTTTCAGAGGTTTTAACCTTCCTACAGTGCTATTTGGGCCTCGTATGTGTGCCCAAAGTGGTTTTTTGATTGATTCCCGCATGCTTTCGCTAGAGAACTGTCTTTTTCCGTCCCCTCGGCTGAGCAGCAGATGGGGCTCATCCATGGATGACGCGGCTTCCCATGGATGACGCGTGTTTAAGCCATGCCTCCGGGAAGCGCGCAGCCGCAGAATAAAAACAGCTAATGCTAATGCTACACAGTAATTACACGATGGATACGACAGATCGAAGAGTTAGCTTGTTATTTACCAAACGGCAACGTCCGTCGTCGAGGTACTGGAGCACGTCAAACTCCAGGTCAGATCCAGGACGTAGGACTCAGCACGACGCACCGTCAGGACGATAAAATGTTTATTCCCGTGTTTGTGTATCGCTGTTTACCGGAGCACACGGCGCATGCGCACTATCTCCGCTCTAGGCTTCGGCACGAGTTGGGCGGGGGAGGCGCGCGAGTTGGGCGGGGGAGGCAGCCTGCTCTCTGTTCGGGGGGGTCAGATCTCAGAGTGAGCCATTTGCTTTTGCAAGGAGGGGGGCCAGTCCAACAAATGGGTGTTTTTTGGAAACTGTTATGTTATGGATATTGCACAACGCAAAATTCTATCAACAAAGCCCTTAGAATAGACTGTGTAAAGGGCAAAATAGCAGAATATAGGACCTTTAAACATAATCGTGTTCACTACATTTTAGTGAAGTGTCTTGTCCAACATGTCATATAGACTTTAAACACAACTAAAATCAGCTCCCAATATACAGGCTAGACACCAACACTGATGTAGAGTCTATTTAAATCTAAAGTGAAGTCTGGCTCATACATTATCTTGCATTACTGTTTTCTTGTCTATTCAATTCCCTTCATCGCCTGCAAGCTGTTTCATCTTATTTGTATTTCAATCTGAGTACATCTAACATACTCCACTGATTTGTAAAGCACATTCCCTACGACACCAAGGTCCATATAACAAATCATTATTATCTGCGTCTCAAAATAGTCTTCCATAGTTAGGCTGCGCAGCTTATAGCAAATGCTTGTTATCCAGTGGCTGATATCATTAGGTTGGTGCGTGTAGCTGCAGGCAGGATGGAGAGATTGCCATTGAGATTGGAGATGGAGCTGGGCATAGTGACTCCTGACTCAAGATATTAACATCATATCTGTTGTTTTCTCGTGCTGCTTTGTGGGGCAGAATGTGGATGGCAATTTGAGAGTTGAAAAGCAGGCACATGACACAAGCCCTTAGTATAATATCATGGTCCATGTGTCATCAAGAATAAATACCTGCCAACACAGCAAATCTACATATGTTGACCCCGAATCATATTTGATGGGTTCACAAACATCATTTTAAACGAATGGCTTTTTGAAGCTAAACTTTTGCCAGTCTTTGTTTCAAGTGGATGAGTTCAGTAATTAAAAAGATAAACCAGGTAAAAATATCTACATTTTCACAGTTAAAATAGGAATTCTACAATACAAAATCCTAGCCGTTAATTTTACACGGCATTCACAAGCATCAGTAAAAGAGTTCAGTATGTTCCCTCGTGTGAGAGTATGCATAAGGACAAATGAAAAACAGGTAACACGCTAAAGGCAAACTACACTGCCGGAATAGTATTTGGTTCATGTTTTATTAATCTTTCAAATAAATAAATGAAGGTGGCACACGGTGGTTACACTTTAGGAAGAGGTGGGGGCTCATTAGGAGGTATTTTTATGCCGCGTCCCAAACCTGTTCCCTGTATTCGCTCCAAGTGCAGCCTTCAGCAAAGTCCCATCTCCTCCTGATTAGCTTCTGTTGCAAAAATGGATTTCATATTCACGGATTAAATTGGGCCAAAATATCTACTTTGCTTGTGGTGACGACAATGTGGCTTAATATGAGACAATAGGACGCAATGGCTGTAAACTTAAAAATAATATGATATGACAGTGCATAAACAATGTGGCATTTAAGCATGCATCCAGACACAGCACTAACCGTAACATTACAGCAAACTGTGACCTGGAGTGAGCCATTGGCTGTTTCCATGGTAAACATTATATTAATTGAACAAATAAAACAAAAAAATCTCATTTGTAAAAAAACAAACAAACAAAAAACTAAATATCACAGTTATGACTTTGTTTCACAATTTTAAAATTTCAGTCATTTCAAAATTATTCTCAAGCATAACATAACCCTTTCCACACATTTTTTCTATCAGACTAACAAACAAACAAGCATTCAATTAAAATCCAGCAAGTTGCATAATGGTGCAAATACTGCCTACTTTACATAACTGCCGTTTTTAAAGACAAATGATGGACTGTTCAACCAAAAGACAAACATTCCTGATAAATGTCTTAATGAACACTGGCAGGCTTTTGCTGTCACTGCTTGCTGCCATATTAAACCATTATTTTCCATTATCTTGTGCTTGACCAGTGGACTGACCAGATCATATCATGGACCCCTCGGCTCATACTGGCTCCTGTCTCTTTCTCCAGCTCCCTGTCTCGGAAGACAATGGGAATTTAGAAAATAATATACTGCACAATCCTTGCTCCTTATGTACTTCATCCACAAACAAAAGCTGCAAGTATTCCACTGCTGACCTGTTAAAACTTTGGCCCTTCATCTCTGCTCCACAGCCCCCGGGCCCTCACCTCCCAGCCACTTTCAGACATCTGTATTTCACTCATGTCCTTCTTTGTATCAAAGATGACTACTATTCATCAACACTTGACTAGCAGAGCTAAGGTTTCTGGAGTGGACACCTTTGTCCACTACATATAATTGATGACATTTTCAAGATTCTCCCTACTTTCTGTTCAAGTCGGTTCTGAACTCATTCTGAATTCCAAACCTTCACCCTATCAGTTTGACCCTAACAACATCAACAACATTCATCCAATTTCTCACCTACACTTCATCTTCAAAATTCTTCAAAAAATCCACACTCATCTCATCCCAAGCTGTATTTATGAACAATTTTTATCTGGTTTTTGCCCACTCCATATAGCTCAGAAACTTCACTTCTAAAAATCACTAATAACCTCCTTGTACCAGCTTACTTCTCATCCTCATCCTCAATTTAACATCAGCCCTTTCAGACAGCACTCTCATTCACAGATTCAAATCTATTGGCATCTCCCACACTCCTCTCTCCTTGTTCACTCATATCTCGCAAGTCTCAGTCAAATCATACAACTCAAATCTCACACTTAACTCCCTATTGGTCTCTGATGGAGTGCCCCAAGACTCTGTCCTGGGACCCCTTCTCTTCATTAGACTCTACACTCTCCCACTTGATTTCATACGCACAGTCTGTACGCACAGTATTCACTTTCACTGTTACCCAGGGATTCTACATATTGCGTCTCCGCTCTGCTGCGCCACAGACCGCCTCCAATTTAGTGCGCAGACCCTCACCTACTGGATGCATTTTGTCTCCGCTTGTCCGCGCAGTGCAGGATTGCGAAGTCCCGAGGAGCTGGAAGTGGGCATGCGCAGGATCTGAGAGATCGCATGATAACAAAGCGCTCCAAATGTAGTGGAAAGAAAACTAATGCAGCTTCACTGAAAGTTTATCATCAGTGCAACTACAATTGCTTTGTTCACCGTGTCAACATAGCGTCTATTTTTCAGCATTAATAAAATGACATAAAACTGTACTTAACAGATTTACAACCATTTACGTGTTTTGGGTGGTACTGATTGTGAACAATATTTGCCTACTGGGTAACAAAAAGTTTTATACATGTCATTATTCGGACAAAATGTGATCCAAGAAAACAGTTCTTGTCTCGGAAACCCAGATGTAGTTCATGTTCTCTTTTCTGTTTGGTGCAATCTAAACTGCGGGGCTTGATCCGTCGGACTCTGGCGCAGGAGAAAATAGACTTCATCCGCAATTCTGTTTGAGAGTGGTGTCCTGGTGGAGCCGAGGTGCAGACATGCACAGGATTTACGCAGGATGTGGAATGGGCTTCATTCATTTCGATGGCTGTGTAAGTTCTGCGCAGTGCGTGATGCAGCAGAGCGGAGACGCATGATGAGGAATTTGGGGGTTATACGGATGACACCCAGCTCTACATCTCCACTAAACACTCCTTTCATCCTTTCCACCAACCCTTTGTCTACAGGAGATCAACTCTCGGTTCTTCTCTAACTTTCTTAAACTGCTCTAAAACTGAACTCCTGCTTGTTGGCACCAATTCCACTCTCTCCAAATCAAAGCGTCTCTCAATTTCATGAATGACTCCACTGTCCTTCCTTCCCTCAGGTCAAGAGTCTGGGTGTCATCCTCAACAGTACATTTTCTTTCCTTTTCTCACACATCAATAACATCACCAAATCTGCCTACTTTCACCTTTGTAACATCTCTAGTCTCCGCCCCTCTCTCACTTCTCACACCACTGCCGTACATGTCAACAGTCTTGTCACCTCCCATATCAACTATAGTAACTCTCTCCTCTTTGGGCTCCCCAGCAAAATCCCTCCAGAAACCACAGCTTCTCCAAAACTGCCTCCACTCTTCTGCCTGTCCCCCTTGCAATCTTGTCACCGCCGCAACATCAGACTACCTCATGCTCTTCAAATCCACAATCAAAACTTACCTCAGACGATCTCATTTCACATAATCAGCTACCCCATCATCCAGTTTGTATTGTGTGTTTTCATAATGTTATGCAAATGTTTTTGACTTGTTGTTTAGTGCAGTGTCCTTGAGTACTTTGAAAGACGATTATAAATAAGGTTATATAAATAAAAAATCATTAACATAATCTCTTCTTAATTCTTGCATGTTCATATCGTGTCACCTTGACACTATCTTGAAACAGAATCTGATTTGTTACAAACACTATACGTGAGCGCTAGATCCTTATCCTGGAGAGAAAATATTAGGTTATGGGAAGCCAATAGGAACCGACTGTTTGCTTTTTTATTCTCTGGAGATAAGACTTAGAAAGGTGTGGTTTCTGAGCCAAAAGTTGATGAAGAATTGAGGTGACAGTTAAAGTTTAAGCCCCACAGCTCAGAGTCTTTTCTGGTGTTTTAGCCGATCACTCTCAGCACAGTAACACAGTGGATAATCTGACTGCAAACTCCAACCTCGGCACATTTGGGTTGGTGCAAAATTCATGCGCACTTTACAGATTTGAGGTTTTCCGGGTGAATTACTTTACAAGTCTACATTTTAGAGAAACAGCTCTGTTACAGACTGCAGCCTACTTAAAAAAATATAGAAAGATTGACTTCGTAAAGATTTCCTAAAAGTGTATTTAAATGTACAAATTCAGCATCTTTGAACTTTAACATTCATTTATTTAAGTCCATTTTAAATTTACAACACCGACCGCTTGAATCTGCCACGTTTATTATATCTGTGTACTGTATACAGATATATTTGTGCTCATAATAGGTGAGATATTTGGCCCCTGGTGTAGTATGATGTTGCCAGCTGAAGTCTTACCTCTGGCTCTCCCTCAGGCTGAATGAATAGAAGCTGTGTCTGTCATTGAGACATTCTGTGACAGTAAAAAACCAACACTACATAATCCCCATGTATCACTGCCATCACCATTTACAAATGCACTGCTGGAATACAATGAAAGGATGCTCTATAAAAATGTAATGGAACATTCACAAACATAGCATTAAAAAAGCAATAGTTTTCTGTCACAAAAGCTTTCCACATTGATCTCATGGACAACAAACATAGCTTTGGCCAACATTTTATTTAACGCAGAGACATAAAAGGCATCAGTCTTTTAAAAGGATAAGATGTGTTAACAAACTCATAGAAGACGATGACTTATATGTAGTTATTATTTAAATTAAATCAAATTTTGATAGGGCTTAAGTTGTAAAGTCGATTAATCAGTGTCAAAGTCAACCAATTTTTTTTACAAGTTGGCAAATTATTTTATTGGGATTCTATAGATTTATAATTCACAACAGGAAAAAGGAGTGGAGTTAGCTTTTCACTTGAAAATGCTAATTACTTGTAACGCTCTGTAAATATAGTTTAGTTAGTTAGTTTTAGTCCTGTTTTAATCAATTAATCAATGCACAGGACAAATCAGCCGAGGCAAGGCAAGTTTATTTGTAGAGCGCAATTTAATTAATTAAGGTAATTCAAAGTGCTTTATACATCAAAAAATTTGACTAAACCAAGAATTTCTTGTTGAATGCAGCCTTACATTTTAAGTGCAATAAAAGAACATTTGTATTTCTTTTAAAATAAATGTTTAAATTCCACATAACTGTAAAGACAGTCAACTTCCCTCCCGCTTGCATAATTTGTATACATTATAAGGCTTTTTCCACTACACATGGCATTTACTCACTTGTCTGTTAGTGTTCATCTTAATATTATTAATTATTGAAAAGCCATGAAAGAAATGTTTATGTGCCTGCACTATTGCCAAACCAACTGTACATTTTGTGTATCAGTCTATATGCATTTTCTTTGTAAATTCTTAATTTTATGCATGCCTTTTTCTACATATTCTGCCACTGTTCATTCATTGTTCGTCCAAAGCAAGTTCCTAGTTTTTGAATTTTGTTCCTTTTTCTGATTTCTTTGTAAAATATATATATTATCTCGAAGAATTTACCAGCTTTCATGAACATTATTTTATTTCAGTGCAGAGTTGGATATTCCGTAGATCTCTAAACTTCCTTCGCGGCGTTGGAGTGATTGCAGTTTGAGGCCTTCAGCATCAAAACACGTTGGGTATCGCTATATGAATGTTTGATTTTTGAAAACGTGTTGTTGAAAGCTCTGACTCACCCTTGAATTCTGTAAATGTCAAGTCCAAAGGAGTACAAAGGAGATCTGCCGCATTATTACCCCCCACACACAAAGAGAGGACAGTCCCTGCAGCAAGTGACAGTGGTCAGTGACAAGACCGAGTGTCTCTATTAGCATCAAAGTGGCTGTGTCGCTTTGACAGATGGCTCTCCTTCCTCTAAGGCGGAGAAATGATTCACTCTCAGCCTACTATGCTTTATATCTGATCTAATTGATGCCACAAGTGCAGAAAAGAGGCAGGTAAATTATGTCACTATCAAGTATTTATAGATGAGGTCGCAAAACGGTAGCACCAATGTCCGTTACATCGCATCCATACACTTCACCTGTTACCAACTTAGCGCCTGGCAGGGGGCCCAAATGAAATGAGACAGACTGCATAGTGAGAGGGGAAAATGGAGGAGGCGCTGACAGCATGAGAAAGTGGGGTTATCACTGTACATGAGTTTGGATATATCACTTTGACTATGAATCCGACACGCTATGATATCACAGGCGGAGAATCTTGGCGCAGAAAACACTCAGAGGGCCAAAGTGTAACGTAATCCAGACTCCGAATCTACGCTGTAATAAAAAAATATGGCAAGACATTAATGACAAGAGGAAATACATACTTTGAAGATTATTTACCATTGTGAAAAGTATCCTGGTTCAGGCACAAGATAATATCAATGCAAGGAAGGGAAGTGTCTTTGCTGTGTTTTTCCAAAAGTTTATATTTCTATACGCCTACTTTGTTACTTAATCTAGTTAGTAGATGTTCGTCCCAGAGTCATTCATTGAGTAGAGATTGAGATAATTGTGCACAAATATGGACAGCATCTGGAAAGTGTCTCCGATGGTAACAAGTATTGCTGCAAATAGGAAAGGCACGTTCTTGTCATTCCCGTGATTGCGCAAGCTCAAGTTTTTGGTGTCAGGATCTAGAACACACATTCCTAATTGGAGCGTCTCCCTGGAGAAATGAACTTCCGTCCTGTTACTGGAGATAAACACTGAGGGATGAATTTGAGGATAAGCTTAAGTTAAGGTTAATAAAAGGGCATTAGTTATTTTTTCATTAGGCCTAAACGTCAAGCTTGTTAAAACTGACATGGTAAATTAGTCCATGTTGCTTATTGAGTATCAAGATTTATTAACATACCATTTTGGCGCCTTCGGTCGCTGTGGTTTGCCAGAACAAATCATATATACTCTTTATGACAAATGATGCTTTGATTTGCAAACTGAGCTGATATTCGCTTTATGGCAGGGGCTCTTTCTGACAGCACCGTCAAGCAATATCCATGACACGAAAGGATTAATTCTAATATGTATAGTGTTTTACGTTTTAGCCTGTTTCTTTTAAATATCTAAATCATGTATCTATCTGCATTCTTTACATTCACAATTCAAATAATCTCTTTGCATGTTTTTACATAACTTATGCATATTTACTGGATGTTATGATGGACAAGTCTGAAAGGCTAAATGGATAATGTGTGTGTTGATTTCAGCCACACTTATTCATGTTTGTGGTCGGGCGGAGGTTTAGATCAAAGTACGCTGTTACCATTATGGTATGGGATGGGAAGGTATCTTTTTTTTAACAGTTTATAAAAAGGGCCTATCCTATTAAACATGCATCAGGAGCCAGAGCCACATTAAAAGAGGGGGCTGGGAGCAGAGATGTTCTCAACAAGACTGTCACATGAAATACACAAGCTCCAGAATAACCACAGCCGAGGAATGTGCTTTATTAGTCATACACTTCTTCTCCTGCTAAGTTAAGGGTGGGTAAGTCTAACTAAATTAATTTAGCTCAAAATATTGCCTTATTTGAAGGATGAAAGAACATAGCCAAAATATGTCACACAATTACTTATTTTTCCTGATACAATTTTTTGTTCAAAGCAGACATGGGAAAAGATGGCGCTGCATTCATAGAGTGTAATTTTAGAAATACAATAGAGACAGTGGAACAAGATTTTGATTAAAGCAAACTAATGCTTTTTCACTTCTGGGGGAGAGATGTACCCAGTGGAGTGGAATGCTCTGAGGGAACAGTGCTCTGCAGCTGAGACACATGGGACCAACACGCTGCTACTTTCATTCAAAACACATATCCAGGCCGTCCTTGTAAATGAGAATCGGTTCTTAATCGACCTACCTGGATAAATAAAGGTTAAATAAAAATACGTCAATCAAAATGTTTTTCATCCAGCAACTAAAAAGCCAATTAGGGCTTGGCAATGTGGTGATAAAATGAAATTGTGATCCTATCCCGGTGACAATCTGCTTTATTGGTGATATAGTCATATTGTGGTTCACCATTTCTCTATTTAATGCAGCTGTTTGCTCTGACACACTCTTTTCACCATCTTTTTCTCCAAATGGTCAGCCTCTGTTTGGGTTTTGAGTGAATTACAGTTAGATTTAACCAGTCACAGTGGTGTAAACTTACTGAAGAAGCAGAAGAGTTTATTTACATCCTAAAGGCAATAGAAATACAAATATAAATAAATTTAAATCGTGACCCAGCTCCAATAAATTAACTTAAAAAAAAAAAAAAAAAAAGAAAATCGCTCTCTTCTAAAACTAATACATATCATGATAAAAACAGAACTCTTTTGACTGCAGTTAAAACCTTTACATCGTTTATGTGTTTGACTGTTGAAATACTGTTTAGATAAATCACAACAAGAGGTAACTTAATTTGGCAGCATATTTTGGTTGTAATCTTGCACTGAATCAAGAGTAATTACTTTGCTCTCTGAAATGGGAATCCTTCTGTGACATAAGCAAATTACAACAAAGCCGAGTGTGACTAGAAACGGGCAAATCTCTCCCTCAAAACGATCTGTGTAGATGTCGTTTACAGCTTCTCTGATCTCCAAAAACAGAGCTGTTGTGTTTTCCATTTGAAGTGGAGTACTCAAAGCTGCCCAGCTGTCTTGGAACAACATTAAACCAAACCACTGCTTTGAAAAACTGATTATAAAAAAGTTATTCCTGGTTTAAAACTCCTCCAGTGTAGTGAGTTTAGAAGGCTTATGTCAATTAAGACTCTATATTACTGCTAATAATGTAAGTGTTTTATTTATTGGCTGAACGATGTGGAGCTTTAAGCATTACAGGGATGTATTTGGTCAGTTACTCCTCTTTTTTTTAATTTGGGATGCTCATTTCCTTGTTGTCGCGCTGCCAATGAGAACGTGCTGAAGGCCCTGTCCTCCCTTCACAAATCTCCAACATCTACAGATCATCCCCAAACAGACACAGGCTTCATGAATGCTGGACATTCCAGAGTCACTGCAAACACTCAATGTTATGCATCATCAGCCCATTCACAGTTTCTCAAAACTCAGACAAAGACAAGGAAATTCATGTTCGGGGGCGAATGAGTCACAAAAAAACTCATTGTGCAGTGAGATTTTTATCCTTCAAAATGTATAAAACGAAATGAACACTGCCTGTGACATCAAACCAAAACCATATTTCGCAGCACTAAACTGAAATTTATGCAAGGCTTCCATCACTCTATTTTACAACAGCCAATACCTTCTGTTAAAAAGACGCTTCTACATATGATATAGCAGAGAAAATATAAATATGAATCAAAATACTACCGTGAAGCCAGTAGTTAGTTGACACTCCACCGTGCAAATGATGTGCAAATCCTCTGTTATGTACTGCTGCCAGCTTTAAGTCTATAAATAGAAACTCATTATCCATGTAAATATTGGCGATGCATTTACAAGTATAATATGTATGTTAAATGTACACATATGACGTGCATTACAGTAAATCATTTGGTGAAATTGACTCCAGTTGTTAAAATGGGTCAACACTTATAATGGAATTGTAAGTGTTGGAATTGCCTAACCTAATTCTTTTAAATATAAAATGGACTGAGGACAAGCACATCTTTTCCTTATCTGTTTCCTTGAAAAAATGAAAAATGTATTTATAATCAACACTGAAATAACATATGAAAGTAATATCAACAGTGGAAGATGCAGCTGTGAACTTTATATTTCAATAATACACTTCTGATGAATTATGAATAAATGGATATTTCAGTGTATTTGGTGTTACACTTTCTATACTTTTCTATTTTCAATTTGGTGCTGTTTTTCAGATACCTTTGCCCAAATAATTGTAACTATACTTGGGACAAACCTCATTTTTGAGATTCGTTCGATTTAATTTACAGAAGGTTTATTGTTTTTGTGTTAAATACTTGCAAAGTCTGTGAAAAATATCCAATTAAACTGGCAATAAACGTGAGAAAACGGAGCAGAGTTGAGTAAAGTCTGACTTGACTGAGTGAGATGATGATGAGAAACAAAATTATATTTGTTTCTCTTCCTAAGAATTAACACCAACTTTGATATCACTATGCATATTTAAACTGTGCACGACTTAGGGCTATAGTTGACAGCACACGTGATAAACAACTTTAAAAGCGTTATATGAGTTAAATGAAAAACGTGCCAGATCGGTCCACTTGCCAAATCGGGCAATGGCAGCCACTGCAGTTTATTTCTTGGTGAAACCGTGTGCACTCGGGCCACTCACTCTTAAAAGCCTTTCCACTTGCTTTCTTCACAAACACTGCATATTCATGAACTGGTGAGTGCAAGAAATTCTCCTTTACTACAGAATTTCATGATGCAACCTCTCACACATGCAGCTCTCTGTGTGTGGCTCTATATGTGGTCTGTATTAATGCATCGGTGTAAAGCTTTCCACTACCTCCTGGACCATTCTGTCAGCATGACTAAGTGTGCAGCATCTCACACAGCTCACCATGATTTCCCTCGGCGTCGCACACTCAGATCCCGATCCCTGTGCACAAGCCATGCATTGCACACCTGTACGTACGGTACAGGAGAGCTCAGACACCAGAAAATACTGAAGAAGGTGGAACACGTTTGAAGCCAGTTGTATTTCGCCCATTACAGACACACCAGAGAGCTGTGAGCATCTTTCACCGACAATAAACGCGGGTGCTGGCTGGGGGCTGACTGGAGGAGCAGAATGTGGTACAAGACAGGCTGGCTGCAGGCCAAATGAGAGCGAGGAGGGAGAAGTGATAGCAAGCAGGTGGAGAATAGAGGCGCATGTGTTGCTCATGTAAAACAGGAGAAGGAGAAGAGGGACAATACTCACTAAGTTTACATGGACAGAGAAGTCAGACTTCTCAATTCGTCTTTGACCCAAGACTTGTCAGATCACTCTGTTTTCTTTCAAGTTTTCTTGTATTACCAAGAAAACTTTCTAATTATAATCAAAGTTAAACGACTATCATACACAAGGGCACCTTTGGCATAGATAAGCAACAACTTAATTACTTTGAGCATTTGATTTTCAGACATGCTGGAAAGTGTGTTACTCACAAGTCATTTTTTCTCCACAGAGCAAATAAACACAATATGAAGCCACAGGACTTTTTACTTCCACTTTAACGCAGTTGTCAAACCCAAAACCACACATGCTTGTCTGTGGTGGATATTAGCTATATTGTTTCGATAGATGGCTTTGGATGATGATGTCTTCTACAGATTTACAAATTAGAAATTTATTCTCTACAAGAGAGTGTTCTCAAATTAATTGTTATTTTGAACCCTTAACAAATCCAGGAAAAACATAATTTGCTACACACACACACACACACACGCACGCACGCACACACACACACACACACACACACACACACACATATATATATAATGGTGCTACACCACAAATACATGCGTAAACATTGCATCCTCATTTATGAAATGAAATATCAGTAGTAAGTAGAGCAATAGAGTCAGAGCAGTTAAAAGTTGTGAAGGCGTGATGCACAGCCTCAAGCACACAGTTCACCAGTGTCATAAGAGGCTTAGACACAGTGATGGGAGGAAAGAGAGGCACAAGTTTGGAGGAAAGAAGCAGATGAAAAGAGGGTGGTGATGTCAGGACGCTGCTCCCAAAACAGGAATTAGCCCAATAATCACAGTGAAATGTTTTGCATATTTGCTTCTTCTTGTCATGTTCCTAACAGACGCTCATCAGAAGACTGTCTCAAAGTAGAGGCCTGTACAGTCACACATGTGTGATTAAGCCTCAACGTTTCACTGTCAAAGATGTCAGATTCTGTGGAAGTTGTGTCAGCTCATTAAACTTGATGAAAACACACTACTTCAGCTGCCAAGAGGCTGCAAATCAATATTTAAACAAGTATCAATGAGGAGAGAAGCTTTATTAGTCTACGCGGCCAAACTGCAGTTGTCTAAACCTTATATCTGCAGCATCACTGGACAAAATGAGCAGATCTGATAAACACAATGCAAAATATTCAGAGTATATTCAGATTAATTTCTAGTATTCACAATGTCTTTGCTGCTGTCAGTGTAATATGAATGTTACAGTAAACCTTTGACCACAAGAAGATGCATATGTTTGACACCAAACCATCAGCACTATGACATGTCTGTGATTGTAATGTTACATGTTATGGTCCCTTGCCAATGACAATGTCTACTAAATTAAAACATTTAACCATTTTAGCAATAATGAGATAAATGTGCTATATAAATAAACTTGACCTTGACCATATAAACTGATACTGAACTTGTCTTGGGCAAGTTCTGCACGCACAATTAGGGCACATGTATAAAGCAAGAAGTCAGCATTAAAATAGTATAAATAATTCACATGGTCATATTGTTCTGCATTTTGTCCTTTGATATTTTTTTTCAATCTTCTCATCAAATTGTTAAAGCACTTGTCATCTAATAGCATCTGAAGCACCTTTTAAGAGCACGATAACAAGAACACTCTCAAGTTCCTTTTTAAATAGCGCATTTAAGGCATATCAAAGTAAACACCATTACTAAGGTCTACCAATTATAAAACTCAGCGTTGGAGGAAACAGCGGTGCTTAAGAACAGCCTGAGGGATTAACTGGCTGCACTTTGAGCTCTGCATTGTTTTTCACTGCCTTGGCACTTGTTAGCATTTTCTGTCCCCAAAATCTCCACACAACAATGCCTGAGGGAAGCTTACCTTTCCTTTAATGTGAGACAAATCTATTAGCACTGGCACACTATCCACGACGCACAGGGGACTGTCAGCATAATGTGAAGGGTAACTCGGAGCTCAGGAGTTCAAACTCGGGTGAAATTAGAGCGATCAAAACATTATGGCAACCAGGCTTTTATACTGGCCAAAAGAAAAATGTGGTTCTCTCTGGATCTTTTCTTCCTTTCTTGCTAAGCGTGATTATTAAGTGTGTGCTCACAAACGTATTATAAAATGCCTCTAATTCAAATGTATTTTTTAATGCTTAAATTCTGCTGCACTGCTTTAAAAATGATTCATTGCTGTTTTATACGGTATTTAACCCAGTATTTCTGGTGTTGTCACAATTCTACAAAATAAACTATTCAAGTGATGAACCACGTAAATAGGGAGGCAATATATATCAAAATTTAGATGAACATCCAGTATATCGTTTTATGTTGTGTACTCACTAAGGAATAAGGTGACATTTCTGAACTTTTTTTTCCAGATATTTCATATTTGTCTAATTAAGCCTCAACTAATTTGTTTTAATACAATTCAGTTGGACATAATATTTGACAATTCAATTCAAAACAAAATATTATAGCCTATCTTTTGATCATTCAAATGTCCTCAAAATGTCACCTATGCAGGAAGTTGAAACCCATACTAGTTCTGATAATACCAATTCTAAAGCTATTCAGAAAAGGTTCAATTGTATGTTGTTTTCCCAGTGTCTAGTTTTGATACTTGGTTAAAATGAATTTGTATCTGGGTATCCGTTTTAGACAACCATTTTTTCGATGTGTATAGGCTAAGGTGAGGTTATAGTGTTAAAATAAAAAAAATAATTAAGACCCCATGTATTTAGCACATGACTTCTTAAGGTGAATGATCAAAAGTATAAACTTCCTTGCTGACCTACATCTCTGTGATTAGCTATGCACAAAAAGCCCTCCTTCCCCAATGCCTTGCCCCGAGTTAGAAGATTAGAAGTTCCCTGCCACTGCCACTCGTGAGCCCGGCTGGAGTCTGAACTAGGGCTGGTCTCCTGCCAGATTCGGAGGAGATTGGAGATTTCAAAGTCAAGTAAGTTCAAAGCCTCGACTGGGAAACGTTCAAAAGAACAGAGTGGACCAGGGAGCAGCAAGAACAGGGGGTAAAGAGAGCTCCTTATAGTCAAGTGCAAAGAATAGGAGGATGGGAAGGAGACTTGAAAAGAGTGTCAGAATTAATACTGGTAATGGTCCTTTCAGGTAAAAGAGAAAGTATTTTGGAAGAAAGTTAGTCTTGTCCAAGATAGACTGCATAGACCGCAGTGGGTTTTTCCCCCTTAAAAATATGATCAAATAAAAAATACCAGACTTTTTTTTCCCATCCGACTTTAATAAAAAAAAAAAAAGTTGTCCCTGAAAGCACTAATGTCAGAATCCTTTTAAAATATTAAAACATTTGCTCAAAAAAGACTGCTCTTGAAACAGTTCAATAAAAATATACAAGGTGAATGGGGATAATAGTAGGTTTAATGATTGCACTTCATAGAATTTGTCATCCAAGTTGAATCAAATCAGTCTGTGGTGTCAATGTTGCACGACAAACATATACCATTAATTAAAAGTAAAACTTCCTTTGGTTTTTTTGTTGAATTATTGTTTCAGCAAATTAAACTATAAAAAGTTGCTTACATATTTTAGAACTTTGTAAAAACAAAAATTGTGTATCTCCATTATTCATCAAATCCCATGTTGTGTGTGTGCAGCTTTGGAAGGTGATGCTCAGTTTTATCAAAGGTGTTTCATGTGTCACCGCCTCTGTTCTCTCACAATGATGTCGTTTTGACACCGCGGCAACACCCTGCACCTCAGGACAACAAACATGTTTGGAATTTCCTTTATCTGGGTGACTTTGGGAAAGGACAATGGAGCTCGTCCTCACTCCTGAGATTTATATGGGAACAAAGCAGGGTCATGTGCAGCGTCTGAAAGAGGTGATATGCCTCTTAGGAGTCAAAACAAACAATGTTCTGACCACATAAACATTGAGAGGTAAAATTTAATAAATCTAATCTTTTTAAAGTAAATTGTAACAAAAGAATAAAATACAATGCCGCCTTTAAAGGGCATAAAGAGTGTTTCAATATTGTTTACGTCGTAAGCAGTTTAATCTCTGATGCCTTTAAGTGTCATCATAATTAATATTTTTGTAAGTTATTTTTTGTGTCCTCATGACAGTGCTGGCCTGATGCTGGCTGCCGCTGGTCTAAAGGGGTGGAATTAGCTGGAGCCAGTGCCTCTGCCTGTTGTTTTTCAGTCTGAATCAGCAGTCCTGCTCTTTCCTCTGTAAGCTTGGCGGCCACAGGGAATGCCAGCTCATCGACTATTATAATGATGGCCTCCCCACTGCGCTGCTGCTCTGACTTCCCCTCTCATCCCCCCTGCCCAAATGTCCCTCTCTCTCTGCCATCTTTCGGGTCTTCTTGCTCAAACAAAAGTTAATCCCAGTTTGTTTGGCACTTTTGAAAAATCAGTATGCAAAATAGCACAGAATCAATGTTTTCAAAGCAAACATGGTTGGTTACAAAACAAGATGTTTGGCAAACTTTACGGAACATTATTTTCCCCCCCTGCCCTATATTCAACGACTTACCTCTCTAAACAGTGGTGCAATGATATGGGCAGCACACAGTGTTGACACAAACAATGTGGTCTGTACACAGCACTCACCTTGAGTTTGTCAAAACGCTCGGTGAGAGAGCACACCTGGTGCTCCCGGTGCCGACCCACCAGCTTACACAGGGCACAGATGAGCTGGTCATCCACCATGCAGTACATGTTGACCTTCTCGTTCTCGTGCTCCATGCAGGTCAGCCCTCGGATGTGTGTGTCTGGGACAGGCTCCACCAGGCGATGGCTGGTGAAGGGCTTTTTGTTTGGGTGCGTGGCCCTTAGACAGCGGTCGCAGTACGACACTTCACACGTCACACACGTCTTCACCGCCTCACGGGGAGGGTCCTGCTCGCAAAATTGGCAGCTAATGCGATAGTCCATTTTGGCGATGACCGCTGGGCTGTGGTTGGCGTTGTTGTGGTTGGTGTGGTTACTGTGGTTGGAGTGATTGGCGAGCGAGTGCGAGTGGCTGGAAGTGGCCGGGCTGCCGCGGGCGCTACTTCCACTGGTGCCACTGCCGCCGCCCAGGGTGCCTATGGTGCCGCTAATGGTGGCGGTGTAGGGCCGCTGCGGAGGCGGCAGGCGGCGGCTCTCTGTGGGGGAGTTGGGGCCACTGAGGGAGGCCTTTTGAAAGCGGTCAATGATGTTCTGCAGAGTCACATTGCGCTTTAGGCCCTCCAGACCTCTGTGATTCAGCGTGATGACGTATCGGCACGTGGGACACTGAAAAGCGGAGATGGACTCGAGCGGTTTGCTGGTGGAGCAGTGAGACACCAGGATACGGTGGGCGCAGTTAAAACACAGAGAGTGGGCACAGGGCAACAGCAGAGGGTCTTCAAACAACTCCAGGCAGATCGGGCACGTCAGCTCAGACTCCAGTGTTTCCATCTTCAGTTAAACCAATCCAAGAGTGACATCAATTCCCACAAAAGCTGGCCCGTAACCTGCAAGAAAGAAAGCAAAAATAAGAACACTGAACAGTTCAAACTTTCCCTGTACATTTTGTCTCCAGGTGCTACTTTTTATTGAATACTACAGCAGAAACAGTACACCCACCCATTCACCCCTATCTGATTGTAACTCAAACAGTCATGAGTTATTGGATTCAGGTAAGAGGGAGTGGCTTGTGCGCAGTCAGCAGCAATATCGCTCACAGAGGTTAGCTTGGTTCATAGAAGTCATTAAAAAGAAATAATGTGAGAGGACAGTTCTTTATGCTTCAATAATAAGAGCAAAGAACTACAGAAGGATGGGAATGTTTCAATACCACAACTTAATGGGAAAGCAGTGTGAACAAAACAAAACAATGTTTTGTCATATTTCACAAGTCTCAGCACCTAACATATCAAACGGTCTCCCCTGGGTGGCCTTAAATTCACACTGTAACCAAGGGACCTTATCTCAGCTCTGGGTCTCCTCTAATAGAAAACAAAGCAGAAGTAAAAGCATTGACCTGAGGGTCACAGCTTATTTGATTACAGCAGCTTATTGTGGGACAGGTGTCTTTCTGTGCCACTAAAGCAGGATTTACTTCAGCGAGCCGCTGCACATTTAGTCAGAAATGACTTTGCACATCTGGCATTGGGTTTTTGTTCGATGAATCACCTGAGATTGGAGCGATGACATTATATTTAGCAAAGCTCGCTATTACGTGATGTTCTCACTAATAAAAAAAGACATATTTAAAGCAGAGTTTTCAATGTCACCAAGAGTTATGGTTTCTATATAAATTATACATTTTTTCACAGTTAATGCATGTAAATTTATCCATTACATTTATCATTTTATTATATAGTGATGACCCACTTCGGTCTAAATTTTCCAACTTCAGCATGCCACAATAAACCGAATCTTAACTATTGAAGCAATAATGGTGACGGTTCTAATTTCAGGCTGTACAAAAATATACTGAATTGAATTCAATTAAAGCACATTGCACTCCAAACATAAAAGTGCTTCTAGTCTTTTCTCGGTTGGACACAGCAAATTGTGTTCCTTTTTGCACAACTTCTTTTTGCACAACTTCTTTGGCATAGGTTTTACACTAGCAAGCTGTTTTTGAAGTGCTGTCTCTCATTGTACTCAGACCAATACAAAACTCCACTGGCTCGCTTTAGTCCAAAATACATGCTTGCTGCTGCATAGCAATCATTTTTCACATAAGCAGCATAACTGTTTAAAAAACATCAGCAGCAAAATAAGAATCCTGGTGTGGGCACCTAATAGACTTGCCTGGAACCCAGAATACACACTTACACTGCAATTTTTTTGAAGCGTGAATCTGGTCACACCTCGGGTCAAACTCAAAGAGTATCGTGCAATCAGATTTATTTGATTCTGTGACATTGATCTTTCAGAAATCTGCAATATTTTTCAGTCCATGATATATATTTTTTTCTTTTTCTTTTCCTCTCGTAAGCAGCCATATTTGTTTTGATATGGACAGACCATATGTGTCCTTGATTGGCTCATCCACCTCAATCATGTCATCTGAAATCGGGGAGATGAAACTGGTAACCAGACTGATGTCGATCTGTATAAAAAAATACAGATATAATTCGGGACTTTCCAGGCAATTGTAAGACACAAGGGGGCAGAAAGTTCAAACCATTTTAAAATAAGCTTTGCCATTCTGATACCAGAAGGTTCAATTGTTTGAACGTTTTTTTAGAACAGGCGGCACGGTGACAAAGTGGCCAATGCTCTCAACTCACAGCAAGAAGGTTGCAGAGTCGACTCCCGGGCCGGACCGGGCCCTTGTGTGTGGAGTTTGTATGTTTCTCCCAGTGTCTGGGTGGGTTTCCTCCGGGTGCTCCTGTTTGCCCCATCAACCCAAAACATCTACCACAGGTTAAAATCCTCAGCTGCATTGGTCCTGACCAAGCTTAGCACAAAGATCTGGCAATGGGTCCCCGGGGGCTGCACTGCAGCAACCACTGCTCCTGAAGAGATGCTCCAGCAGCATTGGAGGATGGGTTAAATGCAGAGGACAAATTAACCTTAATCTTAACCTTCAAAACACTAGCAGTTCTAAAAATGGCTTTTATTATTTGGCTGAAATGTATGAAGTGGGGATTGAACACAAAAAAACGACAATGAAAATGAATAACACTATTAAAAATAACAATTCTATCATTGTAGTTGCAGACAGTTGCACAACAGCAGAGCTGTTACTGGCACTTGGGTTACATAATCATCCTGAAGTTGTCAAAACATGATTTTGAGCGAGAAGTCATTGTCTCAGAAAAGAGTTATTCATATAGCAGTATTAGTATTTGCATTCCAAGCTTCTTTCATTGAACAAGCTGTGACACCGTCCCTGCATCAATACTGCATTGTCTGAAGAACAGACAACAACACCAGAAATCTCTAAATCCTCATGTACATACATGAAACCGAGAAACCAAAATGTGCTTGGATAGAAAACAGTTTCAACTTTAGCTACAGGGGAATGAAAAATATTGACAGTTAAAGCTTTTTTTTTAAATGGGCCTCTTTGACAGACTTTGGACTAAATGGGAATTTAATGTGCCATAATTGTATTTCATTGGATGTTTTTGTGTTGTGTGTGTTGTGTCGTGTTCCATGTGTGTTTGATGTTAATAAAAAAAGTGTGTTCAATTAAAAAAAAAAAAAAAAGTGCATACACACACACTCACGCACGCACGCACGCACGCACGCACGCACGCACGCACGCACACACTCTAAAGTGGAAAATACCACTGGACTATTGTATTTTATCATGAAGACAGCCCCATGCAAACTTTAAAAAATTTAATAAATCTGTAGAGCCATAGCAAATCATTTGGATTTTAAGTATATTTTTCTAAAATGAATATGTTCAGTCACCTAAAATTATTCAATTGACGAAAGGTGACATGATAATACATAAATGTATTTAAAAGTCTACTGCGCAACTTTTCTGATGGCGGATTTTACAGCTTTGCCTGGAATGTTCCACAGAATGGTATTCAACATTCAAAATGTATCAAGCATTTTCATATTGAAATATATTAGTCTAAATGCTTTTTCCCCTATTTGGACCAATCACCAGGAGTAACAACCCAATCTCCTTTTCTGGTCAGAAACTCAAGAGAGCTCTTTGACCCTGTCTTAGGCAGCACAATCAAAATTTGGTCAGAAAATATAGCAAAAACTTTTTATACTGTCTGTCTGTGTCAAACACCTGCATGTAATAGGGCTCAGTATCTCCTACTGTCTGCTCGTCTGGTCCCTGACCATCAGTGATGCACAGGACTTGACGACAGGACATTTAAGGTTCATTTCAGACATTCTGACCATGTCTACCTCTGCACAGGCTCCAGACTTTTCATTTGGTGCAATGGCACCACATTAAAAAGAAATAAATAACAGATACATGAAATATAATTTATGATATCTTGATTAATTTCATACTTGTTAGAAAATGTAGAAATTAAAACCTAAAATAATACTGAATAAACCTGTGCTTTGCAGAAGTTTTGAGTGAAAAGACAGAGGAATCGATACGATCAATATCCATGGCATTATTGATTCCTCTTATTGATCTGGTTCCTTAACAACTCTCTTAGAGATCCCTAATTAATAACAGATAAATTGTGTCTCATGTATCTAGATTTTAAAGCCTACATTTGATGTCATTGTTACCAATAGAAGACAATTTAGGCAACCTATGGGTTTCAGCTCAAGGTTTTATGCAACATTTTGAAGACTTTTTATCATTCAAAAGATATAATATGTTGTTTTAAATTGTTAATAGTCGTTAACCTTTCTCACTCTGAATTTAGTTCTACACATTATCAATCTGGACAGGCTCTCAACGAAAGCTGTCGGGAAAATGTATAACGTCATGACGAACATTTGAACTGATTGGTCGCAGCGTCGCAAAAGTGGAACAAGTTGAGAAATCAAGAAACCCATTTGAGACAAAAGCACTGACTTCTTCCTCGTCCTCAAATGCACAAAGCACTTCTATGTGCAAAAGCAAAATAGTTTGTCAATGTGTAGAAATAGGCCGAAGTACATCCATCAGCATCGCCATGTTTATTTATTATGTCCTTTTGACTTCCGCCCAAACCACAATGCTGTGCTAGACCAACTGTGATTGGTCCAGCACACAGCGACCAGCTCAAACCCAACAGCTTTTTGAGCGTCTAAAAGATGTCCCACTTCCACCGACAACTGAACGTTACAGTTGTAATGTTACATTACAAGTAGACATCGCCTAACTGGCAAAAATTGCAATCACTTTGAGTTTTTGTAAGTTTGCGCTTTCTGCAATTCTGCGTTCACGCTTTTCTGCCATCTGACATGGCACACCCACATGTCATGTGACGTAGGTGCAAAGGGTCGGTAAGATCCATTTACTTGCTCCTCACTATTATTATTATTACTATTATTTATTAACATTTGATCATTGTGGTCAGCGCGGTCTTACGTGCACACACCTGGTCGTGGCCCAGGTTTGTGCCCGCACAG
The DNA here is from genome assembly GCA_019453435.1 of Rhinogobius similis. NCBI lineage: Eukaryota > Metazoa > Chordata > Actinopteri > Gobiiformes > Gobiidae > Rhinogobius > Rhinogobius similis. The sequence continues at coordinate 24,922,142 of CM033630.1, read as the reverse complement.
AAGCATGGGTGCACCATGTGCGGACGCTTCTCTGCAGCGATCGTAAAAATGTTAAATAGGCCATAGCCACACGGATTACTCTCAAGAACCGGTTCTTTCCTGGGACAGACAAGGGTTGACCACGGCAGTTTCTTCTAAAGAAGGCACAACAGAGATGAGTTTGTGCTGCCCTTCAGAATTTCTGTGGCAAACTTTTGTATTTCTTGGTTTGAGGTGTAATGGCAGAGACAGTAGTTGCATGCTTACTATGTCTCACTACTTTTCCGTACATAATTATTATTCCGATTCAATAATCTAAATTTGTTTACAAGACCAATTTCAAGTCACAACACATAACACAACACAAAACCCAGACAACAACAAAAACAATACAACAATTTTGCTTGGGTAAACATGTCAACAACAGATACATTTTCCCCACTGCTTAGGACATTCTCTCAGGTCACTATGTAGACACGCCAACCTCACCTCAAATGAAAAACAACTGACAATGAGCACTTTATTCTTGTTCCATATTAAATCAACAAGATTACCTTTTGCCTCAATCAATACTACTACTGCCTTGGGCCATGAGAGGTGCCTGCCATGTTTACAAACTAATCTCATCTTTACAAATTAACAGGATTACAGATAATCTTTCATATGTCACAACAAAAAGTACACAATAAAAACATCCACTCGTTAAGTCCTTCAAATCAGCACTGACAGGAACTTGACCCATGTTGCTCCATATCCCGGCATCACACTATATCCCCTAGTTTAGCACAGGGGCTAATGTGAGCATGTTTGACGAGCCATGGGGCTATAATTAACACACAACACTTAACACCATCAATAGGACATTGCGTTTAAGCAGTGTCACTCTGGGGAAACAGTGCGAACGACGGCCGACACTTTGGGAGCAAACCTCTGGCATTATGTAACACAAAGTGAAACAATTAGAGGAGCGAATGGTCTGTCCCACTGGCTCTGTGCACATGTCACTCCTGGTGAAGGGAAGTGCTCTGCCTGGAGAGGAAACAGATTGGGTCTGTGAGCTAAAGGGAAACACACTAAATATATTTAGCTTGGATTTAAGACAAAATGGGGCTCCTCGGTTGGTAGTGCAGAGGAAGTCTATGGATATAATGCTCATTCATTAGCAAAAGAGGTTATGGGTTTGTTTGTTGTTTTTTGTGTGATAACTCAAGGCAATAGAGACAACTGTATTTAGAAAATTCTTTTTGTATTGATTTTGAGATTTTAGAAATTGGAAAATAAGGCCCACTAAATGCAATGAACCAATAATGTAAGGGATGATAAAGTATTTTTATTTGAGTAAGTTCTGTTTTTAACAAAGAAATATTTCATTATGGGACTGTTCATTCACATTATTTATATACATTAGCATGCTATTTACTATTCGGTATTTCTTATTCTTAAGTTTGGTTCTAACCACAGCAATTTATCTGAAAGCTTTGCTCTATCCCCAGACATGTTTTATTATTTCTTTTCTTTTCTTTTTACCATATTTACTCATTTGCCATTTCCTTCAGTCTGGTATATAGTGAGAACAAATGTTGAACATGTGTACAGTCTAAAAACCAATAGTGACTGTTCAGATTCAATAAAACACATTTTACTTGAAACACACAAACGGAAGAACTCAGGTGCAGAGCTCCATGTAGTGCATTTATTTCTGACATCAAGGGCTGAATAAAAGATGTTGAGGTGGATTAGTGAGGTTTACCAGGCCCAGGGTTGTATATGGAGGTGTATAAGGAACAGAAGCACAGATCAAATGGATACTGATTTTGTAGATGCAGAGGGACTGGACGTCCCTCTGCATCTACAAAATGTCTGTGTCAAACTTCTAAGACAGCCACACGCAAAGAAGAATATCAATATTTCTGTTACACTTTCCACACAATCCTGTATTCTTTCAGAGCAGCTCTCTTGTCTTTCACCGAGTTGATCTGGAATCTATATCCACAGTGGGAGCTGCCAATCACAGGCTAAAAATAAGAACAAATCTCTAGCAGAAACTCACAAAGGTTTGTAGAGACAAAGGTGAGTGACATGTGGCAACAGAATTGCATTTAACCAAATAATACATGTATTTTCCCCTCTAGGTTCAATGTTCTCTTTTACATTTTAATTTATTTGAAGACCAACAAACTAAACTGCACCATTAATTGAAATCAAACCAAGATTGCAAAATTTAATGGATGCAATTAGCAAATTGCAAAGGCTTACATTTTTTGAAGTGCCATAATTTTCTCAACAAAATCTCCTGTTTTATTCTGCATATAAACTAGCTCAGGTCCTGCACAGTATCTTAGCTGAGATGTCTGATGTTCCTCCAGGGATCTACTGTAGCCACTCCTCCAGTTTGGGGGTCACTGCCCCAAGTGCTCTGATCACCATGGGCACCACTTTGGCCTTCACCTTCCAGGCCTTCTCCAGCTCTTCTCTGAGACCTGGGTATATATATTATATATAAACCAACCAACCAACCAAACCCCAAAACTGACCCATTGGCATATAGTTGGCATGCATACCAGGGAAAATGGGAAAATACAGCTCAATTTTGTGTTTATAAATCAATAATTAGGTTATTGAGGTACTAAAAAACATTGCACTTATAATTTATTGAAAAGAGCCCATTGCAACAAGCTTGGCTCATGTACAAGATAAAGCAAAAGGTCAGCATTACTAACACAACATTTCTTATCTTCTGCACACTCATTTATGCAGAGTCATAATGAACCGCTAAATAACAGAACTGCCTGGAAAATGTAAATAGCTCTTTAAATATTTACCACCTCAAAAATTGTTCAAACATTGCATGACAAGACCCTGTGTGAATTATTTTCCCTGCGTTCGAAAACACTCTTTATGAATTAACCAAACTCCAGCAGGTCCCCGAACGCGTCTTTGAAAGAAAAGCTGACCTGTTTTGTATAATGTTGCTACAGCACAGAGACCTTTCCATATTTGGCACTCCACAGGTACTAATCAGGGGCGCACACATTTAAAAACAGCCAATAAAAACAACCTAACACAAGCCCGCTTTCATTACTTAAAGTGTCAGCAGACTCTAAAACATATTTCCTAACAGTAGTCCAGTGAAAGCGTGGAGTTGGTGGATGAAATGCCTCTATTGAGAAAGCCGGTACACTTTGCTAATTGGTGTCAAAATTGCGTACGAGCAAATATATGCATGTCAAGGGAAAGTGTAAGTGCGGCTTTCCAAAAAACAAAATATGCACTACTACTAGAGTTCTTGTCCTGTAGAGTTCTGTGCTAAAGAATACAAACAAGGCAAGGCTGTAATCCTTAAGTTGTTTAGTTGATGAATTGGTTGATGGTGAGTAAGTTCAACTAAATTTGTATTAACTGACTAATTGTTTCATTTAGATTAAAAGGATTTACATGGGACAACAGCAAAAATTGAAAGAAATGGAGTGAGTTACCTGAAGATTTTTGAGTGAATAATGAGTTTAATCAAACATATACTGTATATCTCTAACATATTGGTAAATTAGTACTATTACTTTTCTGTATAAATGGTTTGCATCAGTTGTAGTCCATTGAGTTTGGGGCCTGTCATAATGATTACTATATCGACTTATTGTTGAATAAATAGCTGGAACTGTATTTTTTAGGAGTCAATCTTTAACATGTGTGCATATTCTTTGCATTTTTTTGTTACTTTTATGTAGAATAATACGATCTGAGCTTTAGAGAGTTGAGAGAGATAAATTATACATACTAATTAATTAAATAATGTGTGTGTAAAGTGTTTTATTCGGCTTTATACTTCTTACAGCTCATGTTTTTCATAGATGTTGTATTGAGTTCTTTTGACAGTGGCATAAAATAGTTTCAATATTATCGCTTATCATGATATGCTATGGCAAAATTTAAAATTTGTTATTGTGACAGGCCAATTAAGTACATGGAGATACAGTATTTTATAGTTTTAATTTTTTGACACACCCCCTTTAGTCAAATAATCAGTCGATAGGACATGTCTTTAGTCTTTAGTTGACTATAGCCCTTTTGGATGAAGTGTGCCTATTTAGAGAGGAAAAGTCATAATTACAATCAAAGATTGCCACAAGCAGAGTCATATGTCACGTTACAGCAAAAGTGAGTTTTGCCAAACTCTAAAAGACTGCAGTTCTTGTCCAATTTGGGTTTAGAAATCGGAAATAGGTCAGCTCCCCACTGTATGAGTCCTCCAAATGACCGGAACATGGCTGAACCCAACATATGATTATGTATTCAATTTGTAACGTTAGACTTTCAAGCACTCTTTAACAGTGTCCATGTGCCTGAATGTGGCTGCGTCATGGATGAAAAGATGTTTTTTCTTCTCAAAAGAGGATCTGGCGTGGTTTCCTTCCCTTCATCTGTCCCCTCCTCCTCCTCCTCTTTCCTTCACTCTCAATCTCCTCTCTGTGTCCACTTGTCCAATCTTCTTCTCTCTTACTGTCTTTTTTGCACATTTTCCTCTGCTGCAGCCTGCGGAGCAGAGCAAAAGCTGGGTTCCTCCAACATGTGATTCCTATTCATAGAATGTAAACAGAAAAGCTGCCAGGCCGGTGTTTCCATTTCACATTCAGGGCAGCCGAGCAGAGTGGCTTAACCTTAACCCTCTCAATCCTCCCATTACAGAGCCAAATTCAACACTAAACCAGGTATGAAATGATACCAGTGAGTGCTTTTTGCTGTAGGTTTGTTAATCCAAATTCAATAAATCCAACTTTTTATACAAAATCTAATTGTACAACTCTGCACCATATATTTTATTCTATAACAATCAGGTAAAAAAAAAAACCAACTAGTTGTTCAGACATATTTAGTTCCTCGAATGAAGCTTTGAAGGTCAGACACTTCAGAGCATTGAGGGTTGATGCAAAGTACTATCACAGCTATTAACCTACACATTTGAAATACTTTTACCCAAATAAAGCAGAGATGACACTGAAGCACTGCACTTAAGTATGGAGTTATGGAATTATTAGAGTCAGGCTTTGAAAGGCTTCAAGACTGTAAAGTGCATTACAAGTGCAAGCCTTTATTATTATCAACAATAATCACACAGTTATCTGGTAAGCAGACTCTAAAACCAATTCCAAAAGAAGTTTCATCACAAAGACAGCCCATTTTTAAATCAAAAACACACACACACACGCACGCACACGCGCACGCACACACACACAAGAAAACAATTTTATATCTTTTAATACAAAATACATCTTTTATCAACAACTACTTCCACTTGAGAATCAACACAACAACAACATTGATTCAACTAAAGAGAGAGAACTATCTCTTCAAGCTTGAGTTAAGTTTTTACGACGGAGTATAAGGGCCAACTGAAAAAAAAAAATGCGGACATTACGAGAATAAACTCGTAACATTTCGACATTAAACTCGTAATTGTATGACTTTTTCTGGCTTCGACTTTATTCTCATACATTTACGAGATTAAAAGTCGTAATATTACGAGAATAAAGTCGTAATATTACGACTTTTAATCTCTTAATATTACGAGATTAAAAGTCGTAATATTACGAGAATAAAGTCGTAATATTACGAGATTAAAAGTCGTAATATTACGACTTTTAATCTCGTAATATTACGAAAAGAAGCTATTTCTTCCAAATCTGTTTGGTTCTTCCGACGAAACAAACCCAAACGTCTGCATTGTCGCTTCAAAGTCCTTAAACTAATGATAATGTGGTGATGCTGTGCTAAAAGACACAGTATTTCTTCGTGTGTAAACCCTAGTTCAAAGTATAACCGCACAAAATGCTCCATATCTCCATAACACAGGTACTGGCTTCATACACATTTTCGACTGTATTCTCGTAATATTACAATTTTTAATCTCGTAATATTACGACTTTTTATCTCGTAATATTACGACTTTATTCTCGTAATATTACAATTTTTAATCTCGTAATATTACGAGAATAAAGTCGTAATATTACGACTTTTTCTCAGTAATATTACGACTTTATTCTCGTAAATGTATGAGAATAAAGTCGAATCCAGAAAAAGTCATACAATTACGAGTTTAATGTCGAAATTTTACGAGTTTATTCTCGTAATGTCCGCATTTTTATTTTTTTCCCCCAAATGGCCCTTATACTCCGTCGTAAGTTTTCACTATAGATCTTCACTATATATATTTGACCATTGAAGTTTATTGGATCTGACGCAGTGATTTTGGAAATATTATGCAGATTATATGTCTCTATCACAACATACAGTATTATTTTATATGGACCTGTAGTCTGAAATAAAGATCGACAGACTCACAGCCATATTTGCACACAGTGTCTGGACATTTCCCTGTTGCTATTTCCCTCAGGTTCTGCAAATCCCAACACTCATTTAGCGCCCCCTTTATGTTTGTTATAATTCTCATTGACTGTCGACTACACAGCGATGAGGCTCCAAGGTGCAGAGGATATTTTGTCACATTGACACTGAAAATAAAATAAAAAATCAATTCTTGTCAAGTACAGGGCCAACTCAACCTGCTAATTAGAAAAAACGATCTATACCTGACAAAATATAATGAGGCTTTCACTGCACTGACAAAGTCTATTTTAACAACCATTTCAAGCCCGACATTCTGGATAGTATTATTAGTGAGGCTGCTTTATCAGACTTTTACCCTGTAACATTACAACTTGGCTCTGCCCCCAACGCTGCATCCATTATTCATGTGCTCTTGCCCAGGTGAGAACAAACCCCTATCAGACGTTGGCAGGGCAGCATACGATATTTCGAAGTGACTGCAGCATGCTGGGAGTGCAGGTTTTGCAGGCAGATGGGGCGCAAGGATCTGACAGCGGTAAAATATGTCATCTCTAAGGAGATTTAATGCCCGATAGTCATAGGGCCATGAACTTTAAGCCCTGGGTGTCAAGGCTTAACGCTGAGGTTATGATTGGGGGCTCAGAGCATTTACAGTTCTTCTAAAAATGACTTTTGACACAGCGCCATGATCCAATTCAATATACACCAAACATAACATTATATTTCCACCAACATGACAGCAAACTCACTACATGATCAGACACTTTTTATTGCATTTGTTTTGATCAACGTCAAACTGTCTACAGCACATACCTTCAATTGCACCATTGTGAAAGCTGCTGAAAATAGTTAAAAATAAATAGCTGCTTTTCTTCATAAAAACATTGAGCAATGCTTTAACCCTGAGCTCAGATTCATTTGTGACAACACGGCAGGTGCTAAGGGCCATCTACATTTAAATTATAGCTAGTAATAAATAATAGGGAGTGGAAAGGCTGTATTCTACGAGCGTTTTTACTATTAACCATACAGTAAAGAAAAGCAACATACAATGGAACGCTATTTTAAAGCTTTTACAGAAGATTTCTATACATATACAAATTTCCAGATCTTTTGGAAAAGCAATTTCCATGTCAACAATAAGTATTTTTTAAAATGAAGATAAAATGTCATTCACTTGCTCGCACATGTACAAAACTCCGATATAGCAACGAATGATTCTTTAATGATAGTGTAGGAAACTGTCCATTGTTTCTAGCCAACATGTATTAGTTATTATTGTATGTATGTTTACTTAATACCAAACTGCCATGTAAATCACTGCTGAAGAGCCAAGATGTTAAAGGTATATTATGCAACACACTCAAAATGAGGTGTGGAAAATGAGCCTAATTGTCTGTTGAAAAATGAGGTGTTTTGACCAATTAGCTTTAAAACAAATGCATTAATGCATATTACTGCTTTTATTTGCTACTGAAGAGTTAATTGACAACATGATTGTACTCCAAAGTATATGGATTCCGCAGTTTAAATGAAAAACTCTCTCTCCCACAGTTACTTCTGATAAGCGTCTTGTGCAGAGCGGCCGAGATAAGGAGGCGTAAAACAATCATAGCACGCTGATGATAAATATATTGTCCAGTCTCTGAGTTATAGTCTGTCGTGACTCTCGCGGTTCCCTAAATCGGTCAGTGACTACAGCTGGGCTTCAATCTCTCGCCCCTGAGTGTGTGGCCCGCCGACAGGGAAACCCATTTGTACCACTGATAGGAAAGATAGCACGCCTGAGAGACTTGTTGGAATTGTCTCCACTGAATTCATGGCAACAATATTACACAGACACTAACTTCATCTCCAGGAGCAGCCTTTATCTCTATTTCTCACTTTAAGATTCAGAAAATGTAATCTTTGTGTCAATATAGTACAATAGATGGATTTTTCTCAAAAATCAAAAATGGCTGAGGCTTCTGCCTCTCTGCAAGAAATCTGTGGAGCCAAGCTGCCTTCCACTGTCCAGATATGCATGTTCTAAATTACCATAATGAATGAATGGAAATCTCATTATCCATGGGTTTCAGAGTGAACACTGTCACTGCAATTAACATGTGAAACAAAATATTATATCTTTTGAATGGGGAAAAACCCTCAAAGGAAGGAAGCTGAACGCCACAAATACAAGGTGGGCTCCTTGTATTGATTGATGACAATTTTACATTATATAATATAACTTAATACTTACTTTAGATTTGTGCCAATTAAGAAAAAAATAGCTCTCAATATCATCAATTAAAACGCCCAAAGTTTGGTGGCAGTTAAAATTCAATTAATTGCACAGTTCTCGCGATGAGTGACACATGAGACAGTCACAGCACATCACAGTACACTGACCAATCGTAATGGCAGTTTGTTGTATTAGGGATTAGGGATAGGTTAAGTGTCTTGCCCAAGACACCTCGGCAGTATTCACCTGAAGGAGCTGGAATCGCACTGCTACACCAAGAATGTTTTTTATGACGAGAGCGGGATTCCAACCGCTGACCTTCTGATCAGAAGACGCTCACTCTAACAACTGAGCTACTGCCGTAATCGCACAAACTAAAATGTATAACTATGACACTCGAAGGCAGCAACAATGAGTAATTGAATTCCAATAAATACAAGAATATGCATAAAATACTTTTTTTTTTAAATCAAGATGTGATGTGATATTATAATTACTTTTTCAATCAGAAAGTTTTAGTCACGAAGCTAGACTTGAGAAAGAAAACAGATTAAGACTTTATTTCACTGGCACTGTCTTGGTGCCAATAAACATAAAATTGTCATGTTTCTTCATAACAATCGTTTGATATTGTGACATCACCAGTCATTATACACCACAATCATAATAAAACATTATCTTTCATAAGACAAATAAAAAAACAATTAACTTTTTATTGTGGTCTTATACTAGCCCCAAATCATTCTAAAACTACCCAGGACAGTTCAAATGTTGTCCTGTTCTTGTCATTTTCCTTAGTCTTAGCCCCAATTAGTGTCTTATTTTCAATGCTTTTGACAAGCCTAGTTTGGTGGCCATAATGCATTACCTTAATGTTTGGAAAAGTAAAACACCACTTCTAAAACAGACTTGACCCAGAGTAGATGAAGTGTGCCAGATAGCAGCAGGTGTTGGAGACATGTTGTCAGTGCCACGGTTAAAGGGAGCAGACGGAAAACTGGGAAAAAAAAGAGGGAGAGAGGAAAAAAGAAGAAGAAAGAAAAACATGGGAGAAAAAAGTGAGGTCAAGAGAAATGTGCTGTGAATAGATCATAGTGAGGCAGAGAAACAAAGGCCTAGAGAGGGAGACCTTGGAGGGGGTTCCTGTCCTCTATCTGGCCTTCACAAAGTTAGACCCTTCCTTCTATTAATACACCGCTGTAATGTGTGGCATTTCCTCCAGGAGCGCGCTACAGCCATTGTTTAGTTTGGCTGCTGCTTCATTGTCTTGGCGAGCTCTTGTCGTGGCTTTACATTTATATTTGTGCAGTACGTCAATGTGAGAGAGAAACTGAAGATGAATCTGTATGTTTTAGCCATTGGAATGCAAAGACTCGTGTGACAGGGCACTTGATGGAGGCATGATGCAGTTAAACACCAGGAGCGCTGCACAAAAGCTTAATATGGGCTCCGTTATTGCAGCAGAAACAACAGTGATATCGCAACAGTATGCAACATATAATCACTGCTCTGTAATGCAGTCCCAAATTATCAGTATAATGTTTGCCAATGACTGGAGAAGAAAGGCTTGCTATTATTCTTTTGTGCAGAATGAGTTTACATCATACATGTTGATATTGAAGGACAAATATTATGCAAAACTGACTTTTTTGAGCTTTTAACAATGTTCTTATATTGTTCTGTCATCAAAAACATATAAGCAGTTGCATTTAGCTTCATTCCTGCTAGTTGGATGAATCCTTGTTAGAAAGTCCTCTCCCCTCAGACCACCAAAAACACTTGAAGAATCTGCGCAGTTTTTAAATCTATAAATCATTGTCAGACTTGTTCTGAGCACTTCTGCAGTCAAATCATGATCATTACAACTGCATCAACAAGGAGGAACATGGCTAGCGTAAGGAGTAAAATGTGTGTAATTGCCTCTGCAGCTAATAGATGGAGCCAAGGTTAAGTTACTCCGGCGTCTCCCAAGGCAGTGACAAAGTTAAATTGTTCTTTGTAAAAACATACAATTTTGTTCTAAAACATCAGATATCAAAGTAAAGGTACTCAAGAGCATGTTTAAAGGCCGATAACAATACAATACAGTCTTTTAAAACTGGGAAACCAGACTTTTTTATGTAAATGAATACATTTTATATTTTCCTCCAAAGAACATAATGTATCAGCAAGACTTTGTGACAATGAGGCCGCTGCGTGCTGTCTGCATGTGATAGTTAAGTATTTTATGTCCCATTAAGGCAGAAGTAAGAGTCGTAAGCAGTGCTCTGATTGGCTGTGCTTGGCTGGTCCACAGCTTCACTTTAACGTCTGAAAAAGGCTCTTCTAAAACTGTGCACACGCCTAAAATTATTATTATTATTAATTAACTCTAAAGGGTTTATGAGAGCTTGGAACAAGTTAGACAGATTTAAATACTTCCTCCTTTCATGGTGTGAAATTAGGTACCCCAGCTTTAAAACGTGTTAAAAAGAGTACTTGCCTTTAATTTGTCTTAACACATTTTTCCAAAACATGGTCTAATTATATTTTCAACGGATCAGCAGAGAAAAATGAGCTGAACAATAGACAGATAGGCGACATCAGTCTTTTAATTCATTCATTCACATACAAGGAGGATCTGTAAACAAAAGATAAACTATGAATACATTTTCAATTGTAGCTCAGTTACAACGAGGTCAGCTTTGTTGCCTGCGGGGTATGCTGTCAAGATTGCTATAAAATATGAATTAGATACATTTTTATTAGTTTTATTTAATAAAGTTTGCATCTTTACTCATTCATTCATTCATTTTTGTCTATTTGTCTAAATACAAGGTTTCCTGGCGAGTCGACTTAATCCTTGAAATCTCTCCAGCGTCCTCTACATCTAGGCCTTTAAATATATCCGTGACACAAACTAGCCCCACCACACGGCCACACCCTCTCAGTGGTGTCTGCAGGCTCTCCACCTCAGAAGAGCGAGAGAGAGGCGCGCTGACCCCAGAAGCTTTGAGCGGAACAGGGCTGTTTTTACAGAGGTGTTTCTAAGAGCTTCTGTGAGCATGATGCAAGGCTGAGTGCATGAGTCAGGCCCTGGAAAAAAGGGTGGTTTCCTCTTTCTCAATCCCTAAATCCTGGCTTTTAGGCTTTGCTCTGTTCTGACTAGTAATTAACACGGACTGTCCCACGACACCTTTGAAGTAAACGACAAAATGCTAAATGTCTACAGCAGTGCACACTATAGAAAAAATAGGTATTTTGAAAGGTATAAATATAGGGCTTTTAGTCGTTTTAGTCGATTAATCGGTCGATGATATTTTAGTTGACCAATGTTTTTTTGTTGACTAATTATTTAATTTCAATTAAAAGGATTTATACGACATAAACAACTAAAAAGTGAAGTGACTTAGCAAAAGATTTTAGAGTGAATCATGAGTTTAATCTGTATCTAACATATAAATACACTGCTTTCTGGTACTTGCATGAATTGTTATTTTTAGCATGAACTCCAATGCAGTTGTGGGTTTTTTGAGTGCAGTTTGGGTCAGATACAGAGAATGCTTCATAGTTTTGCCACACCCCCTTTTAGTCGATTAATCGGTCGATAGGACAGGTCTTTAGTCGACCAAGAATTTCTTTAGTCTACTACAGCTCCATATAAATACACATTTATTGTTTTATTTCAAACACCGACAATTACTACTACAATAACCAGCAGTGGGTAGTGTAGAAGTAAAATAATATGTTTCGAGCCATGAACATCACACTCACAAGAAGAAAACATATATACATTATAAACTGAAGACAAATGAACGAATCAAAGTAATGAGGAACCAAAACTTTACTTAAAGTACTTTAAAGTACTGTTACTTCAAAGTAAATATATGGTGTCAGAAAACTACACTGAAAAGTACAATTTCTTCAAAAAGTTATTCTGTTACTATGCATACTCTCTACTACTACTATTACTACTACTACTACTACCGGCGCAAATAGCTTATTACTCTGCATTACTGCAACTGCCACAGTTTAAATTATTATTGTTTTTTCACCCCAATCTAACCACTAAATGCCTCTCTGACATTTTGAGGTAATGTCCCAAAAATACCCTAAAAGGAATAGCGCGTAGAGCTGTTTGATATTCTGTGATTTGCGTCATATGAAGCGTGTGCTGAGACCCTGAGTGGAGGTGTCAGGCTGATGTGGCGTGTCCCTGAGCCCAGGACAGAGGAGAGGCTTGGTCTGGGCTTCATGACAGCAGAAGCAGAGCGGGGCCTGATCCAGGGCTGTGGTGCCAGCAGGTGAGATCATGGCAAACATGTGCGTCTCGGGAGAATGCAGCTGGCTCTTACTACTGTAGTAAAAGAGCTAAATGTCTTTGCTTTTTAACTGGAATCTTAAAAAGTCAACCAGTAATCATAACAAAGCTGCTGCCACGCAAACAAACAAAACAACAAACTATTATTCTTGCTAATGCTATCCTACGGTTTGGCCTAATCACAAGTGCAGCCGAGTTTAATCAAACACTATGCAGAGGAAATGACATCTAATTAGGACTCATGCCTCATAATGTAGCCAACTCTCTGGTTAAAACGACACTAATGAAGACTTTGGGCAGAGCACACGTAATTTGATATAAATTTATGCAAAAACAATTGAAGTTACACAAATGGCTTCCCACACTTGATCTCACAAAATAGCGCTTCACTAAACAGTTTTTCATGGTCTAATATCTGTCTTTGGCTTTCGCACAAGATCACAATAGCAGAATGTCTGCCTCTTCAATGAATATCAGTTTGGGGCCTTTTCTGATTGCAGTTTATTAAGGTTTTGGGCTGGTTCAAAGAGTAGGGCACGTTTGCATTTGATTGAAAATGATGATAGATGGCAATAACTTTCAGTGGCGGACTTACCATTAGTCAACAGGCCACAATTGCCTTGGGTCCCCAACCAGAAAGGGCCCCCAATAAGATGCCCCTTGATCATCATGAACTCAAGGAAACAATTGCTATTCTCTCAATATCACGGTAGTGGTTTTAAACAAGAAAAATTCCAACTAAATAGTATGGGATTGGCAAATGTTACTGTTTAGTACATACTAAATACTAAATGGTAAATAAAAATCAGCTGGAACATGTGTTAAAATGCATCAACATACAGGAATATGGTTGGATTTCTTAGATATTCTTCTGGCCAAGGACCCCCAAACCCTCCTGTTTACAGCTGTTAAGAACATGTAAGCTGTGCATATATGAATTATAATTCTGCACTGGTTCACTTACCACCTGTAATTTATGAACCTGTCCGACAACCCCACGTTAACAAACCAAGAAAACTAAAACCAGAAAAACCAACAGCTTCTTTCAAGAACAATTAAAGAGACACGACAGAAGTTATAGAAAATCACACTTGATGAGGAGGAGGCTGTACTTAATTTTGCCTTGGGCCCCCAAATACCTATAATTTATTCTGAAACGGTTGCAATTCCACTTGACAATTAAAATTACTAGGGGGAATTCGATGCACTCCGCACAAAAAAGAGCAACATGTGGAATAAATCAGTCGTCGAGAGAGCGCTGATGTGCATGAGCGCTCGCCCGGCTTATCTACACGCAGAGGGCGCTGCAGCAGACAGGGGCCTTCTATGGATGAAGAGATCAAACACGTCTGGAGACCGAGACAGGAGGCGGTCTGTCACATCCAGGGCACGTCTGCTGCCATTCAAACATTAAACCCACAGATCAATACAGAATTACAAATCAAATCTCATGCTATCAAAAAAAGACCACAGCTATGTATGCTATATGCTGTTCTACACTGACAAATGTACCCTTACAGACAAGTAGAAGTGCTCATTAGGGCTGCAAATGACTGCAAATAGCAAAAGGCCAAAAGTACCATCATTTCCTTCACACATACACACAAAAATCATATCTTATTCTGAATAAAATTGCCATTCTTCAAGCTTAGATCTGTACAAACATGTGCTGACATATATAGTTCATATAGAGTTCATAATTCCGTCTTTTTGTCAATTCTCCTGGACATGTTTAAAATGTGAAGTTTGAACAAAATACTTCTGTTGATCACATTTGCATTACAATTTCAATTAAATAATTTTCACAATTATGTTCCTCAAAATTTACAATTAACACATGATTTACAACTATCAAGTTCTTCACACTTGGTTTTGATTAGATCCTTCTACTATTAAAACTAATCCAAATAAAAGTCTCAGAAAGTGTTTATCCCTAACCGACCTTTCATTTTGAGGAATGCCTTCGCACTGATAACTACTGTTGACAAATATTTTCTTTCTTCAATAAAACCCACTTAAGCGATTCTAATGTAACTTTTATAGCCCATAACCTGCATATTTTATAGCACAGTGACTGACTGTTCATATTATATAGAACAAATGGCCGTGCACTCCCTGAGGCTTACAGTAGCGGTGTGATTTAGCCCTTCTATTATTTGCAGCCACATAATAGTTTTCTCACATCATTTACTTTACACTCTAGCACACAGGGTCACTGCATGGCCCGGGCTGAACATCTCAGAGGAAACACTGTTTATCAAAAGTGGGCCATGTTGTCTCTCTCAGACGATTTATTTGAACTGCTGAGGAGAATTAGTGGCATTGCTGTGGTCCAGATTTGTAGCAGAAAGCCAGGAAAGCATGACGAATTGTGGAGGATTTGGTCTGGAATGGCGCGGTCTTAAAACATCGGGGTGCAGATTCTTTGGCCTTTGACGGTTATATGAATGAAAGGGGCCGCCACGTAACACACACACTCGAGCTTGTTCGGGTTTCATTCGGAAAAGTGATAACTATAACTGTCGACTTCGATGGCTCTGTGGCTTGAAGTGTTGCCTGTGAGCCAAACTGAAAACATTCTTGGATTCTTCTGTGGTTTAGCTGTTGGTGCAATAGATTACACTGAGGCACTTATTGGATTGGGTAAGAGGTCAAATTGTTGAACAAGTGGTTAAGCATGGTATTTAAGGATGTCTGGATTACTGGGTTAATCGATCATTGTGAATATTCAGGTCACAATATAATCATAAGAATAACTCCAAAAACAAAAATCTTGACAATATCAGAAGCAAAATGTAGACTTTTTAAATTTAATCTATAATCCAGTACTTTTTCATTTGGGCTTTTATGTCGCATTCACTTTTTAACTGCGATTTTTGACCAGTATTGCGACTGCGATTGGATTTGTGATTTATGTTTAAATAATGGGATTCTGTTCATAGTTCACATTTTAAACATAGCCAGGAGAATTGACAAATAGACAGAAATATGAACTGACAAATCAATAAAAAATATTATGTTTCAGAATGTTTTTGACACTTTCAGTAGCATTTTTGTCACTTATAGTCTCATTTTTGTTACATTTAGTTGCATTTTTTGTCACTAATTTCAGAACATGATCTAAACTACAGGGTTAGCAGTTTTTATGGAGAATAAAACAGAATATTTTGTCGTTTGTAGAGGAAATGATTACACTTGCTAATTGAGTCCATTCAAATTGTGATTTCAGTTTGATAAATTGCGCAGCCCTAATCACAAATTTAGACAATGGGAATGAAAGAAAATGAAAAAGCTCACTGTTGTTTTGGTCATAATCTTAATAATTCTTTTTTTTCCCACACAATAATCATAACACTAAAATTTGATATTGTGACATCTCTATTTGTATTTTATTGGTAAAAATTTGTTAGAATGAATTCAAATGGAAGATAAAATTTAGATTTGAACTACTGTTTTATTGCTGTTTCAACCATCTGTCTCTTTCCATTTAACAAAATACACTCTAATAAAAAGACACATCTATGCAAAATATTTTACCTGACATCATAATATCCATTTATCTGTAACTTGTAACAGCCACAAATGGTTAAAGTTAAGGTTAAAGTCCACTTAATTGTCCCCGTACGGCAACTGGTCCTCTGCATTTGACCCATCCTTCAAGAAGAGTAGAAGAATAGTGGCTGGATTAAAACATGTTACAACATTACATTGTTGTAAATATGCATTCAGCCAGCAAGATTAAGTGTGATTAAGTTTCACTCCCTCTTAGTCAAACAATATCAAGAAAGATTATTTAACACTGTGCACTGCAACCCCTGTTGACTAATGGACTGATGACGACCACAATCAGTAAAAAGTGCTTCCAAAACACCCGATCAGATCCTGAGAAAGAGGAGAGCGTTAGACTGAACAACACATGATTGATGCACGGATGATCCAACAGAGGCTGAATGATAGAGAGCAGAGGACAGACAGGAAAACAAGTCTAAAGATAGAAGACAGGCAGAGGCAGAGCCACGCAAGTGCAGCCCAAAGCCTCGCCAGCAGTGGAGGCACATGAGTCTTGTGCTGTGTAATTGGTCTGATGAGCCGAGATGGGAAGACTCAGGACAAGCACAGCCAAGTCAACTACAGCCCACACTGTGCACGTCCTGCTATGTGCCTGGGCTGATTGAGTGCTTTAAATGGACCCATTTCTGTTACTCAAGAATGATCAACAATGTCTAAATAGCTTTCCCAATTGTCATATGGATAGTTAAACAAACAAAAAACAAATAGTAACAACATTTGTGAGTGTAAGTCACCAAGTATCCAATAATCACATAGATACCATAATAACTCGTTCTCTATTTCTTTATTCTAGTCTGAATAGGCATGAATTGAGGTTATAGGCTTCTCATTGCAGCCAGCCGAATCTCACCGCAGATTTACACGACAAGCAAATCCGCTGGTCTGACAAAAAAGTGTATTAGAATTACAAATCACTGGCCAAACGTGTCCCCCTTTTGCGCGAGCACCGCACTGTTCCACATTTCACCATCGCACCAAAACGCTCCAGTGCAGTCAAATGTGAACTGGGTTACGTTACAAACTCCCACAATATTAAACGTTCAAGTTTATCCCAGCAGCAGCAGCAGCAGCAGCAGCAGCGGCAGCAGCGAGCCTACCTCTGACAGGATTGAACGCATAACACTCGCTTCCATTCAAGCCAACGGCAAAGCGCGTCAAGACAAATCCAGCTGATGTCCGCGCAAACCATAACAACCACCGGTCCGCGCTGAAATCTCCGCGCACTTGTGCCAATGCACGCGCGCCCAGAACAGCCAAACACTTGTGCAGCTCGGCGTGAGGAGCGGGGTCAGACACCTACCAGCTTTATACGTCGTATTCTCTTTGCCGCTGTCATCTTGTAAAAAGACAAAAAATGAAGTTGGGAGGGAAAAAAAACCCTGAGTAAAACAGGATAGTCTTCTGAGAGCCGAGCCGCGTAAAGCGAGTCCGTCCGGGCGCTGCTGTCAGGCTGCTCCGCCAGCTGTAGCTCCGAGGCAAAACGCACTATTCAACTTTGGGGGATATGAGAACGAGATCACGCGGGGAGAGAGAGTGTGTGTGAGAGAGAGGGAGAGAGAGAGAGACGGAGGGAGGGAGGGGGAGAGAAGGGGGACAATCACAGGAAAGCGGCTCCTCCCACTCGCACAATACGAAAAAGCACAAGCCAGCAGAAAGACAACACGCGCATTCAACTCCAAACCATTTCTCCGCGAAACACGAGTTCAGCTCAGTATCAGTGGTGGAAGAAGTACTGTTACATAGGTAAAAGTTCAGATACAGGAGGAAAAAAGATAAAAATTAAAATTAAAACATATAATAATTAAAGAATTGCGCTGATTTTAAGTCAGTAGTATATTGATTCAAATCCATT
Source organism: Rhinogobius similis (assembly GCA_019453435.1). Classification (NCBI taxonomy): domain Eukaryota; kingdom Metazoa; phylum Chordata; class Actinopteri; order Gobiiformes; family Gobiidae; genus Rhinogobius; species Rhinogobius similis. Next base: position 24,903,878 of record CM033630.1, on the reverse strand, counting down.
TCCTATTTTTTTTTTGTTTATTCAAAGGCAGCACTTTAAAGGAGTACTATGATGTAAGATAGACTTTGAGGAGTTTTTAATCATATTATAATTAACCCACTCAAAGCTGTATTGGAGTGATTTATATTCACCTTATTCCGCCCCGCCCACTTTTGCCTCTTTTTGTTTATGATCCACGCTCTTGTAGTAAAGGGACTTCCGGTTTGACGCCAACGCTGTTCGCGCAAATGGCGAACAAGCGAAAAATCTCTGGCTAAAACATTATATAACGCAGATTGATTTGTCTAAAATGTTTAATGAACACAAACAAGCAATGCACCAATTTCCTGGGCGGCCTGAAGACGTCTTTTTAAGTAAAGTAAAAAGTATCCATTGTCAAAATTACTTAAATACCAAATACCAAAACAAATTTGACTTAGTTTTGTACTTTCCACCACTGATTCAGCTTGGCCATGTCTATACATGCTCAAAAATAAAATGGGATTAATCAGAAAAAAGAATTAATATAATTGAGCAATCCATAATTTCAAACAGAAGAACGTCATAGTCCAAGATTCACAATGTCTTTTCATGGTTCGCCCGATGCATGAAGCCTAAAAGCTCCAAATCAATAAGTAAAACATTGGAGGTATAATATCTTGTTAAACTGCTGAATACCCAGAGGAGATCCTTAATATTCATAGATTCAAACTAGACAAAAGTGCCTTGCAATAAAGATGTTATCATTTTTTAAATTTCCGGATTTAATTACAAGGTTCTGAATAGTGTCTTTGTGTGTGTGGGAAACAATAACTGCTCAGTATATAGAAGCAGATTTGAATCTTATATTTTACTTTTTTCTTTATTTAGTTGAGTTAGTGCAGCCTGTTTGGATGAACTTTCTGCTGATAACCGGATCTCTGCTGCTGATTTTCTTCTTATTTTGTTAAAGAATAGATTTGTTACTAAATCTCAAATCTTTTAATATTAGACAACTGAGGTATTACACAGTCAAAAGTCTAGACAAAACATGAAAGGAATTTTACATTTCTGAAACTAGAAATGCTCACTGTTCACTTAAATCCACATTCTGCTCACACAATTCCAACTACGACGACAACATTTTGGCTTTGAGTTAAAACTGAGTCAATATGGACATTTTATCTTCTGAGAGTGCCCCTCTCTGACATGACGTTGCTTATATAGTCGACTTTCCCCGACCTCCCAGAGCACTGAACTGAATTTTTAAGAATATGCAGTTGTTGATGTAAATGTGGTTGTGAAAGCTTTTGCATCAGCTCAGACCAGAGGCCACAAACCAGACTTGTAAACAGTCAGTGTAATGTGCATTTGACATTTCATTAAACACATCATAGCACCAAGGAGCCAGTTTCAAAGAAGAACTACACGCTGCTACCTCGGAGAATGTCTGGGTCACAGACAACCACACTTATATCATGCATTAAAAAGGTTAGGACTGCTCAATAAAAATAAAACAGTAATCACAATGATTTGAAACACTTTATTCATTGTTTTTAATTCATTACCACCATAATCTCCTTAATTTTTTATTTATTTATTTTGAAATCAATACCATCAAAAGACCATACAAAACAAAAAGAAAATCTCAATAATATTACTTGTTCAGGACAGTAAAGAGAGTCCATTTGAAAACACACAAGGTCATGTGAAGGAACCTCCAGAAACCCATGGATAGTGCCTTTAGCCAAGGAAAGTGAGTGAACTTTCAGAGCAACCAAACACAGGGAAACAAAAGTCTAATGAACTGGCAGGAGCTTACTTTGCTTTGAGATGCTTGACAATGAACCAGAAGTGAAAATGTCTTTTGGAGAGGTCGACAGATTCTTTGAGAAATCTTCCAACAGGCAACACTAATAATAACACACAAACCCAATAAAAGACAGAAAAGTAAGTGCAGTTTTTGTTCAGGCGCCTCCAGAAATCCAGGCATCACAAAAACCTGGGCCCCAAACTCAGTCTTAAAAAGAAGAAATGCAACAAATACACAACTTCTCTAACTGCAAACACATAACACTGAACCAAATGTGGCCAATGTCGAAGAATATCCATATCTGAGCCAGGAGATCCTAAAGCAAGGATTCATTTTTATTGTGACATTCCAGGTGAGCCGGAGGAGGCGGTCGTCCCAAGCCCAAAAGCTCAATCTGACAGTTCAAACTATCCTCCAGTAACATCTAACCCAGAGCCAAAGGAGCTGAGTGACCTCCAACGTCCCAACTGGATTCAAACACGACACAAAATACATGATCAACAACATAATATCATTCATTTGGGACATAGGGCTTTCTCTGGCATAAGACTATCAGCAGCACTGGCCATCATCATAACAAGCTGTTGTTATCTTCCATAAAATAGATAATGAATTCCAGCAAAATCCCACTATATTCTAAATATGATGTAACATTGATAAATATCCATGAAGCAAAATAAAATAATAGCAATGATATAATTGTTGCATCTTCCAATATGAATTTAAAACACTCTGCTCCATGTGAGCCGTGAGGGCAGGGTGTGGTCCTGTCAGCAGGTGTGCTCTGTCAACACACGCCAAGAACCTGGATACAAGAACTACTCTTTCATCTTTCAATGAGAAGGCTGCACTGCTGAGTTAATACTGTTATACACAGCTTAGAAGCCACCACATTGTGAGTCTCTGATTATCTGTCTGAAATTATGACGTTTTTATGTACATGAAGTTTTATTCTTCTCTTTTAAAATGTTCAAATATGTTAATTCTAATTGTAAATATCTCTATTTTTTCTATAGATTGATACCTTTTAAATAAAGCTGCTACAGGTGTATTTCAGAGCCTAATTTCAGTGTATGATGGTAATATCCTCTGAGCCTGAGAGACTGGTTGTCTGATTGCACAAGATTCAGCTTCAGGCATCAATCAGACCTGTCCTCACAGATATACTGCTGTTTCTGAGCCTGTGGATGACTGAATTACACCACCACTGGAACTAATCTCATGTAATTTAATAGTATAAAGATAAATAATCAGCTTGTATCTCAATCTAAAATGAAATACTGATACTGAATACTGAAAAAAAAAAAAAAGATTTGTAAAATTGGAAAGACCTATGAGTCATATGATAGGTTGTTATTTTTACAAAAAAATTATGACTTTGTGTGTTTGGATAGCACCTAATCTAAATATTTATTATATCAGTCAAGTGGCAGCTTGTAAAGGAAAAAACAAAACAAAACTTAGAGACAGAAGAGCAGAATCCCTCTGTCTATGTTGTCACTAAGCAACTTTCCATCCAAAGTGCAGAGAGAATTTCCAGGAAACATTTGATTTCACAATCATTTAATAAAATAAAGATGTTATCAAGTATTATCAATATTTGTCCTTGTTTACATTCTCATTGCTAGGTAACAATTCTGGAATTACCTCTCCCTATGTCACATCTGCTGCTCGTGTTCAACCAGAAACTAACACTGATACTAACAAATTGTCAAACTTGGGGAAATATAGCCAAGGTTTTTAATAAAATCTAAAATATCATGATGTTACGTCTTAGTGTAGTTTGTAGTCTAGCCTCTTTAAAGCATATTCACTGGAGCGCTGTACTGTATCTGTGTATGGGATGACTTCAGCGGCTCCTGTACAAAGCTTGAAACCATGCTCTACGACGGGAGATTCACACAGGACACGGGAAGTTCACACAGCCACCATGCATTGGAAAGAGAAACACGACTTTATCACAGTACTGAATAATTAAACCAACATCTGGAATTTCATTTTGCATATTTACTCATTTGCAACTTAATTTTTGTTAACAGTAGAGATGTCAAGATTATTCAGTTAATTAATAATCATTGTTATTCAAAACAATAATTGTAAGAACTAAAAAAATGTAAAGTTCTATCTATATCGAGCTATATAAAGTAAACCTGAATGTACACCATTTTTGTATCTGGTTATTTATGTCACATTAACAACACTTTATCATTCAGAAAGTGTCAACTAGGAAATGCATCTGCTGCTGTCCTCCACAGCCCACATCATCAGGGACCGCTCTCCTGTCTGTGGACGGCTGCAACTGATCACACTGAGCCACTAAAGACGTGGAGTCCTTTGTTCTCCACTAAAGTTTCCTACTTCCAGCTTTGTGATCACAAGAGAGAGACCAGCACAGGAATATACAGTATTCCTAATCATTACAACTGATGGATGTGATGGATAACAGCAGATATATCGTTTGAATCGCTTTACAAAACAAAACAAAAAACCCTCACAAAAGTTCCAGATAGTAAACAAATAGCAGGGAGTTGGACCCACAACAACAAGGTGGTGATGTGGGCCTGTAACTATAATTGGTTCATGCCACATACGTCTCTTTGTACTTCGCCTTTTTATAAAAACAAAAATGATTCACAAATGTTTGGTAAAAGGTATCGTTTTTTGCCACTTAACGTCTCCTGGGCAGTCTGCGCAAATATCTCAGCTTTTGAACGTCTTTTCCATGACTTTATGCTGACTTTGAACTGGAAAAGGCCTTCATCAAAGTAAGCACTAAAAGTTCAAAATCTCATAAAAGGGTAATGGAGATTGAGTTCAGCACTATAATGCACACAGGGAATGTTTCAGACACTTACAGGCAATTTTTCGGTTATTGAAGTTTATTGAATAATTGACCTGTATGTTATTCACCAATAGCATTTTTTTTTTACATAACTCAATGCAACAAAGCCAAACTCGTGTTTTCAAATGCAGGTGTACTTTTGTGCCATTTGTTGTTGTATTATTGTCAACCACAGCTGACAGTAAAGGACTGTTCTGACTCTTGAACAGTTTATACAGAGTTCTTTTGGAGTTCACATTGGTTTATATTAGCAACTAGAACCAAGATGGCAGCCGGCGGCGGTTAGGTCTCGTGTCTGGCATGAATCAGTTGCTATCGGTCAATGAATAATAGTCAGAACAATATATTGTTGCAATAATAATAATAATAATATCAATAAATAAGTAATCTTACTAACTTATTCCTTACTAACTTACTAACTTATTATTACTAACTTACTAACTTTACTAACTTACTAACTTACTAAGTTATTCTAATGATACTGTGCATTAAAAATAGTTTACTGGGATTATCCTGCTTTATAGTAATTGTGTAAGTGGTATCAACAAGTTTCAATAAGATTACATTTATCAGAACATTTTTCTATAGCAACATATTGTGCTTTAAAATGAGACATTGTGGTGATTTAACGACATCATCACTAATCAACTTTTCTGTGTAACATTCAGTACTGACAGCCCTGAACACTGACATGATGTTTTAGATTTTGATTATATAAACAAAGATTTTCAGTCAAATTCCCTTTAATCTCCAGTTATGTCTCATGCTGCCTTGTTGTCAACTGACAAACTGTAAGATCAAGGTGCACATCGCTGTTGCCTTTAATGATGCAACGTTTGGAGAAGATTTTTCGGTTCATTTCGGTTCATCATATACTTAAGGCCTCTGTATCACAGCTTATTTCCTCCTAGTGCCATCTTTCATTTTAAATACAAGCCAAGTGGGACACATACACATAATCCATTCCTATTTATGGCTCCCACAGTGCTGCTTACGTTATGGATGTACGCGCCAATCTGAATATTGACAACTCCTCTGCTTTTTGGGTTGAGATAATGCAATATTAGACCAAATTAGTGTCTTGACTCTAGAGGGAACAATATAATTTAGGATTATAGGAAATTTGAACAGGCTCACTCATTTAATCTCCTCCAAACTGGATCAATATGAGGTTCTCTCTAAGCAGTGATAATTCAATTTCTCAACAGCACAAACCTTTTGTAAGAGCTGGTTTGGGGTATAAGTCTGACATACATTTTAAAAAACGCTGTCAGAAGTCCACCATTACCCCCTCACTCACTGTTTAGTGCCACAATGTTGAGCAGATGATATAATAGACTAGAGTTTTCTCCTCGTCACGCATCTCATGGTAAAATATTGTAGATTTCTGTGATAAAAATCGAATCCCTTTTACACAAGTATTTATTGACTAATACAATGTATTATTTAACCGGGATCTCACGTTTTTAAAACGTTATTCTACTCCTTGTCCGAGAGGGGAAACTATTGTTGATCATTTAACTGCTCAAGTGAAGCGGCTAATACTAATAACTTTATGATTACGATTTATTCATACTCAAACAACATTTCTATTTGCTTTCAATCAGTGACCCTGCAACTACTACCTTTCAAGATGCATATCATTTTGAGTGCACAGTATAAATGGCGTGATCACTTTTGTGCCCAATAGAGAATAGGGTGGACAGTCGGAGACAGTCAAAAGGAATAGGTTTTGAATCTGTTGAAAAGTCAATTGAGTGGAAAAATATTTTGTTTTTTAATCCAACCAGTAATTTTATACCAAAATGTGCAAGAATACAGAGCTTAACTTAACTAGTTAGCTATGAATTATCAATTACTTTAAAGCACATTTCTTACTAATAACCAGTTTGAGCAAGGACAGATAAAAGTACAATTGTGGATGTTGATTTAGCTCTGTATCCCAGCGAAAGTCCAACAATATAAAGCAATGCTGTGAATCACAACCCGCCTGCAGGACTACAGACATAAAAAGCCAAAGACGGAGGAGGAATGAAGAGAGATGTGGGTCAGACAGAGAAACACATCTACCGGCTCATGTAAATTGGACTGTGTACATGCACAGACCTAATCTCATTATGCCCTGTTCTCCTGGGCTCATGATCCTTGATTAGAGACAGAGATAAAAGAGCAGAGGGGGAATATAAATGCAGGTACACAAGGAGATTCCACCAGATATACCAACTAAGCCTTATATAACAATGAATCACTCAGACAAGTGGAGCAAAAGTGGACTCTATAACATAATAACGACGTTATTCTTTTAGCATAGACATTTTAACAAAAGAATAGACTGTAGCCATTGCTAAATAAGTCTCTTTTGCTTGGTAAGGATGCTTCACATTCTCTAAGTGATTATTATTCATATTCCCCTGATTGCGTGTCCTACTTACTCTTGTTGAGGCACAGAATACTTGTTTCAGCAGTAAATCACCTCATGACTTTTTAAAGACTTGTCAGCTGGAGGCAGCCTGACATATAGAATATCTACAGTGTGTGGAGTGAGAAGTCGCTATAGTGAGGGCTTCAGGCTTTATATAGGACACTGACAACTTGTGTGGCAGTGGCTTGAACATTGAGAAGCTAATACATAAATACTGAATATTCATTAGAGTGCATAAACACCGCATAGAGATTCAACATTTTGTAAAAATATACTTGTACATTTTACACTAGAACAGAGTTTTATAACATCATGCTTTACTTACTATCATTATGGGATTACTTTAACAAGTATTCTGTGAGAATTGAAATATTGTATCACAGCTTACAGCCTCATCATAGCACAACACTCTACTATATATACTACACTGTATATTATTTCTCTCTCTGGCCTCACATAGTGCAGGTTATCGCAGGTCCAGCCTGTGATTCTCCTCTGGCCCTCCTCCTCCTCTCCTCTGTAGTCATCTGCCATGCATGGAGAGCCTGTCAGAGCCCACCCTGCATCCAGGATTGATTTCTCAGCCTACCTGACTCTACCACTGACCGCCTGTCACTGTTTCACTGGCTGCACTTTCTCCTGTCAGGCTAAAATCCATCTCTCCGCTCACAGCGGGAGCACATTATCTAGTTCTTCACATCAGAATCACACCAGCCCAATAGATCCACAACCACACTTCATAAAAGTCAGACATTTTATATTCTTAGCGTATGCACAGTTTAACTGTTGGAATAGAAGCACAAAGCTGTCTGTTGTGGAGGCTCTGAACAAAGACGCCTGTGAGAAGAGATGGAGTCACTCAGAGGTCATTTTACACATCACAAATTCAGTGACTTTTACGAAATTTCATACCATGTGATTTGTAGAATAAAACCCCAAATGTTTCCTTCTTGTAGCAGTCTCAGTGAATATAAAGCATGTTTTATAATGTCCTATATGTAATTACTTACATTTTTACAAACGTATGATTAATTAATTAATTTTCTACCACTTGTTCCCGTTAGGGGTCGCGGGTGACTGGAGCCTATCCCAGTAACTTTGGGCCTTAGGCGGAGTACATTCTGGACAGTGGCCAACTCGTCGCAGGGCTATGATATGATATGATGGGATTAATTATTGTTATTAATGTATTCAGCTTCCTTGTAGGGAATTTTTAAATCCTTCAAACTGAAATAATTGATTTCTAAATGTTCTGAAAGTGGTGAATGAGCTCATCATTCCCAGCACCTTCCTACATGTCCAATTCATGTATTCAAATAATCCTTTATGCTTGCTTTCATCAAAATTGACATTATTATGTCAAGGGGCTTTTATTCCTCAAAGATATATATAAATATATATATACCTGGATATGCAGTCCGGAGGTCATTTCTAAATTCAGTACATATACATTTTCCAACACAAAACATTTCTTCTATGTATTAAACCACTGCAGGCTACTTGGAGGTATTAACCTTTAAGAAAAATATAAAAAAAAGTGAATACATTTCAATAGAACTTGGTGAATATGGACGCAAGTATTATTTCTTTGCCTTTTTAGTTTGTTGTGGCAAATACAAGCATTGGCCCGTAGAGAGCAGAGAAGAGCACAGGACGAGGTAACGTTTGACCTTGAGCGTTCCTTCGACGTGGCCATCTGCACGGGTCAACTGTCAGAAGAGCACACTCCACTGAGGGGATATATACACTGCACATGGAAATGAGAGGAGTGAAGAAAACTCAACTCTATTTTTAATCTGTTTATATTTTAGTTAGATCCGCGGAAAAGAAGGCAGAATCATCAGAGGATTGAGAGGCAGAGCAGGAAAAGGGGGTTAGTGAAAGTGGAGCACAAATATCAGACAGACCCTTGAGACTCATAGAGAGGAGAGCCAATTTACCAGAGCTTTACTAATGCACCAACTCCTGCTGTCTGCAAAAAAACACAAAAGCACAAGAAGACACAAAGGATTGGATTTAATATTGGAACTTATTTCTCTTTTCTTCTTTTCCTTTAACGTTTGGGTCATCTCCTAGTGTGCACCTCCTTCTGCTTCCTCTTCATTATTTCCAGTGATCTTCCACAAATAGCTCAAATGGATGCAAATGTTTTAACGAAAATTGGGGCCTGAATTTGTTTTTGAGAGTGCAGCCCTAACCATCTTCATTTACTTGAAACCGTAGCACAAGTTTACACACATTTCATAAGAAAATAGCTGTTTGCAACTATAATTGTCTCTTGAACAAACACCTCACTTTTCACTAAAGCCTATTGTGATGTCACCATGCAAACATTTCAAACACCATTTCAATAAAAAGGAACAGGCCTATAATGATTTCAATAACACAGTGATTCAAATAAAGGTACAAAACAGTGGTACATATTGTGAATGCTATTTTAAAGATATGCAAACTTTGCAAACTGTGTCGAGTATATAATTTATGATGTAAAATCCTGAAACAAAAAACTAAAATAGAATAAACTTATGTTGTGAACTTACAGAAAAGGCAATAAAGTGATATTTCTGCACCTTTTTGGTATTTTTTACAGTCTTACATTTGTCTTGTGTTTGTTATTGAACCTGTGCAGAACTTTGGGGCAGTGTATCTGTTTATAAATGTGCTATATAAATAAAATTAACTTTGACCTTGTTAGATTGACATAATATTGTCTAAATATCATTATTGGGATTTTATTTATTCTTTTTTTTGTTAATATTGCCCATCCTTATTTTCAACACAAAATAATAGTTTCTTTGATATTATACCAGTTCTGATACAGATCCGGGCCTTTCAAAGGTACAACTTTCTTTCTTTCAGTATATATCGATATTTGCAATATTTGAGTATCTAATTTCATGTATGTTTTTTGCTTCAACACCCCAACAGCCTAGAGGAAGCATACCAAAATTGAAAAGGTAACCTGCAACCACATGAATCCTCCATCAGGATTATACTTCATTCTAAGCCTTGATTCAGCATTCTTGGAGCACATCTCTGCCAACGTTCCTGCACATTAACTAAACATGCTGCTGCTGGTCTGACTCCATCCACCCGAGCGCTCATACTTGACAGGAGGGAAAGGGTAAGGGACACGCTAGATATAATGTATGTTTTTCGCGGCTTATGGGAGTCGAAGGGTGCTGCGCTGAAGTGGCAGGACGAGGCTTCTGTTAAGGCCCATAAGAGCTCAGGCCATCACACTGACAGCAGCCGTCTATCACCCACGGTGAGACTCTGAATCACTCAAAGGCATGTACCCGTGCTGGTTCTGCATGGGATAATCAGCCGCAAATGTGGCCAGGTAGGTCCAACGTATCCAGCTAAATTACCTGCCTGGGAATGTAGATGTATAGTGAAAAGAGAAGGCCAGGAGTAACTTGATAGCAATGCTTAGGTAAAAACAGCCTAACTAACCAGTACATTTAGGTGGATGTTACAATAATGAAAAAGTAGTACAGTAATTAAAAAGTATAAACTGAATAGAAATGACTGATTCTCACCTCTAAAATCCTCATGATTATTATTTTTTAAATGTTTCCATGATAATACCGATCCCTGAATTTACTAACCGAATAATATAACACCTCTGCCTAATTCACACAGTTTGATCAAACTTCACATGAAAGTCCCAACAAGCTAAAACATTCAGGAAGGACTTTTCTGTACTTGCAGAACGCATGTTTCAACTTTTACACATCTTATTGATTTCAACATCAAACAAATTTTCAGGTTCAAACTGCGCAGGTCCAAATACAACTGTGCTATAATCTATAAATGAATTGTGTAATCATTTTATTTGCGTGATATACTCAGAGTATTTCCTGCACCACCACATAACATGCACAAATGAAATAACGCTTAACGTCGTCTTTAATGTCTGCATCCTAAAATAGAAACAGGTTTTATGAGGTGCTTAAACTGCAATTTTCCCAGAGGCTATCATTAAAATTAAACTTGCTGATAGCGATACCCCGCTGAGCTTTTAATGAGCCACAATTTTGTCTGGCTACGTAGTATAGCAGTGTATAAAAACACATTTATGGTTGAATTTTGCGACCAAAGACATTGAAAGCTAAATTTAGTTCTCCTTACATGGCAGGAGCAACAATCAATGGTGCATGTATTATTCACATGCCATTTCTCACACGTGTCCCTGAGGTGGGATAACTCGCACATGCAGACCTGGTCCACAGTGAAATGTACGTGCTACTACATCTGTCAAAAGATTTCTTCACCATCGCAAAGCTTTACATGAGAGAATGACCCATCCACTCGCTGTTGGCAAGACTGTCAAGATGCATCTACCCTGGACAGAGTGGTACAGCAAAAAATGTAAACAAGTGCCAAGACGATATGGTGCTTCATTTAAAAAAGAGGAATTACACCCTTTGTCATATTTCCAGCGAAACTTGTGCGCTAACTGTTACATATTCAACTTACATTCGACTTTACACACATTTAAGTATCAACGAAATAATTTCTGACCCCTTGTGACTGGAGTTTGTATTCTTGCTTTAAGAACTTCAAAACTGGCTCATTTGTCTCGTGCGACTTATTGCAAACTAACAACCCAACAAGCAAACAAATTAACACCCCTTCTAAAAATGGTCTACATGTAAATTTTGACTATGGATAGTGCTCTCGTGAGAAGCCTATTTCCACGGAGGAGAATAAGTCAGGACACACACTCCTTTATTACTGTAATGAACCGCTCCAAGGATCCTATATTGGATTTTAAATTGCACCGCATATTTTTTGACATACTACTTTTTTAATATCCACCAGTACTGCCACAAAAAGCTCGAGGTGATGATCAAACTGAATTTCCAACCATGAAAATATGTGGCATTAAGATTCAGAAAGAGTATGAAAGTGGATTTGGGAAAGATTTTGGTGCATGTGTAAACTAGAAACTATATGAGAAATTATAGTGGAGCCAAAGGGAGGGATCCGTTAACTGTCTTGTCCTGTTTCCATAACTCCTGAACCGAAAGCGTCCCGATCATAAGAGATGCAGATGTCTTTTGTAACATACTGTTTATTGGCTGCCAGTAATACAACATTTCCTTTGCTTGTATCACATCCCTTAACAAACACACTGCAAGACTTTCTGCTGGGCCACATGCTGCTGTAATATTCCTGTAAAATGTGCAGTACACATACAAGCTGTGGTTAAATATCGACACAGACGGCAGCAGCACCAATCACCACAGCCCCCCGACAGAGTTTGGGCACAGCCAGATGCAATGTTTCGTTTATTTTTGGTAGTGCAAAAAATAATGAAGGAAATAGAACACATGGTCCAGCATTTGGTGCCGAATAAGCTGTTGTTTCCATTTGGTTCATAATAACATCTAATAAATCACCTGCAAGGGACCAAGACACAGTACCATCTGCAATGTATCCACACATTTAACAAAATGAAACATGTTTGGATTCTGTTGCCGCCTCATCAGAGAGCCGGGCTTATCACTAACAATTTAGCTTTAAATGAAGTTTGAGTCAAATATGCATAAATCATCTTGATAATAATAATAATAATAGTAATAATAAGAAGAAGAAGATCAAATAAAAGAGAACAACATGGCAGAAAGCAGATATAAACAGAAAATAATAATTTCACACCACACTGACTTGATCTTGTGATAAACTGCAGTATTTCCACAGATGGATACTAGTATTTGGAGGCCACATGCTTAACAAAACACACAAGGACAACAGCAGTTTCCTGTTTATCGATGCACGGCACTTGCGATAAGACTGAAAATATTATTTCCAGAGCAGAATGCATTATCCAAACCCAATGCATTGCATCAAGAGCCATTAAAGTGTGGTGTAGAGATGCAGAGAAGTAAAATAAATGCACAGAAAGCTAACAATAAACCGAAAGGAGCCTCCTGTGGCAAACTCAGAATTACTAAATGTCTTTTTGTGAATTGCTGAGATCGGTCTTATGATTAAAAAATATAATTTAGGTACAATTAAAGGAAAAATATTCACCATATTTCATATTGTTATTATCCTTTAAACATGCTCTTTGCCATCTCATGTTTTAAAACAAACAAAAAAAGTTTCTTATTCATTCTATGACCTGTGTTATCAGTCATGAAAATTATGAAATTACACTGACTGAGAGAATCCAGCCAGCAGATGGCACCAGCGCAATATACAATCTAGTTGCCTTCTTTTCAGCGCAAACTTATGATGCAGGTTAGCACCAGCAATTATCGTGTTTAGACAGCAGAAATGTTTAGCGATGATGATGATTTAGCGATGATTTAAGAACTAAAAACTGCGTAAGACTCTCTGATAAGTGACGTAGATGATCCAAAAATACGTCCCGGCTAGACGGAGTGCGCATGACGTGTGTTTGATGCTTGGAGGGGGGAGGATTTTCTAATAAACATTCCTCAAAACAGAGTGAATGCAACAGAATACTACTTCAGGTATGTTTTCGATGATGGAACATGGTTTAAAGCTGAAAAAAGTCACTAGCAGAATATGTGTCCTTTAAGGCACAGTGTTCACTCTGCGTTATTTGTTACTAAATTGAGCCTTTAGATCTGGACTTGTTTTGATTGTTTTGATCCTAGTCCTTGTCTAGTCCTTTAGTCCCAATTTTGCTGTGGTGAATGTGCAAGAGTGAATGCGCCCTTCGATTTTTTTGACTTAAGAAAGCATATGTTGTGTTTGGGTGACGTCAGTTGTTGACATCAGACCGGCAGTCAGGCCTTGGAGCATGAAAATGCAGTCCACCATAAAAATAACCGTACTGCAGATCTTCAAGGCGAACCAGAGCCAGTCGAAATGTGCCTTATGATTCATCACAGACACTCCTCACACTTCCTATTGGCCAGGCTTTGTAATGCTCCGAGTGAGCGACAAGATTTAACCAATCACAGAGAAGAATGAACATTATGAGGTGGCAGGTGCAAACTCCACTCCAAGCACACTCCAAGAACAAATCCTAAATTTCATTGTGGGAAACTTTCAAGCAAACTTGGACAAACCGAACCAGATTGTGTCAGTATGAACCTCCTCATTCTTTCTTTTAAATGAATGAGTCATGATTCATCATAATGGTTCAATAAAAGGAAGACTGACCCCTGATTTGACTACAAAGAGGCAGAACAGATTTGTTTTTATGCATGAAGACAACAGACTGAGCGATGAGCCGGTTTATCTGATGTGATTGTGCAGAGAAGCAGAAATCATTGACCTTATAATTTTGCATAATTTTCCAGCACATTTCGGGACACACTGTTACATAAAGATAACATTGCTGTCTCGTTTCACCATCATAATGCAACTCACATCACATCAAACAGAACACAAAGACAAAGTTTAATCAAATAATTATTTCTAATTTAAAGTTTACTGCAAAACCTTCTAAGACTGAGCTGTCCATGTCTCATACAGGAGCTTTAGGGGACAAAGGGTGGCACATTTTGATTAGAACAGAGAATGTTTACTGATCCACTTAACAGATTCGAATAAAAATCATATCACACTGGTTACTGAGTTATGACTGCTGATTAGATAGTAAGTTTTGTCCTGAGAAACACTGCAGCAAAGTCAGAAAACGTGTCACATGGTAACTGCTGGTTAGAAACAGGTCAAGAAGCTAACAGCCAACATCACGATTTCCAACACATCATTTGTTAAAACCTGACAGGTGTAGTTCACTTTTTTGTGGGGCAGATCGTCTGAGAACGCTGCGTGTGGTTGGCTTCTCTGATCTTCACACAGCCTTTAAAAGGAAGCAGCTGGCGTGGGTTTGGTGGAACAGTGGCCTCTGAATAGGACCAGGTGTGGCACCAGACCTGGGCTTGCACCAGTGGGACTGCGGACGACAGAGGACAAGCTCAGACACTGCTGGAAAACGTGACCAACTTTTGTCCTCATATTATAAACAATAAAGAAAAATACAATAAATCAAATTATACTGCTCATCCCTTTTGAACCCTGTACTGTCAAAATTTGGGCTTGTAGTAATTGAAAATCACCAAATTCATACAGTTTCAGATTAAACTTCTTTTCTAGTAATTCTCAGACAACAAAACATATTAGCACAGAAGTAGAAAACAGAAATAGAAATCAACATTCAACTCAATCACAATTCATTATAATATCCCCTTGATGTAGGAAACTATTGGCCTGGATTATAGCAAAAGTGGCGATTATTTGGTGTATAATTGTCCAACAATTACTTCTGTATACGTCAGGATTATTCTGTAGAGAAAGTATAGCCCGAATATATTTTATTAGTAATGTTTTAGAAAAATGCCTTTGCTCCAGATTTTGAGGCTAAAGGAGTACATCCATTATCCTGAACTGAGGACAATTCATTGTATTTATGATTATGATTTATGATTACAACATTTTTGCAATTGAAGAGTAATAATTGAAATCCCAGTTACATTCATGATGAACTGCACAGCCATAAAGGAAACATGCAAAAATCAAGTCACTTCAAATTGGAAAGTTTAGCAGACAAACTTTAAAAAACCAATAACACACTTTTGAACCATATACTATATCTATAGGCCTTTCTCTTAGTGGTGTTGCCCTTTGCAAAGCACTTATTTGTTTTATTATGGTACACTTTTAAAATCCTCAAGTGAACCCTGACATTCACTTCAGCTCATACTTTTCAAAGTCGGGATGTTGTTGACCACTTTATCAGTGAGTCAAGCACACACTGCACACAATAAGATATAGCTCTTCTCTGACCGTGTCTAGGCTGATTACATTTAAAATCCCCTTATTTTAATTTAACCTTCCCAAATCAGCCATTAATATGCTGAAAGGAGTAGACACCCGAAGATTAATGTCACAGGTCCAATGTACACAGACTAATTTCTGAATGCCAGTGGCAGACAAATCAAACGCAGAGAACTTGAATGATGGCTGGTTTAGTATTTTCTATTATCCTCCTCACAGAAAGGTTGTCGGCGCACACTGTCAAATCATCTCAGATACAGAGTAAATTACCTGTCACCACAGTAGAGCCCACACTATATCAAATTATAATGGTTTCCTAAAACAAATCAGTGTTTTTAAACAGAACTGGAAAGGAAACACTTAGTCAACTTTAATTTCAGTTGTATCAAAGCAAAGGAAAAAGTGTGAATAATGACTTTTATTTGACTAATTATTTACCAATTACTCAGGTTTAGAACTGATCAACAGATTTAAAAGTTATTCATTATTAGCAACTGTTCATTTACAACTGGCAACAGAAAGTTAGTTCTATCTTAAAATGGAATTACAAGAATGACCAAAAGCTTTCACACACTTAAATATTGCACACATTTCTGTGAGAAAGAGAGAAGGTCTCCGGATCAACCCACAAACACACACTCCAACATGTCCATTATCAGTCCAACCACACCACACTGTGTCCACTTTTATCACAGGGAAACTCTCTCATGGCTCCTGTGACAGCTTTTCACACACGCGACACAAGCAGGTCAGAACAAGACCCAGGAAAATGTTTTTTATAGTCACCAAACTTGTTTAGCTTTGAAAAAAAAAAAAAAATACAAGGTGGTTCATGGTTACTCTATAAAACAGTCAAAGGGTATTCAAAGGTCTAAGTTTTTAGATCTAATTCTGGTGATTCTAGCCCAGTGGAACCTGTATCTTCTCCCGGGTAGCAGATGGGACAGGTCGGTGGCATCCCAGGAGTTTCTGATATGGTGACTCCCCTTTTCTTGGCAACAAAAAGTATGAAACCTGAAACTTGAAGTAAACCAACTTCAACTTGAAACTAGTCTGGTTTGTAA
Source organism: Rhinogobius similis (assembly GCA_019453435.1). Taxonomy (NCBI): domain Eukaryota; kingdom Metazoa; phylum Chordata; class Actinopteri; order Gobiiformes; family Gobiidae; genus Rhinogobius; species Rhinogobius similis. Next base: position 24,887,013 of record CM033630.1, on the reverse strand, counting down.
ACTTGCTTTACAGAGCAGGGCTGAAGTATCCTTCAGTCTATTTTAGAAAACAAGCTCAGACTCTTAATCAGCAGAGTGAGTTTGTGTCTCATTATTTATCTGAGGCAACATCATGAAATCAGCTGTTTGGCAGGCCACCACAATGAATTGCCTTGTCTGGAAGAACTTTCTTTTTTAAGCAATATGTCAAAAGACAGTACAAACGCCCTTCTCTTGTTGGCTGCAACATGCTGTGCTGGATGGCCTCTAAAAGCAGGTGATGGTAAGATAGAGTAAGTGGTTTCTAAACGTCTATTATACCCAGTCTTTTAATTGAAAAATTGCCAGTTAATCTACTTAGCAGCTGCTAAATACAAGTTCAAGCAAATAGTAAATCTTTTTATCAGCTTTTTATGATGATGATGTGATCCCTCATTTTTATTGGTTTATCGCTAATTGTTTTATTTAATTTTGCAAATATAGATCAAGATAGGGCAATATTTTAGTTTCAACTTTAAACACAATTTGATATATTACTATAAAAGCCGGACTATAAGCTGCTACTTTTTTCTCATGATTTTTAACCCTACGGCTTATACAGCGATGCTGCTAATTTATGTATTTTTACAGGAATGGCCTCTAGGGGCAGGAAGCACAAGAGTACGACAGACCGGTGAGAGAGAATATGCTAGTTTGACTTTGTTTTGAACAGTCAGTTGGCATCATGCGCACACCACATCACAGAAAACACATGAAGAAATGCATTTGATGCAGCTTTTAAGTCAAAAGCAATCGATCTGGAGCCAAAGAAGGAAATAGAGCTGTTGCACACGAGCTTGTCATCAATTAATTGATGGTGAGACATCGGAGGCGGCCGAGCGGACTCATTAATGTACTGCCGTGTGTTGAATTAAAACTTGCGTGTTCCATCCTTCTGTGTAAATGTCTCATGTTACAAGGGGGACACCTGCGGCTTATAGAATATATATATATACAGACTTATAGGCTTATATATGTACAAGATTGTTTTCTTTGTAAATATGGCTGGTGTGGCTTATACTCGTGTGCGCTCAATAGTCTGAATTTTACAGTACTATGAACTTCAAAATTAGCTTTCACACTACATGCAACTTTGCTGATTTGACTTGACTTCTGCAGTCCACACTCATGTGAAGGTGATACAGCCACGTCCAGGTTGGTCCCAGTCTAGACACTTCATGAAGCACCCGTCCACTGTTTATTTTCACCTCAGACACACTTAATATGAGCTTTGAGGACATCACTTCTTTTACCCAAGAATCTAAGCATCACATTGCGCTGGTTGGATGAACATGGCAACCTCTGTCACAGTGTAAACTATATAAAAATAGTAGTGAGAGAAACTTACCCTGCATTTTTTTCTTCCAGCTTATTTAATGTATAATATCAATAAGTTAGTAGAGTTTGCATTTGCTACTATATGATAGATGCATCGTAGACATTTAAGGAGTGTTATGGGCCACTTAGATTGACATGCTTTGGTTTTATGGGGGAGAAAGTCAGGTAGAATCTCTTTGATAACCTGGAGATACAGGCCCGACTTTGAGAGAGACTATTTAGTTCATTCTCAGAAAAGCAGAAGCAAAGACACTTTCAGGCCTGTGGCTGTTTTTCCCCAAATGCTAGATAATGATTATCATGATGTTCAGCCAACCAGGTAACTGTTGCCACAAGGCATGCTGGAACTTCCAATGACACTCCTAAATGTTCAAATCAAACTTTGATGCACATTAATGGATTCCAATATGTGATCTTAAGAGGGAAGCTAAAGAATGAGCTTCACATAGCATGTACAGAGTCACAGATAGGGGAAATAGTGCTGCGAATGACCTCCGGCAGTAAGCAATACAGTATGTTGCATGCATCAGGCTGCTGTGCTACAGTTAGTCTGTGTTTTTGTATCTGTCCCAATTCAAATAAACCAATAAATAAATAAAATACTCACAGTCGCACAGGAAAAACATGAAACTCCAACAACAAAAGATCAGTGGATGGCAAAATAATTCAGTATTTTCTGACTTTTATACGATGTGTTTCCCAAGAATGGAAACAAACAACTCCAGTGACCGCATCATCAGAGCAACGCCTGAATGCAGTTCCATTCTACTACATTATTAATATTATTCTAATTGGTAAAGAACATCAAATAACTTTCTAATGTGCAACGGAAGGCTTTGAGCAGCAAAACATCATTTGAACTTCCAAAGAGGTCTAAAATAGGAAAGAACATTTAAATATGCAAGAATAAGCTGGGTCAGAGAGTCACAATGTGGTCTGTGGGATGTATACATGTCTAAGAATTGTAAGAGGGCACATCAATAAAAAGTGAACTGTTATATAATAGGTAAAACACTAGACTGGCAAGTGGGAGTTTCTTGTGTATCTTCCGCTGGATCTTTTAAATATTTTAAACTTTGCCTGGTGCAGTTTGGGATGTGTCCCAGTCTTTGATCAGGCCAAATGACATTGATTTGTTTCTGTAGTTGGAGTTAGGCACCAAGAGTTTCATCACAGAGGAAAACACAATCAAGACTCAGGCTCACTGAACGGAGACAAGTTGATAAATAATGCAGCTTGAGCTTGTCTTCAGCTGTTTTAATAATAATTGAAGGCTGGGAATACAGTGGAAAGGTACCATCATGTACTTCTACCACAACTGTACTTGTGACTGAGAAAAGCAGTCCAGGACCTGGATCACATCTAAAACATTCGTGGAAACTGACATGAAACCTTGCAACTCAAAATGAGAAGGAAAGTAAATGCTATACTTCTCTATTTATACTTTTCAGGAATAATGTATATTTCTGAATGCATTATTTGTGTAATTCTCATTAGGTACATTACACTGAATCCCCCTTTACAAATCAAACTCATGTCTTTGTAATGCAATATAAATCTTCTATTGAATCATATATTTTACAAGTTTTAAATGTCAGATAACATAAGGACATCTTCTGAGTATGACTCTTCTGTGGATCATCTCTCTGCAGCCAAAACTCACTTCCTGGCTTAAATATTCAAACAGTGGTCCAGCACAGACTGAAAAATGAGAGTTGAAACTGCAAAGAAATCTGTAAGAATTTGCCGCTGCCATAATCCTTTGGGTATTTATTTACATTTCTTCACGACGCCTGAATATGAATCTTCCCACACAAAAGTGGTGGCACTGAGCACATTTCAAACCATTTTTGATGAAGGAGCAAAGGAATGACAATTGTTGGAACGTAATTTATGTTTAACCACTGTGTTAAAGACCGGAAAGAGACAAAACAGTGTGAAAAACAAGCCAAGAAGATTACAAGCGGTGAGTGTGAGTGGAGAGTGTGTTTGAAAGTTGATTTGAATGCAGTTTTCAAAGGACACGTGCACAGGTGGCTTTGCTTGTCTTCGTGGAGATTTATGTCATCACAATTCTACAATTTCAAACTTGATCCTGATACTAAGGAATAGGATCTATTCTCTATAAAGATTTGGATACCACAGTGATAACTAAACATTTTCTTTTTCAGGTAAAGGTTTAATGCATCATAGTTATAAAGCTCTTTTCTTGACGCTCAAAGCCGCTCCATATTGCATTATTCTTTCACTCCACACTCGATCTCAATGATGGTAATCTACTATTGTTCTCACAAGAGAGCTGCAGAGGGAGCTCTGTCGCTGTCGAAGTTACTTAGTTCAGCTTTTTTAGTATTGATTATTGAATCTAGGGTCGCTAGTTTTACAATTGATTAATATCTGACATTTTATACTTTTGACAACCCTAATGAAGATAGATATGAACATTCCAGGAGACAAGCTGGTGGTGGACTCTCCACTAGAAAAATGACATTAAATTATGGAAACACATACATTCACATTCACTGTCTGGTCATAAAACATGACTCATACAGTGATCCGGCGCAAAAACAGCACACACACAACACTACCTGGTTCTCTGGTTCAAACCAAGGACAAAAGGTCTGAATGTGCCCATTGGCCGCATTCACATATTTGATCTCTGAGCTTCAGAGGCCTGTTCTCAAACACTTTGTGCCTTTGTACACTATTTAACAGTGGCATAATGTCAGCTGGGTTTTCCCCTGGAATCAATGATACCATATACATGCACATGACAGACACAGCCACAGACTGACACAAAAGAACTCCCACACACTATATTCTCAGCACTCTGGCTTTAATCTAATGCAACACACATCTCTGCCACTTCTCCAGCCACAGAATATGTCCTTTGTTGGGGTTGTTTGAAGAGCACTGGGCGTCTGGGACTGACATGAATGAATGGACTGTCCTTCACAGTATGAGGAGCAGGCACGACCCAAACACGAGATCTTACAGCTACTATCAAAGAGCTTAGGCTAAGATTGAAATTTGAGCATGTTTCAAGTGGTTACAGACTTATACTCTGGTAAATGCACATATGTTCAATCAGTGTTCACATAATCCTGTCTGTCACTTCAAACTTATAATTCAAGAATGGAGCAGAGCAGTTTGTGCTCCCACCTGAAAGCAAGAAGCCTGTGGGTTCTCTCCTTAAGTCAGACGCAGACTCTGCAAGATGCATAGGTCAATTAGTGAAGAAATAAAATAAGAGTCTAAGTAAATGCATATATATCTGTTCAGGAGCCCTGTTACATCTGAGTAAAACACATCAGCTATGTCTTTAATCAGACAAGTAGGGCTGAACAATTTTGATGAAAAATCTCAAATTGCAATTTTCTAACAAACATTTGTTTTAATATTTAGATTCATTTAGACACATGTAGAAATAACAATCCTTAAATAAATAATCATCTTGTAAACTGTGAAATTTGCTTGGGTTATATATTGCAGCCGCATACTGTCAAGAAAGGAACATATTCTGATCATCTTTTAAATCAGAAGAATTTCTTTCAGGCCAAGCCAAGCCAAGTCTGCACAATAGCAAATGAAATTAAATCATACAGCTGGACTTTCTTTATATAACAGAAAGTCCTATGAAAAGAAAAAAAAGAATAGTTTCAGCGAAAAAATTCCTGAATGCATGTACTTTGCAAATCTTATTGAGCCTAATGTCGTGTCCTTAGGCAAGACACTTCCCCCATGTTGCCTGTTATGAGAGTGGTGTGTATGTGAATGATTGGTGGTGGTCAGAGGGGCCGATGGAGCACACTGCTTCACTTCTGTCAGTCAGAAAGCATCATTATCATTATTATTATGCAGAAGTAAAACGGATGGTTGCTGAAGAAAGTGTTTTATTTTCTCCCAGCTAAAACAGTGAATGCAATAAGAAGAAGAGCCTCAGTACAGAAATAGCCCATTCATTCCTTTCAATTGTCGCGGCAGATCTTGTATTCCCTACAGTGAAATACATACATCAGTGAAGCCATCTGAATAATGTGCTAAACGCTTCTGAATGACCATGTGGACTACAAACAAGATAAAAGGCTAGAGGAACATGCACTTTGCTTTCCCCAGAGAAACACATTTTTCCACTGCACTGACTTAGTTGCAGAGACATTTAACTTAAAATACAGATATGTCACGGACTGTCCTGTTTAAACTGTGGAAGCCATTATTTCCCATTAATAACAGCAGATTCCAGCCAGACACATCACGGCACAGTGAAGATCTACTTTAGACCAGCAAAACCAGGACAGCGCCATCAATAATTAAGTTCCAGACAAAGAAAGAATGGGAAGGCTCTTCAGGTGAAATTCAGCTACATCAAAAATGCAATCAGCAATTTCAATAGATTTTACACAGTAAATGTTGCTGTGTTTTTGTACATTAAAAGTAAGTAACAGAAATTAAACTCAACAACATCTTAACTTACTAGCTCTACTGTACTTAAAATGTAAAAGTCAAGTGGCTACAATATAAATATTCTACTAATTATTAGCCTCATGGCTTAATTGAGTAATATTGAAAGGTTTTGGAAAAAATTAAACATTTTAATGTTTAATTAAATGGTTGAATATTTTTTCCGTTGTGTAGAGTTAAAAACATACAGACTTTTTGTAAGAATCTGTGCACTGAATGAGGCAGTTTTACTTGAGTTCTATTGATTCTCACTGGACCAAAATTCTGTTCAGCCCAAACAGTGCAAAAAACTTAAAAGAAATTGTAGGCACAATTTACTGTGAAAGTCAAAGATCATGACATCCCTTGCATTTGTATTGATTCTCTTATAAAGTTATACTTTGATATAAAAAATGTGATGAAAAAAGGTGAAAGTGATACTTCAGATAATGGACTTGTACAGAGTACAGAAGGTTAAGGAGGGGGTATTATGTAAAATCTACTTTTTGGAGCTTTCTATCATGTTATTGATTGTACAGTGTTATTCCTTCATCAAAAACATGAAGCCTTTTAAATGTAATTCATGCATGTTTGAGTAATCTTGGCTCTCTTCTGTGCACTATTCAAAAACTATCCAGATCATCTTTTGAAATGTCTTTTGCACAATGTAACGACCACAAGCTTGTGTAACCAGGAAGTGTCTGAAGCGTGTTTAGGCTCCTGTCCAAGAGGGTCTAGCTGCAGGCGCTGTATGGACTAGAGGTTTGCTACCATTGACAGGTGGTGACTCAAAATGAAATAAACTGTTTAAAACGGGAATCATGAATTAATTAACGTTGTTGTTGTAACATAGTTATGTTGGATAAGGTTAAGATTTGGGTTTGATAGTTGAGTACTAAACCAAACCGGATGTGGAGCTGGTGGAGCAGTAAATTGCAAGTCGTTTGATTTGGCTGTGATTCCTATCAATGGTGTTACCGTTACTACGCATGCAAATCAATACGTTTAAAATGCTCTCCTTTGCATTTATTACCATTATTATTATTACCTTCATAAACCTGCGTGTGCTTGTGTTGTGCGGATGCTGTCGAGGGGGAGGAGCTTAGCGTGAGGAGGATTCCGAGCATCATAAAATGTTTACTCAGTTTTGGTTTCGTTTTTTTAATAAGTTGTTTTTGTCGAATATACCATTTTCAAATCAACAAAAGGTAACCTGGTGATCTATATACACTGTTAACAATTAATACCCCACAGAAGTGTGATACCCCCTCTTTAAAATAATCTGATAGGTTAGGATTGAAATGCCTTGAGATTGTGCAAGCACCCACAGAGTAATCTCTGTGAAATAGAAACATTTAAGACATTATTTTTGCAGTGCAACTCCTGAAGAGTGCAAAAATCTTCGCTTTCGATGGGAGGCAGCAGCGCGTGCATCTTATCTGAGTGCTGGGTGTCTGGCAACATTTTGCCTATTCAGTTGAAGACAAAGACAGTGTACTATCTTCAAGCATTGCACCAGGATAATGCCGTACACCGCTACAAACACTACAACTATGTAAAGATACTTGCAGAAGAATCACCGAAAACTTGCTCACGCCTTTGAAGATAACACCTAAAGAGTATTTTTATTGTGCTAGATATGAAGCCATTTTGTACGGCGGAAGGAGCAGGACTTAAGATACTTCTCCAAACATTAGAACCAAGGTGTCCCATGCCGTCACACACACAGACGGCAAGCAATGATTGCACAGCTTTATAATGAAACCAAAGACACAGTATTGTTTTGCTGTTTGGTTTATGACATTATTGAAATTGGAAGAATTATTACTTATGAGAATATTAAGCTTTAAAACTGCATTATTTATTGTCTTGTAATGGCATATTTCTTTTGTATAGATATAGATATAATACAGAAAACTTACCAAAGAAAAGCAGTTTATTATTATTATTTGTATCATTATTATTAACTATGAAAATCTCTTCTCGTTCTTTTCTTGTCTTGTGAACCCAATCTCGTGATCTGTCTCAGCTTGTGAACATTGTGTCTCGTTACACCCCCATAATCTAAACCAGGGGTGGGCAATTATTTTGACGCAAGGGCCACATTGGATTTTTACACTTGTCTGGGGGCCGGACCATTTTACACACAGACTACTACACATAGACTTAATGCCTAAAATACACAAAAAATTACTACAGAATAGCAAAAATCATTACCTTTATTTAGTGGGAACAGTGCAGTTGATCACATCAAAGTTTGGTGTTATTCTAGTGGTGGCTGTTCTCAAAACTGATTTTTAATGAACAAGCAGCTGCTCAGGAAACTATAAAATGACAAATGCACCACACCTAACTCATACAATTTTTTATTAAATGCTTTGCGGGCCGGATCAAAATGCCAAAAGGGCCGCATGTGGCCCCTGGGCCTTAGTTTGCCCCCCTCTGATCTAAACTAACTTTACCAGACAAAATGAAGATAAAACAGATTTTTATATTTGAGACCAGAGAGACTGTAATGTTTCTGGCGCACAAACTGACTAAGTCAAGAAGATGACATATAGGCAGTTTGTGTGTTTTGGCTGTAAAATATTTAGGCTTGGCTGAACCATTGATGCATAAATGCAGCAAGGTCTAGTGAAATGTGATTAAAAAAACTCAATTTGGCCAAAAAATGACTTTGATAATTATACCATAAAGCCGTCGAAATGTTTAATTAACAATTTAATATACACTTTTTCACGTTTTCATTCCTGGCACGTCTCACAGTTATTTTTACTCCTTGTTAGACCCGCTGAAATTGCCCTGTCATACTTTTTTTCAAGGTCTTTCATTTGCACAATATTGCTGAGCCGGCATTTTCCTGTGGACACCTTAGTCTGCAGCAGCCAATTAAATAACCAGTCATAGTTAGCATGACTTTGTATTACTATTATTATCATGAACAATGAACATCGATAAGAGTCCAATTCTTGTGTTTGCGTTCATTTCTGGTATTGTTCTTGTTGAGGATGCATGAGTTTACACAAAGCTCTTCAGATGAAGTACCCTAATTAGTGTGAATAAACATCACAGTTTTATTGGTGCGGGTGGCAGGCTGAGTAACAGAAGCTTGGGGCGAAAAAGATGACAAGTTAGTTTTATAGTGACACATGAACACGGTGTATATTCTTAGTAGTGTTTAAAGTAGCCTAGAGCAATAGAAGGAGGCAGACTGGCGTTCATCCTGAAACAACACTGGACACAGCACATTTTCTACGATAAACAACGCATCATTATGAGCTCTCTACCAGAGTAAAGTAGATACTATATATAAAGTAATTGAATGATTGTAATGTTAGATAATGGTAGTATGTGATGTGGTAGTAGTGATTATTACTAATTTATGCTCACACAGAATTCAGGTTTAACTTTTGAGTGAGCCTCTTGCACTTCTACTACTACGGCGCATTTCCAAAAATATCATCAGATATGTGCTCAATACATTTTGAATGGTGTTCTGTGTTTCCATGCACAGGGCCAGGCTGGCAGGGGTCTACTGCGTGAGCAACTGATGTCACCCAAACATAACATATTACTTTTGAATTATATTTTGAATTTATTAGGCCAATCTCAGCTGTTAGATGTAAAGCTGGAGTAAAGAAGAAACAACTTCCGGTTTATCGCCAGGTTTTTCTTCATTTTTTAAAAGCATAACTAAGTAACTTTAGTGACACAGCTGCCCCTGCAGTTTTCTTGGGAAAATACTTTTCTTTTCTTTTATTGAAACAAAGAAGTACAACGAGATACAAAAGAATTTCATATTTCCAAATATTTTAAAGCGTGGGTTTCTCTGGATACATGTCGGCAAATGTTGCAGCTGGTTTTCCGCCCAGAGACAGCAGGGGGAGACGACAGCTTCAAACACCCTGAAAATATATATGCAACCACCAAAAGACTTACAAAGACGTTTGATAAGGTAAAAATGTTACTTATTTATGCTCCTCTACATCACATTTTCTTCGTGTCTCTTTATGAAATATGAATTTTGAACTGTTTTGGATGCATTACGCACTGGATATATATTATTTTTTATGTTACTCTTTGTATTTTATTTTTTATTTTTTATCTTAACGTGAGTGCTAAGAGCATGTTTTTTATTTCAAATGAAAGAATCTATGAAACCATAGGTCCCTTGAGTCAGATTGGTACACTTTACACTGCGAGTTCAGGTCAATATGGTGAAGGTCTATTCTTACTGAGTGCTTCAATTTTTCAAATCCTACTCAATATTAATAAAGCATGTATCTTTTAACATCATGCCATTTTCCAGTCAAGGGATTTAGCCTCTATAACCACATGCATTTCCTTGATAATCATAAAGAAAAGCATATCGAATAAGACCTTTGAAAACAGCAGGGAATAGTACATGGAAGATGGAAATACATGAACAGATCACTGGGGATATGTCAAATTTCCAAGCTTTAAGGCAATGAGAGCAAAATGTAATAAAAAAGGTATCATCACTTGTTACGAAAATGGAAAAGTCATGCAATCATGCCTGCAAATGAATTCACATGTTTAAGCTATTTTTAAATGCATTCATCTCACATAATGAAAGCCTGTGTGGGATTCTGCCAGAAGTTGAGCATCAAGGCAAGAATACATATCCATAGTGCCATCTAGTGTCCGTGCACAAACATACAATACAAAAAATGAAGTGAAATTGCGGATTATAGTGCAAAAACTATTGTGCAGAGGTAAATCATAATTAAGTGCAAAGGCCAGGTATATTAGCAAAATAAATGAAAGAGTAATGACAAACATATACAGATATGCTTCAAGCTGTTTGGTTAGACATATATTCAATTCACAGATCACAGATTTTGAAAATTAATTTGGGCTTCCTTTTTTAATGTGAACTTGTGTTTTTCTTCTGATAAGACAGATGATACAAAAAAGTTATGCTTAATACTGACCTATTTTTGGCTTAGTCTCTGAGCTTTTTTGCAGCATCTGTCTTTTTAGAAGAAAACAAGTTGATTACATGCATTCTCCACTAGGATTAGAGTCAAGCTGATTGTCATCAGCACAGTCAGGAAAAACAAGTTTCCCTGTGAAATAAAATATAGAAGAAGTGAGCATTCAAATAAATTATCTCTTTGACTGTAAAGTAATTACAAATAATAACTGCTTTTAAAGACACACTGTTTAACTTTCTGGATGTGGAAAATCACCTGCATCATTCCATAGAAATAGAAAGATAAAACCATACTTTGGAACATTCTTCACGAAGATGCGTTTTATGTCACACTGTGGAATATTCTAGGTAAAGAAACAACTTTCCATGGAAACGAGCAGGACAACCCTCCTCCCGGCCAGTTAGGACACAGGTTTTACATTATATTATCATACACTTTTCAGTCTAATAAAAACATAAAAAAGAAACATGCTTTAATTTGAGTCTAGTTTTTGGCAAAAAAAAAAAAAAATTACACGTGGTGGTTTAATAATACGCACGGTTTTAGAAGTGCACATGTTTGTGAGATCAATAAAGACACCCAGGAAAAGCAGGAGTAAAAATTCATGAGAGCAAGCATCCATCGCACTGCGGTGGAAGCACAAAGCGCTGTTCCACTAATTACACAGAAGACTGATGATACAAGTCTGACTAATGGCAAAGCATGAAAAATTAAATTCCAATTACATCTGAACGCAACTCTCAGTTAGTTCTCGATCGACTTAACATTTTACACCCACTCACAGGTTCAGATCAGCCTTGTACATCGGAAGAACTCAAAGATGTAAGAAACACTGTCACTGCGCTTTCAGGAAATCAAATCAAAACATTTTCACTAAATTTTTCTACAGCTTTAGAAAAAGTAAAAACAGTTCAACATAGAGTTCTCACAGTAAAATGTGTCTGTCTAATGCAGTCTTTCCATAGCTAGTGTACTGTTGTTTCATAAAACTAAATTATCAAACTTTTGTCAACCTTGTAAAATAAAAAGTTTACGCTTAACTTGATGAATTTGGAGTCACAACCTGTTTTCTCCCATTTATACATTTTCTGCGTCTTTCATTGTGTTTCAACAGCGCAGTTACTCTCAAAATGGGTCATGACTGTTTTCTAAAGTAAGAGCACGAGTAAAAAGCATTTAAATCTCTCAAATCAAAACTTTATTCTTTGTGTCCTTTGTTTTTCATTGATGTCTTCAAGGCTTTCATGTTCCTTCATTCCCTCTTGGGGCACTTTCCTTGAGCATGTTGAAAGAGATTTAAAAACTGACATTAATTATTAGTGTCTCCCCAGTCGAATGCAAGAAAGAGAGCGGCTCTTGTGATATGAAGCACAGATAAACAGCACGACTAGCCTCATTCACCAATCAAAGAAACAACACAACAGGGGACTCGACACTGTCAATGAGGAAAAGTAAAAGGACATTTTCAACGCTTTCTTGAGTTACATAAAATTTCACATCACAAGGGACGATGATAAGAGGCTGCAAAAGAGGATACATCTGCTTGACCTAATGCACTGTGCATCTGGCCTGGTATTACTTTTGTAGAATAATAATGGCTCGGCTGTAGGAAGGAGGCAAACTTGGATATCCTCCACTGTAACAAGATAAGCCAGTACATAATTCAGCTAACACACTCATTATTTACGGACACCACTTTCCATTGTACAACTCAAATACTCAAATAAGCATTCCGGACAGCTTTATTATATCAAAAAATATCACTGACAGTAAGACTCAATCTAGTTAGAGATGGAAAATTAAATATTGATACAGAAAAATGATAATATTGCAGAGGTTGTTTTGGAAATATGCTAAATTAGACTATCGAGTGTATCATCTACAGTCAAAACTATTAGATATTACCTCAAATAGAAAAAAGACAAGAAATTCTCAGGTAATCTCCCAAACAAGGATATATATAAAGTGACATTTCTGCACTTTTGTGGTTAATTTTATGTTTCATTCACGTTCTGTGCTAAACTTAAACAAAAACCAAGACATTCTAGGCACATTTTAGCACATTCCTGATTTATTGTTAAAATATTGTCTGAATATAGTTATTGAGAAAATGCAAAAGTATAAAGTAAAAGTATACTGAGATCATCTAGACCAGGGGTGTCCAAACTTTTTCCATCGAGGGCCACATATTGAAATATAGACCAAGCGGAGGGCCACAAATCAATCGCGAAACGTTAAAAAAAGCTGCATTTATCTGATGTTTTAAGCGCCACCACATCTACATTCAGTCTCATTGCCTTAATATCAGGTCTGTCTCGCACCAAAATGTTAGTTATTTAGGTTGGAATTGTAGAAAATCTGAAATTTGCTGTAAAAAGTACTTCTCAGGACAATGTGGTCCAATTCACCAGGAAGCCTAAGGGCCAAGAAAAATTGGTCTGAGGGCCGCATTTGGCCCCCGGGCCTGAGTTTGGACATGCCTGATCTAGACTAACCAAAATCTAAAAGCGACATATAGGGATTATATAAACAGGCCTATATATCTTATAAATATATTGAATACGTAATTTTATTCCGTATAGTCCTTCCCAGAACTATTAGGCAGCTGAATCCCTGACTGACCTACAGTAATTAGTGTGGGTGACTCTTCAGTTAACTTCAGTGACATAACGAACGATCACCATCTGTGTGCTGATTGTTTTGCGTGACAGAAGCGGTTTAAGACATGAGGCCCCTCCTTTTCCTTTGTGAGGGCTCAAACTGTCTTACTCTAAAACGGCTGAGGTACAAATTATATTTCAAACACTATAGATTGTGTCAGATGAACATATGGTGGTCTAATCCCCTTATGTTCCGGGAAGGGTCTGTTTATACGAATGGCCCTTCATATTTTGAACACCAACAATGCTAATATCTTAAATAAAACGAAATAGCGATTTATAACTGACAAAAAAAAAGCAAAGTTTTTGCTTGCCAAGCAGCAAAATGTAATCCAATTATGATAATAACATCGTGAGTCAGCTCTTGTGGAGTCAGTAGAAGACAGTATCTCACACAGGCCTATCTCACATACTCCAGAGTTACCATAAGGAAGTACCATACTGCCTGTGGACCAGCCAGTCCCCCTGCATTCTGTACAAATTCAGGTCTGCAAATGGATTATAAGAGAGCGTTAAAAAAACTATCCTCATTTGGGACGGTCCAACCACAGCCGCTCATTTGCATCACGTGTTTCTCAAATGCAGAAGACATATCCTCTCAAACATTCTCGTAACATTCAGAACAAAATATATAACTTTTTTTTAACCTCAGTTCAGTGATTTGCTTGTTGAATCTGCAGAAATCTGTTTGTCAGTCCGGTTTGTTAAGCGCTTTGAATGCCTATTAGGTGGAAAAGCGCTCTATAAATAAAAATTATCATCATCATCATCCTCTGTGTAATTTTTCCTTTTTTACATGTAAGCCGCCATGTTTGTTCAGACACAATTGGACCATGCGTTTCTGATTGGTTAACCCATCTGTCAATCACGCTCAGTTGAAATGGGGCAGACAATAGGGGTGGGCGATATGCCAAAAAATGTATATCATGATTTACTTGAAGCCAAATCACAATTCAGATCTTTCTTTTTTCCAGAATTCATGTACAGTGTAATTTTGTTCTGCGTAACTAAACAACTAAAGTCATCTTCTATTTCTGAAAGTTCACACCTCATTGCAATTGGTTAAATCTACCCGTCACTCTCTCAGAGCATTACTGAGGCGGCCAAATAGGAGGTGTGGGTGAGAAAAGTATTTTTTTGAGGATAGAGCCGCATTCAAGAGAAAACGTTTGGATGACGATTTGGTGATCTGACTAAAATAGCAGATTGTCAAAGGCATTAGATCACAATCTGATTTTTTTCACCATATTGCCCAGCCCTATAGGAGACAGGAAACAATTCCAGTTCAAATCATCTTTGTAAAGTTTTGTCAAAGCGTCTTGATCAGTCTTGGCTGGTCTTACAAGTGGACCACGGCTCACAGTCATAACACTGTGGATCTAATTACAAAGCAGACCTTATGCCAGGACCCATTCAAACACACACAGGCAGGAGAAGCTAAAACTCAATATGGCGTCCTCTTCTCTTTACCGAGCTGTCAGTCTGAGGAGGTCCTCTGTCCAAAACGATTGATGCCTTAATCTACTGAGACAAGGACTACTCACTATCTCTGCGATGCCCTTTGATGGGACACTCCAGTAATCATTCATCATTGAGATACTAATTATGTTGTTCTGGATCATAAATATCATTCTGATTAAGTGCCAGTTTAATGAGTTGGTTCATAAAGCAACAATTAAAGATTGATTTAGAAGACCAAAGTTTATGATCAGATAATCAGTCTCTTAGATACTATAATTGTAATTGTGCTGTACTAACGGGGCAAACTTAAAGACTAAATGTTCAAAGAATGGCAAGCTTGACAATGAATATGCAATATAAACCATAATTAGGGCTGTGCAATTAATCAAAGTTTAATCAAGATTGAGATTCACTCATTTCTAATTCTCAATTATACAGTTGAGGCTTTTAAGGTGAGAGTTCTATGGCCAATCCTCAAAGCATGTGGTTTGGAGCTGAATTCAGACCTTGCAGAAAGAAGTTTTTGTGTTAACGTGACGATGATTAAATGTCTGTATTGTTAGGTTCAGGGAATTTATTGTGAAAGTCATTTCATTAGTTTTTAACAAGACACAAATAAAATAAAATTGATCAATTAATATGCTTTTAGTCTTACACCTTCCACCCGACAGTAAAAGGGAAAAATGTCATCCATTATGGCCCAAAACAAAACAAATTTCCCAGTTTGCTGCAGTTTGTTACACAAAAAACATGGAAAACCTGAGATCACCACTACATTATCTGGACATTGTAATAGTTCCACCACAGCCAAGAATCTTTTGCTTTCGTACTGATGCAACACCATTCCCTTCATAACCAAACACAGTCCCAGCCTAAAAAATGAAAGTTATTCTGTTTTTATCTTCATCACATCCTCACAGCTGCGGAGTGCTCAGCCTGACTGGATTTTTCCCATACTCAGACTGCTGCTGCTGTTGCTCTATACGTGTTTCCTTTTGTTGCTGTGTTCTTAGATTTCCTCTGTGTGTGAGGACTTGAGACCAGGGATCAGAGAGAGGCACAGAGCATGAGTACAGCTGTGTGAATGAAGAGGATGTTTCAAATGCCTGGGAAAGTTGAAGGAGAGCACAAAGTTGCAGCTGGTCCAGACACTACAGCGCTGGAGCCATGCAGTCTCATTGATAAAAACAGAAATATGGCAGATATGTAGATGTATCAACCATAACTATACTTAAAGCTGGGTTACCTGAATATCAAAGGAAGTAGGTTTTTAATCTATCTAACTTATTCCTACCTCTCGCAACCCTTTTGTATTCACATGCATCCATTTTCAGGAAAATGCACAGCTTTAGAACAGCTCTTCCAAATGGCAAAGTGAAACTAGGACAGCCAATTAGAACACTGCTTTCAGCTCTTGTTTCCTGTAAGAAATAAAATACTTTATTATTAGTTGCTGACGGTGCAGGGTGGTCCAGCTTTTATAATACACTCCTTCGGGGAAAACAGAAAATTCATTTACAGCAAAAAAGCCAGACAGGCATCATTGTCTTTATTGCTTTTTTGCATGAAATGTGTAGTCTTGCCACTTCAAGAAATAACAATGTTAAATAACATTATAGGGCTGCACAATGTCGCAATCAAATCAAAAAGTCCTGTAGTACAATTGGTTTATAATGTACAAACATGTTCTGATATTCAATTCTTATCCTCGTTTATCAGTTCAGTCTTCTGTCAAATGTTAATGGTCCAGGAGTTGTTTATAATGTGCATCCTTAACAGAATCCTACTTTTTAAACATATATCACCAATCCACTAGCAATTAAATAATCATGCAGCCCTAAATAACTCATTTTACATCCAAAAAAAATGGCTGCTTTCTGTTGTGTATTCCTCAAATCTGGCTCTCCTTAACAATCAGCATTTCATCTCTGCTTATCACAGTCATCCGTTTTACACAACAAAGCACTTACAATTACCTCCACATCAATGCTGAGAAAACAAAGGAAACTGTCTTCAATGCCACTCTCAATCTGAATCCACTCGACACTAACGGAAACACAATAGAACAGGTAAACACATTTAAATATTTTGGATTTATCTCTCATCTCCTACTACTGCTGTATAAGAGACTCATCCAGTCCATTCTTCTCTACTATTCCTCCTGTTTGGACATCATGCTGTCAATATTCAACAGAAATAAACCATTCAACATCACACACATAGCATCCAAAATAATCCACTCCCCAATATAATCACAAAACTCAGCAACTCAACAAGCCATAGCCCAACTGGCCAACACAATCGTCACAGACACTGAGCATCCTCTCCATTCCCACGTCGTTATGTACCCTGTTATGCTAATGTTTTATGTTGTTTCTCCGAGTATTCACTGCACGATTTAGGCCATTTGTGATGAAAGATAAGCGATCGTGGGTCAAAAACGTGGGTCGTAGGTCTCGCAGTGTGACAGGGACAAAGATTAAACTGCCGTAAAACGAAAGACGAGTTGCATTTTATTTCAAGCAGTGTCTGGTGTTTTGTAATCTCGCTGTGTCTACGGTCAGTCTCTGTCAAACATGACTCCAGCAGTAAACTCAAAGAAAACAGAAGAACCAGGATTTTATCTCCTAATTTCCCTTAAAAAATAAACAAAACTAAAAAAAATCTACAAGCACAAAATCAGTACAACTCCGCTGACTTCACCAAACGAAGCCTAGAATCTGATATTTCCTCGCTCTCCTCCTCCAGATTCCATTACGCAGAAGCTTCTCGGCGGCAACACTCAGATCACATTTTAGAATTTAATTGCAGCCTCAGATCCTCAGGCAGGTGATGCAATTTAAACAGTGAATCATTTCTCCATTATTCAATGTTTTTAATGTTATTACTTTGTATTGGGGTTACGGCTGCGTTCTACAAAATCTTGGGCGACTAGAGACATACCTCGCTAATCAATTGGTCGACAAAAGGGGACAGTGGCATAAAACTGTCAAAAGCTCTTCTAACCTTTCTCTATGAACAGTCCCAAACTGAAACGTTTACTCAGAAACATGTAAAAACACAGAAAAGGATCACATGGAAACCGTGTATTTCTATGTAAAACGGCAAACTCACGAATCACTCCCTAATCTTCAGCTAGCTCACTCCTCTCCTTACTGCTGTTGGCCCATATAAATCTGTATAATCGCAGTAAAATTAGTCGACTGACACAAACATCTACTAAAACATTACCAACCGATTAATCGTTTAAACAAGTAAAGGTCAAGAGCCAAATATGGAACATACCGTTGTGTCACTGTCCACATAGGTTCACTTCCCACACTTCAGGTGGAAAAGTTTTTTTTGGTGGAAAACTTGAACATATCCTCACATTAGGGCGGCAAAATGAATCGAAATCAAATCAAAATTACAAAGAGTGAACGAAATTAGAAAATCGCAAAGGCTGCTATTTTTGAAGAGCAATAATTTCCTCCAGACAACAAAACCTCCTGTTTTATTCTGCACAAAAACTGCCAGCCTTGTAGTTTAGAGTTGTTAAAACATCTTCTGAAACAAGCCATAAAGCGACAAACACAGCAACAAATATGACATGCACAGAGACAAAAACATGACAAAAAGCCTCAAAAATGCGACTGAATACAACAAAAACAAGATAAAAACACAACTAAAATTGACAGACTAAAACATGACTAAAAGCAACAAACACGGTTCTGAAACACACAATTCTTTTGTTAGTTTGTCAGATCATATTTTAGTCTTTTCTCCTGGTTGTGCTTAAAATGTGAACTTGGAACATAATTCTATTATTAAAACATGTTGAGGCTCAGTTAGATTCTGTCATAGTTAATAAAGATATTTGAAAATTAAGAGAGTGCCTTGTTATTTGTTTTTTGTAAATCTGCTTTAATGTTATTACCTAAAACCTTGCCAGTGTACAGTTGTATTCTTGCTGTCTAATTATAGCCACATCCTGGGTAAGTATGGGCTATAAGACACTGGACATTCATCTTTTCTGCAAACACCACAATTGTGCAGTGACCAAAGACGACGACAACAACAACAACAAAAATCACTGAATGTTTTTGAAGACAGGAAGTGGAAGTTTTAGCTTTTAATCTGCACTTTTACCCACAAATCCTCTAATTAAGACCAGAATCATAACTGCTCTTTCATGCAAATTACCCTTTACACAGACAAATTTATGACAATGGGGTTCTCAATATGGGTCTTCACATCTTAAAATAAATGGGGCAAATTACGTAGCGGTGAACGCAGAATGTGAAATCTGTCTCTCTGCATGATTCATCCAAGTATAATTACACCACAGTAATGGGACATAATCATTTAATTATGTGGAAGACACACTATAGAGATAATGAATAGTGGTGGATATTCGGGCCCTGGTGTAGTTGACTAAACCGGCTTACAAAGTTAAGCAATTTGGCAAACGTTAGAAGCAGTGCAGCATAAAAAAACCTTTAGCAAGCATTGAAAATCACAAAAATGTTACGAATTATAACTTAAAGTGATTGTGTGCAAATGATTTCTCCGTGAAACTGTTACCTGCCACTTGACTGATGTAAAACTATGTTAAAAAAGGAGCACAGGTTCTATCCCACCAGACAAAGTAATAAGAAAAACATGAAAACTGGACTTCGTATTAGTTTACCTCTTATTTCCACCTCACCCAAAGTATTTTTCTTTTATCTGAATTGAGTACTAACACTTGAATTGAATGTATTTGGTGACAAGTAAGATCCATTAAGGTCAAAGGTGATCTGACCTCCAAATCCATCACTGTTGCTTTTCGCCAAGCAGCCCCTCTCTTTCCCTCAACCCAAAAATTAAAATTCAGATCTAGCTGCAGCGGAGCTCATGAAGCCTATCAGGCAGCACTGGAGTGTGGAAAATGGATCTGGCCTGCAACGGCGGTGATTAACAACAACAAAGGGAAGATTTAGATCATGTTTAGGAGAGGGCTGTGTTTGTGTGATTGAATCTGAATGGGGCTAAAAATAACCATGGACAGACTGGGGTGCACATCCTTCCATTGCATTATGGGAGGTGAGCTTAGGTCTATCTTATCAAGGTGATTTCAAGCAAAGAAGATGTCACTGTCAAACTGCAGTGTAACATGTTGAGATTAGAAGAGCAGGAGTGGAGACAGAGGACAACCCCAGGTCACTGTCATCTTTAATTCAGATCCCATTTGACTTGAATGGCCCCTGTGCGCTCAGCACAAAGTCACTAATACGTCTCTATCCAGGGCTAATTCATCATGGTTAAGTATGGTGACAGCACAAGTCTAATTTAATCAACTGGGAGAAATAAATACACTGCTTGTGGCCAAAGGGAAAGGAACCCTGGAAATACTTGATAATGATAGTCAGACTATGCTAGAAATGGAATGGAGAAATATGAGTGCACTGTGTAACTTTAAACATATAACAGGACATTTCCGGTGACGTCACATCCGGTGAGTCTATTCTGCGTTTGCGAGTTGATCGTTCTCCACACTTTATTGTTAATCCACGAATTATACAAAAACTATCTTACCCTCCTACACATAATTGAAAGTTTGATTGCTCCCTAAACAACCCGGAGCCTCATTTAGCTCACTTTGTTCAGTACTTCGTGGATTAAATCCCCCCCCTGCCCGCTAGCATCAACCGGAGCTAGCCTAGCCGACTAGCGCCATGGCTGGCCCATCCTCCGCCTCTTTCGCCCTTACCTGTTCAAGTTGTCATATGTTGAGTCAGAACCCCGCGTCCTTCACTGACGACAGGGAGAGTTGCGTGAAGTGTAGCGTAGTGGTAGCTTTGGAAGCCAGGGTTACAGAGTTGTAGCTGATCCGCATTGTGGAGGAGCTAAAGTCTAGCTATAGCCAGGTCATCAGGTTTACTGGACCACGCCGCAGGTAGCAGTGTTAGCATGGTTAGCAGTGTTAGCGGCAGCAAGGCTAAGCCTCAGGATAAGACCAGCCCCCCAGCGCCTCCCGCGCAGCCGGGACCAGACCAGGAACAAGACAGGGATAGATTTTGTGACAGTTCGGAGGGATCGATGCGCGCTAAACGCCAGCCTTTAGTGCACCATAAGCTTCCCCGCCTGCAATAGGTTTGCCCCCCTCGGCGATCACACGCCCGCCGAACGTGACACTCTGGTGATTGGAAGTTCCATAGTCAGAGACGTGAAGCTGCCAGCAGCCTCAGTTAGGTGTTATCCGGGGGCCAGAATGGGTGACATCGAAGGAAACCTTAGGCTTTTAAAACAGAGTAGTCAGAGGTTCCGTCGATCGTGATTCACGGAGGTGGTAATGACACCCGCGGAGACAATCAGAAGTGCTCAAATTGCAGGTTGAGCGGTGTGAATTATGAAGTCGATGTCAGAGACCGTAATATTTTCTGGTCCCCTCCCCAATTGGGTCAATGCTGAAATGTACAGCCGCTTTTCAGCATTCAACTGCTGGTTGTCTAGTTGGTGCCCCCAAAACAACATAGTCTTTGTTGACAATTGAGGCGTTCTGGGGAAAGCCCGGCTCATACGCAGGATGGCATCCATCCGACTCGGAGGGTACATCACTTTTAGTTCGAATTTGGCCGATAGCCTTAGTCGCCAAAGTGACGCCTAAATATGAGTCCGTGCAGAGTCTCTTCTCTGTCGCTAAGCTCTCGCCCGCGCTGTCACAGATCAAGTGTTCAGAGTCAAAGCAAATAGAGACTGTGCGTGTCCTCGTGTAAATAACGCCAATAAGTCAGATCCAAATACAGATAATTTAGGTGTCAGACCAAATAACTTAATACAAATAATCCCTACACATGATACAAATAAACTAATAAATAAGCATGTAAAATGTGGATTGCTAAACATTAGGTCAATTTCCTCCAAATCACTTTTAGTTAATGAATTAATTAACGATTATAATATTGATCTTTAGCTTTAACTGAAACTTGGCTTCAACAAGATGATTATGTCAGATTAAATGAGGCCACCCCACAGAGTCATGTTAACTTTCAAGCTGCCAGGAGCTCAGGCCGGGGAGGTGGGGTGGCAGTAATTTCACATTCTAGTTTACTCCTGAGTCCTAAAATTAACAAAATTAATAATGAGTCTTCCTCATTTGAAAGCCTTATCCTATCAATCACCTGCCCAAACTGGAGAAACCAAAAAGCTGTTCTGTTCATAATAATCTATCGACCTCCTGGTCCTTATTCATTGTTCTTAACAGAATTCTTTGACTTCCTATCAAATTTAGTATTAGACTGGGAAAATATCGTGGTGGTTGGGGATTTCAACATTCATGTGAATGAAAATAATTGCCTCAGTAATGCCTTTAGCGCTTTATTAGACAGCATTGGTTTCACTCAAAATGTAAATGAACCAAACCACAGTCACCAGCAGTACACTCTGGACCTGGTTCTAACTTATGGAATAGAGATTAGTGACCCAAATGTCTTCCCCAAAAACCAAAAATGTCAGATCACTTCCTAATTACCTTTCAGTTTATTCTTTAGGTCTATCCAGCTCCTCAGACTAAAACTATAATGAAAAGGACAATATCTGAAAAATCTATTTTAAAGTTCACAGAAATAATCGAACCAATATTTAATATTATGTCATGATCCTGTCGTTAACAGCGCCAGTCCCAGTGCTATTGATAACTCTGTTGACTCAATGGTCAACTCTCTAAAATCTGCTCTTGATGTTGCAGCTCCACTTAAACAGAAAGTAATCAGGCCAAAACGAGCCTCCCCCTGGTACAATGAAGAACTACGTTCTCACAAACAAAGGGTAAGAAAACTAGAGAGATCCTTACGCCGCTCCCACACAGAAGAATCCCTGAAAGAATGGAAAACTTGCCTTCTGTCTTATAAGCAGGTTTCATGCGTAAGGCTCAAACCAGATATTATTCAAATTTAATAGAAGTAAATAAAAATAACTCTAGATTTCTCTTCAGCACTGTAGCCAGGCTGACAAACTGTCACAGCGCAGTAGAACCCTCAATACCAGTTACTCTAAGCTGCAATGACTTCCTTCTATTCTTTAACAGCAAAATCACAACTATTAGAGATAAACTAAATGCAATTACTCCCACTATCAGTACTGAGCAAGCCCAGACTGCAAAGCTAGTGTCCCATACAAATCCTTCAGTAATACTAGATAGGTTCACTGCTGTTGATCAGGCAGAGATAACTTCAGTCATTATGTCCTCCAAAACATCAACTTGTATTTTAGACCCAATCCCAAGTAGACTCTCAAAGAAATTCTCCCTAAGTATAAATCCCATTCTTAAGATAATAAATACTTCACTACAGAAAGCTGTTATGTCCCTCAGTCCTTCAAATATGCAGTGGTTAAACCACTTTTGAAAAAGCCTAATCTAGACCCCGACATACTGGCAAACTATAGACCTATTTCTAATCTGCCCTTTGTCTTTGAAAGAATTGTGATTAAACAGCTTTGTCGCCACCTGCAGGACAATAATTTATTTGAAGTTTTTCAGTCAGGGTTCCGTGGCATACCACAGCACTGAAACTGCACTAGTTAAAGTCACAAATGATCTGTTATTAGCTGCTGATGATGGACAGGTCTCAATCCTGGTTCTGTTGGACCTCAGCCGCTTGACACCATCGACCACAACATTCTACTGCAGAGGTTAGAATGTGATGTAGGTGTCAGTGGAACCGCCTCTTAGCTGGTTTAAATCCTATCTATCTGATAGGTACCAGTTTGTTAATGTAAACCAGAGATCTTCCCCATGTTCTAAAGTAACCTACGGTGTGTCCGCAGGGTTCAGTACTCAGTCCAGTTCTGTTCACTCTTTATATGCTGCCCTTAGGTATGATCATCAGAAAGCATGGCATTAACTTCCACTGCTATCCAGATGACACTCAGCTGTATTTATCAATGAAACCTGATCAGACGCATCAAGTAGACAGACTTAGTGCCTGCGTGAAAGACATAAAAACTTGGATGACTCTTAATTATCTGCTCCTTAACCCTGAAAAACCGAGGTCATTCTGCTGGGCCCTAAGCACCTGCGAGACTCCTTATCTGACCAGATAGTTTCTCTGGACAATATCACTGTAGCCCCCAGCTCTACTGTAAGAAACCTTGGGGTCCTATTTGACCAAGATCTCTCGCTCAAAGCTCATATAAATCAAGCCTGTAAAACAGCCTACTTTCATTTAGAACATAGCCAAAATTAGAAAAATCCTGCCCAGAGACGATGCCAAAACTCATCCATGCATTTGTCACATCCAGATTAGACTATTGTAACGCTTCTGCTTACAGCGGTCCTAAAAGCTCTATAAGAAGCTTTCAACTGGTTCAAAATGCAGCAGCAAGATTATTAACAGGTACTAGAAAAAGAGATCATATTTCACCAGTGTTGGAGTCTCTTCACTGGCTTCCTGTTGAGTTTAGAATCAAATTTAAAATCCTCCTCCTGACTTATAAAGCTTTAAACAATATGGCCCCATCCTACCTCAAAGATGCAATAGTAGCGCATCATCCAAACAGAGCTCTGCGTTTCAAAATGCTGGACTATTGTTAGTCCCCAGAGTCTCTAAAAGCACAGTAGGAGGCTTCCAAGCATTTAGCTACCAAGCTCCTATGTTATGGAACCAGCTCCTGTTCATGTAAAAGAGGCCGACACAGTCTCTACATTTAAGACCAGGCTCAAAACGCCTCTTGAAATAGCTTATGGTCAGGCCAGTTAGGAACAGAAATAAAACCTACAGTTTTAGTTACGCTGCCCTTGGAGCAATTCTGCTGGGGAAGTATGGCAGCTTGAACACTATCCTCTGGTTCTTCCTACTTTATCTGTCAACAATATTTAATATTACTTCAACTGTAGTCTGTTCATTGCTGTTCACATGTTTTCTTTCTCTCCACTTCCCCGGGAGTGGAGACTGTTTCAGATACCGCGCGGCTGCTCCAGTGACGACCCCCCACCCCTACCTGTCTGGACGATCTATGCGCCACCCGCCTGGACAGCTGGATTAGCCACACCTCGCCTGCCTGACGAACTCCTTCTACTTTAGATGAACTGTTCCTCATCTCCTGCTGGAGGATCTCTCTTCACACTGGTGGACTGCTCCTCGCCCGCCTGGAGGAACTCTTTACAGCCACCTCCTCTTGAGTGGTTCTGGCTCCACAGTCCAAGTGGATGCGCCAGTCCTAGTTAATCTGCAGCCTGTCCGTCCGTGGAGTAGGATCTCTCCTTCACTGTGGTTCTCCCCGAGGTTTCTACTTTTTCCCCATGGGGTTTTGTAGTTTTTCCTCACTAAGGAGGGTCAAAGGACAGGGGCATTCTGGGACAGTTATCTGAACTGCTTTTACCTGTGGCCCATCGAGGCAACTGTTGTTGTGATTTTGGGCATTATAAAAATAAATTGATTTGATTTGATTAACATGGAGATGTTATTGTTTTGCTTGAAATGAAGTTCCACGGGTGACATTAAACTTATTTGGATGCTACTGGAATTTAGGATTCCAATATAGTGTAGCAATTTTTTTGTATTCATTTATTCACTGTTTAGTGCCAAGTCAAGTAAAGCAATTATATGTATTCAATATGAAACCCAGAGCTGTAAAATTCAAACTACAGTTAGTTGACATCTGCGTTCCTCTGGTGGGTAAACACATTGTGAAGAGTTAAGATTATTTTGAGGAGGTCCCCGCTGAGTGCCACAAACATCAGTCAGCATTTTTAGCTCTTTGTCTGCAGAAAAGAAAGACTCACTTCCTTTTCGATGCACAACAACTCCCCTGTTACATGTAGAATAACAGTAGAGAAGAGTACGAGTATCAACTGTTATGGATAACACAACAGCAAAAATGTTACGGCTGTGTAATCAGTCAAATCAACAAACAGATCCCAGTCATCAATATGCTTCAATATCACTTTCACTTGGTACTTTATTTGTTATCTAGAATAACAAATGCAAAAAATGATTTTACATATAGTGTATACATATATTGTCCTCACTCACTGTGCTGGGCGATATGGCAAAAAAATATACTCATGATCTTGGGACCAGATAATGATTTCGATTTTATCATGATTTGTGTTCACTTTGTTTTTTCTATTGCCTTTAATAGAGCTGCACGATTTGTGAGAAAAAACATGTAATTGTGATTTTTCTGACCTGTTTTGCGATTGTGATTAAATTTTCTATTCAGATTCACATTTCAAGCATAATTTTGTCGCTTTTAGTCACATTTTTGTCACATTCAGTTGTGTTTGTTATAATTAAGTCAGTCTTTGTCACTTTTAGTTGCATCTTTGTCACTTTTAGTTGCGTCTTTGTAGTTTTTAGATGCATTTTTGTCGCTTTTAGTTGCGTTTTGGTGCATTGAGTTGAATTATTGCACTTAAGAGTTGTAAGAGGTATATAAAGTAATCTGCTCAGCGGCTACAAAGGCTAAACAACAGGAGAAAAAGTGTGTTTGAACAGACAACTGCATTAAAGAGAAACAGTGAATCACAATACGACGATGTCATAAAAACAGCAGATTGTCACAGGGATGAGCTCACCATTCGATTTTTATCACCATATCGCCCAGTCCTAGTCCAAACAATAAACGCAAGATGCAATAAATGTTGCTCCAAATCAGACATGTTATCTCAGCAGAAAGAACGTTTTCTACTCCAATCAAAAGTGATAAATATGTATCTTTTCTCTCTTGACTTTAATAATATAATTTGTATTTTATCGCTTCGTATATATTCCTGACCCTTACAGTATGCACATCAGTACTCATTTCTCTCTTAGACACAATGAGTTGGATGTGTCAGTGCTTTTGGAGATATTGTCCACATGTGCATGAAGGGCAGGCTGAAGGCACCAGTCTCCCAGAGGAGGCTTTATCTGCAGAGTCTCCCATGACCTTGTGTGATCTGGGCCCTTCAGCTCCAGTGGGGGCATGTGTGTGTGCTCATACTTAGTGAATATGAGGCAGTCTCCTGGGATAGAACTATGCTCCCACCAGTACAGCTAATATGACTGACAGCTTGTTTGGACACTCAGCCCACATGCACGCCTATATACCTGACTAATGCGTCAAATCTGCTGAGAAATGACAAGGAGAGGCTGAACTCAACCCTATGGTGTTCCTCAGCACATACTGGACACTCTCTGCAAAGCACAGATCAGCAGAGCATCCAGAGAGCTGTGGTTTAACCTGCTAGACAATAAACTATAGCCTAATGTATTCATTCTACTCACAAAAACGTGTCTGTGATGCAGCCCACATCGACTGTCTGGGTTTTTATACAGAAAACATGCAATTAGCAAAATGACGTTTGTGGCTTTAGAAACAACACATTAGTCATTGTAATTTAGCAACCAATCAGAATCACAATAAAAAGTAATACATACATGAAAAAATCACCTTAATCA
The DNA here is from genome assembly GCA_019453435.1 of Rhinogobius similis. NCBI lineage: Eukaryota > Metazoa > Chordata > Actinopteri > Gobiiformes > Gobiidae > Rhinogobius > Rhinogobius similis. The sequence goes on along the minus strand of CM033630.1, from coordinate 24,859,734 downwards.
AAACAATTAATACTATAATATTATAATTATGTTTCCAAATATTTTGTCATTATAAAGTGGTGACAAATTGGGACAATATTTGCACTTGGGACTTAAATCTAGCAGCAAATGTTCTGTTTAGGTTGATTCATGAAGCTTTGTTTGAGCAAAGTTAGTCAAGCCAAGTACTACCATACAAGATTATAAAAAATGTGTCCACATCGTCATAGTAAATTAAAATGTTCTTTGAAATTAACCAAGCATGTTCTTCATAATAAACTTTTGCGTCAATCATTTTGCCCATTTGTCATACACCAGGCTTAAAGTGGAGGATCCCCATAAGAGAACACGAATCCCCTGATGAGAGAAGACTACAATGAACACTAACGGACAGAGGAGGCAGTAATGTGGTGCTGCCAGAGCGATGTGGTGTACTGTCAGAGCGGTCCTGCCTCCCTCGAGTTTATTCTGTCACCCTGACATTGTCTCAATCTTTGGGAAAAGTAATATATAGCACCACTCACTCCCACATGCAGTGGTCTCCAACTTTGAGCCCTCTGTGCACTCACACATATAAACACAGCTGGGTCTAAAGAAAGGCTGCCAATGTTGAGGAGAATTACAGTATACAATTATTTCCTGAGTGCTTTTTTTAATTGAGAAAAAGATAAACACTGTGTTGACTTTTATAATTATCACACCATAACAACCTGACACTTCATCATTTGCAGGAAGGGTCACTGCTCTTGTCATCATCATGTTTCACGTTTCATCAGAGGGTTCAGAGAGACGAGGCAGTCAGACCTACAGTGAGCGGCACACTGTAGTATATGCATGATGAATGAGCCTGTCAGCTGTATTCACACTGCTGTCACGGTGTGGGGCGACCCCATACTCTCAGATCTGTCTCATTACACACAGTGATCAGCATTAACAAGGGGCCCACAGCCAGGAGCTGGGGAATACAATTACAGCAAGAAGCAAGGTTAACACACATTTACAGTGGAAATGCAAATGGGATGCGCACTATTCCTTTTCAACTGGTACTTGTCACATGATCTGGGTCTAAACTCTAGAGTCATTACCAATATACAAAAATAATAAGTAGGGCTAAGCAATGTTTATTGTGTCAACTAGAGTGGACAGGTCAAACTTAGCAGACACTTATAGCTAATGTATAATGAAGATCCACTCCAACTAGTCAAGGAATGTCATGGCATGTGAAGACCATAACCAGCAACTAATACAAACTAATTACGTATTTATGTATTTTCCTCATTGCATGCAGAAGAAAAGCGCCAGATATTATACAGTAATGATGTAATGGGGATGTGCCAATAACACATTGCCAGGGCAGCCTCTCCTCGCCCTGCTCAGAGTGCTCCTCACATCTTCACCACAAAGCGCTCGCTTTTACTCCAAGCCTTTACACCACGCAAGTTGACAGCAAGTGTGACTGTGGTCACCGTTGCGTTTACATCAGATGGCTCACGTTTATTGCTCTCCAAATTACTCCGAAAGATAAACAAAGGAGCACTTACCCCACCCCGTGACAACTCCCGTTGACCTGCGCTTGCAATAAAAAGCCAAACGCTGGAAGTTTGAACGAGTGTCCGAGCCCCCGACTTGTAGATCGCTCACTGTCCGCGTCTGTTGTGATGTACCTGATGGGCTGCTCTACTGAACACGGGGTAGTACCGCCCCAAACACTATATGATCCGCTTGATCCTCCGTCTGCTCATTAACAGTTGTTAAACACATCCTGGAACTGTCCAAATCGACTGTGCGTAACGGCGCGCGCACTCCCGCTCCTTCTCTCCAAAACACACCCCAAAGAAAGACATGTGACCAGCCCGCGGCAGACGGGAATAGCTCTAACCCCAAGGCAGCAGCTGGGATCGCTTTCCCCGCTCCAGTGCCAGTGGAACATGTCATGTGCCTCCCACACTTCCCTCCAGCCTCACGGTGTCGCTGTCACTGTGCATGCTCCAGTCTCCAATGAGAAGAATATACCTGCCCAATCCAGTCTAATTAGACATGACGCACACAGGATAGTCATCGATCATTAGCATTAACTGTTTGTTTGATACGCGTGCTACACGATGTAATCAGCTCATTAATGTTGTTTTTATGGTATTTGAAAAATTGTTTCAATCAATTGTGTCAATCAATTAATGCAGACAGAGCTTAGGCCTACACTATATTGACCAAATGTATGAAATCTATGAATATATACATTAATATGTATATATTTTCTATTTCTACACAAATTAACTTTTCGCTTTTGTGAAAATAACAAAATGTAATTTTCTGGTATATCAAATTATTTGTTGCATGATTGTAACATGCAGTCTTAATTGCTCTTTTATTTCCATTTTTATTTTAAAAATCTGTTGCACCGAGGAAGCTGGGAATGACTCTACATACTGGAGCAGAGAAAAAACTATTGATCCCAAATGTCGGCCAAATTTTCTATTGCAGACCGATACCGAGATCTGAGGACACCCACAGTTAACTGATAACCCATACTCTTACCAATATGGATGCTTCATGTGTCCCCAGATTAGTCTGTACTTATTTGATGTTGCTAAAAGGAAAAATGCTCCCACACAAGCCATAATGAAGAAGAAAAAAACAAAAGATTCTGTACGGTCGACCTGAGAGAAAAATAATTAGTGAGGAAGCAGGTTGTCAGCTCCTGAGGATCACACGCTGTTAGTGTGGGCGAGTGGCTAAAACTTATGCATGCTCTTATATAAAAACAGACCTAAACACCGTTCCAAGTCCAACAGATGTTCAATGTGCTATAGTAGCGTTGTGCTAGCTTAAACGGGCAATCTCCTAATTAGTTCTCAGGCTACAAGCAGTGCATTCAATAGAAGTAAAGTAGACAAGTTGAAGGTAAAGCGATAGGTGGTGTTTTGTCTGCCTGTTTGCCTGCACCTGCTGCCTCTTTTACAAACACACAACAGTCACATGACACATCACTAGGGATTGGATTTTGTACAACAGAGAATGTGGCATGTTGTTACTAATCATGATTACCCCGACATGATGTGCAGAATTCAAGTGACTTCATCAGTGTCACCAATAAATAAGCTTTTCCAGTGGGGTAGATACAAACACATACATGCTCATGATGTTAATAATCCCAGTTAACCTGCTTCATAGAAAGTGTGTATCATTTCATCGAGAAATCTGCTTAAACTGCTGTGTCAACCACAAGAGGGATTTATAAATTGTTAATTGGAAAGAGGAGTAACCGAAACTGTAGAGTAATAATTTATGAGCTTGGGTGCGCTCAACACAGTGGTAGATTCTAAATTCATTTTAAGAAGTTTAGGAGAAGCATATGGACACTGTTGGAAACTTGTGTCTGGCTGGGGAACTTTAGCAACTCAGACAAAAACATTTCAGGGTGAACACCAAACAAACAATGTACTGTGACTTCCCCAACTACAAGTATGTGAGCTTTGTCCATCGAATTGAAGATGTCTCCAAAATAGACCATTATGTGTTAATATAAGGCTTAAACAAAAATGGTGTGTGTCTTTGTACCTCTTCCTGTGTCTGTGAACCGTTACCTTACACTTATTGAACTGTAACTGAGTTGGAAATGGAGGTGAAGAGTGATAACACAACAGTTTACTTTGATGAGAATTGAACCGGATACCATTAGGCTCCAAGATAAATGTTCTACCACCCTCAAGCTTTGATGAAGAGGACAAAGAGAAGTGTGATTGTTCAGTCACACTTTATCAGTAAAGAATGTACCTCGCTGATGAAACATCAACTTTGCTGCTTACTGTACAAAACAGAATTGAAATAGATTGCCACTGTGAGAATCAAAGTCCTTGAGAGGTGTGGAATTCTTTTTGATTCAGAATTAGCCTACACTTTCTTTCATGAGACTGTCATTCTCTTCTACTTCAAGCATCAAATTTGCTTATCCTCATGAATAGTTGCTTCCCTGTCAACCTACAGTGCCCCACTGCCTCTCATCGCTGCTGCAAATTGAGGCAAAGTGGAATGAAGATGTGTCACACCAACAGTGAAGATGGGAGGTATAGATGAAAGCAGCTCTCGGTGGGAGGCAATAAACATGAAGCTGAGCTCCAGTCAGAGCTAATGTTGAGGATTTGAATTTTAAATGTTTAGGCCTTGAAGAAACATAAAATAATTTGCATTTTAAGTCCACATATATTTAAGCTGCAACTGTCTGGTATATTTTGCATTCTCATAACGCCCTTTTGGTCCCTACTTTGAGTTTGACGCTATCATAATTCAATATACCATGACATATTTGATGGATGGTTGTATGTATCTTTCAATCACTACCAAAAGTGTGAATCAATATTGAATGAATGTGTTAATGGAATTGTGTAAATGCTGTTTAAGACCCACACAGATGGCCACTCATAGATATACTAGCCACTAGACAATCTATATTACATGCTCCAGAAGTTTTAGTAGCCTCGATGTGTAGAGTTAGTGTCACTGTACCAATTCTGTATCACTATATTTTCATTGCACAATGTAGTGTAAATTATGGCCCCATGGCTCCACACATAATTTGGGAATGGCTTGTTTAGGCTGCCTCTAAAACAAGGGCATGTGGGCGTCATGGTTAAGTGCAGACTGACTTCTTGTTTAGTTTAATGTCCCTATCCGCTGCTTCATACTGGATCCATGGTGGTGACAACAGCTCCACTAGCATCAAACTTTTACCAGGTGGAGGGCCCGAGGCTGTGTTTGTATGATGTCAGACTTGAACCAGGTATCATAGCATCTGCAGTGCCGTTTGCCCAGGAAGCAAGGACAGATAAGTGGATCTGGAGGGGGCTGAGATATTCTGGGGGTCCTCTCCGCTTGAGAGGAGTCTACATGTGGTGCAGCCAACCTGAAATTGAATTGGGATGGATTAAATGGGTTTAAACGCCTTGGCTCTGTGTGTGATTGAATCAGATAGAGATGTAAGCGCCAGGAAGAAGTGACAGGGCGAGGGCCCAACACAGAGAGGGACTTAGGGGACAGATAAAAGGAAGTAAACATGGATTACAGTAAACAAAGTTTTTGGAAAAGATTGCGTGTTGTGGAAGGCTATGTTAATCTGGTCAGGGTAATTCATGGTAGCATTCTGTTTTTCTTTTTGCAGTATGTCACTACTACATTACTCTCTTTGGGCCATTATTTTAAAAACAAAAAATAAAGCCTAAACAAGTTCTAAAAAGCAATTATCCATTCTTTCACTTCACTACAATTCATTTCAAATACCAGGCGAGCACATCCGGGTCTGTGAGTTGTTGGTCGTTCAACATTGTTGCCACAGCTTGTCAATGAGAAGTGTAAACTATTCTGCTTCATAGTAATGTTGAAACACAACAGCTGTTAGGTAAGATGCCCAGTTCTTTCTTGATTTACATTGAGAAAGCATCGTATGAAGGAACTCTATGGAGCAACCTCAGTACAGAATACAATTAATGATACGATCTGCAAAAAGGCAGCCAAAATGTTATTATTTTCAACATGCAATGCATTTCTTTCCATCAGTTTGCAATCACACATTTTTATATATTGGGTAAATGGTCACATTTCTATAACACACTCAAAGCACTGTACAGTAAAGAATCCCTTCACACACAGATGTGTGTGTACACACTGGAGTGAGGCAGGTTAAGTGTCTTGCCCAAGGATACAATGACAGCATTCAATCTGTGGGAGCTGGTATTGGTATTAGGATGTTTATGTTGAGAAAGGGATTCAAACTGCTGACTTTTGGATCAGCACCACCTGTCACTCTATTTGCTGAATATTCTGTTATAATTTATTGTCCAGTGTCACGGTCCCCGTGTTTGTGACCGGATATGTTTATCTGAAGTGCTGCGGCTGCAAGTTTCGGGCGACCACTAGGGCCAGTGTATCCCCAGGTATAAAAGGCTGACTTCCGCCGCCGAACACTCTGTCATCGGCACTCCCTCTTTCGGCTGCATCGCTGCTGCCCAGTTTTTGTATAATTTTACACAACACCCACACTACAACACTTACATATACCAAAGGTTTTCTGACTGATTTTCCTTCACAGCCACACACTTGACAATATTTATACTGATATCAGTTCAATAATTATTATTGTTTAAAGTAAATGCCCAGCAAAGGGCTGCATGTCTGCCACTCATTTTTATGTTGCAGTCTAGAGCCGAGCTGTTACATTCACAAACATGTTTGGGGGATTTATGTTTGGATTTTTCCAATCTGAATTATCTCAGCATTTGACAGACGTGAACTCTTGGACACCCTCCAGTGCGGACAGAGGACAGTAGATCTGCTGTGGCTGAGACATTTGAGAGGCAGGTACAGTGTGACAGTACACATTACCTTCAGTTCCCCTGAGCCTTCTGTCTGTCAGCTGTTCATATGGGCCCACAGGCTCACGAGTCCCCCGCAAGACTCTCCTCCAGCTCTCAGTGTCAGCTCACTGTCACAACAAGGGACTGAACTGTCTCTTACTAACCACTTAGTTATTTAGCACTGGTGAAAGATTTGGCTACAGCTGACCTGGGGTAGGCAGAGTGACACGTGGCATGATGGGACTGAAATAAACCGTGAAAGGACACAATTATGCAGCGTTAAGTGAAGTGTAGCAACTCAAACTATAATGACACGCTCCACCTGCTTATTGTTTATTTTTATTGAGATCCCCATTACCATTTGCGAGAGTTCAATAATTCAGCGTTTTCACATTTTAAAAATGAACATGTTTTGAGCTAGATGAGAGTGACATAAAACTCTGTGGTTTGCCCCCCACAGCTCACAGGGACAACCATGTTATGACTCTGGATTCAGATCAAAGACTGGGATCACTTCTGATTCTCCACACTGTGTATGCCAGCAGCCTCCATTTTCTCCAAATACATACAACACATAGAAACATTCATGAATGCCATGTTTGCATCAAACCACATAACTCTCAAAAGGCACTTTATACAGTATATCAGCTGTTGAATACCTATGCAAACCATGTATTTTTGCAGCTGCCCTTTACCATTCTGCCACTGATTTACTCCCAATGTCACGTCAACCGGAGACCTATCAGTAAATCACAGTTGGGCACCCACTGCAGTTGTCTTGACCTTTGACCCAGGAAGTCTTTGAAATCTGGTCACCCTGTCGCACCAGCACCCGAGGGCCCCTGCCACTGTGGCATTCAAAGAAATCTATACCTCTGGCTCTGAAGCTAAAGTAAGCCTGAGTACAAGCCATACTCGCACAGGAGGAAGACAAGATGCCAACATGGTTTCTCACTTACACACTGATGGAGTTTTGGATTTGGTCAGCATCTTTGGTTGATGTTCAGTTGAATCATGCATCAAATGATTTCAATTTAAACAGCATTTGGGATAACAGGAGTCAGGGGCTGAAGAGTATGCAGCTACTGATGCCTTTCATGTAAATAGGATTAGAGCAGAAATAGATTAGATCTCAAATAAATTTATAAGCAGATGGTCCAATGGTGACATATAGAGATTGTCAGAGTTTTGTAGCTTGAGGACTTGATTTGAGATTGATGCATAGGTACACTTTAGCAAAATTTGTCCTCTGTATTTGCCTCATTCTTTAGTGGCGCTGAGGCAGGGCCGGCCCGTGGCATAAACAATCTAAGCAAATGTTTAGGGCCACAACCAGCAGGGGCCATATGCTCTGGGCTCTTTCCGGACCAGAAATATTAAAATTAAAACAATTCAAATGCGTTATCGGCTAAAATAAAATGGTACATCTAAAATGTATCTGATTTATTCAAAATTTCTCGGGGGAGGACCCTCAAATGCCCTTTTACACATGTTTTTTCTAATTGTAAAAGAAGAATGTAAAGGCTGATGACTGTGTTCTGCTCCACTAGATCCTGAATCATTTTTTCCCCTCCAGTCCACTCCTGATTTCTTGAATTTATTGTATTGTATTCCCTTGTTCGTTTGGGGCTTCCAGATGATTAGAGCCGGCCCTGCGGTGGGGTAAACTGTCAGGAGTGCCGCTCTGGGCTCCATCTCCAGATCTTGAGCTAGGCTTGATCAGGACTATCTTTCCTGGAGGATTTTACCTGTTGTGCGTGTTTTTGGGTTGATGGGGAAACTGGAGTGCCCAAAGCAAACCAACCCAGACAGGGGTGAGAACATGCAAACTCCGTACAGAAAGACCACTTCGGGGATTCAACACGCGACCTTCTTCAGAGGTAAGACATTCGATACACTCCAATTCTATGCAGACATTATACTTGACAGTGTTTCCTATAAAAACTGCTCAGTGTTCCTTTCACTCCTCTGATACCGTGCAAGCTCATTACTGCCTACAAGGTACATTATGAACATTAAAAACAATAAAAAGTGCGAGTGCTCTGAAAGTGGAGTGTGACAGCGGGAGAGCACTTGCTGTCGCCTGCGTGCTCAACATAATGGTGTTTGTCTAAAAACAGATAAGGAGCTCTTCACTGAACCAACGGGAATTAATTAAGAGTGAGTGACAGCAGCCACAAGAGCAGCCGCTGTGGCTTTTTATCGTTTATAAAAATACACTTCTGGTTGGTCATGGGAGGCAACTCTGCACACGGAATATTAATGAGCAAGCAGCCTAAAATTCAAAGATATTATTATTGTTGGTGTTGATCAAACATACTGCAAGGAAAATAATATTATTGGGCAATTAGAACCAGATTTTTGTTTGTCTGATATTTGTCTCATTCTTCCCCACCCACTTTTGCTTCTTTCTGCTACAGATTGGCACTTCTGTTTTGGGATTTCTGGTTGAGCAGGGACTCTCTTCATTTAAGTGGAGAACGAGTATATGATATAAAGTAGGTTCATTTGTGTAAAGTGTTTGATATTCATGTGCTACAACAAGTCCGGAGGAATAAAACGTGTTTAGTTAAACATACTTGGTCTAAGTGCTGTATTCCGAATATTTACTTTCACCTTGAGTTGCGATATATTAGTGTGAAATCACAAAATAAGATAAACACTGCTGTTTGTTTTTGTTTAACCATTTGTTATGCATTTATAAGATAAGAGGACCTTTCTCACAAATAAGACAAATCACACTCACTATAAGAGCTGTGTTTTCTATTTTTCTTTCTTTTCAAGCCTAATTTGTGTGCTCAAATTCTGTGATGTTCATTAATTCATTCATTTTCTACCGCTTATTCCCGTTAGGGGTCGCGGGTGACTGGAGCCTATCCCAGTGACTTTGGGCCTTAGGCGGGGTACACCCTGGACAGTGCCCAACTCGTCGCAGGGCTGACACAGAGAGACAGAGACAAGAACAGACAACCATTCACTCTCACATTCATTCACTAGGGACAATTTAGAGTTCTCAATTAACCTACACAGTCATGTCTTTGGACGGTGGGAGGAAGCCGGAGAACCCGGTGAGAACCCACGGTAACACGGGGAGGACATGCAGACTCCACCCAGAGAGATCGTGTGATGTTAGGGTGGTTCGGAATTCGAAACCACGATGTTGGGGTAGTCTGGGATTCGAACCCACGATCTCCTTATTGAGAGGCAGAAGCTCTAGCCGCTCTGCCACCGTATTCTGTGATGTATTCCTCTGATTTTGGGAAAGTAACTGTATTCTGAATACCACTAAATAAAAGAGTAACTACAGGAATACAGTTACTCTAAATTAGTATTCTGAAAACATATTTTAGATACACGTATTCACTTCCCAACACTGCCCACTAGAATGAGTGTTTATTATTATTTTAACTTCAGAGGGTTGTAAATATGATGTAAAGACTTACCGTATTAAATGTCTTTGTAAGTCCGTGTGGTGGTTGCATATGTATTTGTGGAGAGTTTTAAACTCCCGTTGTCTCTCTCTGCTGTCTCTGGGTGGAAAACCAGCTCCAACATTTTCAGACATCTGAAGACAAGTGCTGGATAAATATTGCAGGTTATAATGAACAATGAGATTTACTTCCATACTAACTGTCTGAAATAAAATATAATATGTCTTCTTCAGTAGTAGCAGTTATCACATTGTTTTGTTTTTTTCTGTAGTAAATTTTGAAAATCCTTTTACACAGTGGAATTTCAGAGCTTTGTCTGAAAACAAAGCTCTTGGGATTGTCTAACCTCCGTCCCGTAAAAGCTTATCTGGTTCTCTGTATGAGTCTTTTTAATTAACCTTATTTTGACCTGCAGAAGTTACTTGTTTTTTAATATAGTGTGAACGCTGTTGGTACATCCTCTTGCCTCATACAGCTCTAACACATTATAAGTCCATGGCTACATTTAGAATTTCTTTCACTATTGTCTGTCTAACTAACACTCTGCCACATCATGTGTATGTTGTTGTTGTTGTTGTTTGTTCTTTGTTGTTTATTTACAAACCTGGTTTGAGCCAGAAAACCACTGACAACTGCTGTTTTCTGATGACATTGCCAATCATACGTCCTCGTTCTAGTTACTAAATGATTGTCACCCTGTCTCCTGATGATGTGTTATCAAGAGCCTCCTCCCCAGTTTCTGTGTAAATGTCTGTGTTTTGCTTGTGACGTTACATCGAGCACGGAGAGATTGCTCTGTGAGGGACAGGCGCTCACAGAGAAACTACATAATGTTGTAAATAAACACATTCATTGTCCTGCTGCTCTGTGGAGGGGAGTGCTCTGAATAGTGGAGGATGTGGGTGGCCATTTAGAGTCAGATAAGGCTAGTCAATACTAATCTATAGTGAGTGACTAAAATAGACAGAATGCTGCTGCTATTTACCAAAATTTGAAATGGAGTAATAGGTGACATAACAGCCAAACCAACGCACTAGTTGTTTTGAGTAAACTGGAAAAGCATCTATTTTGAATTCTAAAATTCAAGTCTGTCAAATGTTCAACCTTTTCCAGAGGCGTGTTGTTTTGCCACTGTTGTTCATAGTCAATGCAGTATTGATTTCTGTTAACATTTTCCTCCCATTTCATGAGATGCACCCTCACACAGTCGGCTAATCACGTGTCGATGTGAATGTGACTCAACAGCTCTGCAGCGATCAATTGCACACAACACCATGAGCCAAACCAAAGCATGTGAGAAACAAGTCAAAACTCCACAGATCTGAACCTCCAGGTGTTGGCTGTGTGAATGTCATATCCACCCAGATTCTCACTGAGATAAATATTTCTCAAAAGAGGAAATTACATCGTGGAAAATATTGAATCGAGTGATTTTTAAAAGCTGCAGATGAAAGAAAATCAGCTGCTTACAAATCTGTTTGAACTTCATACAAGAGCAGAGGAACGCATATCAAATGTGAATCATAAACGCAACACTTTCAACGCTACACCAACTGAGAGCTTTGATGTGATTTTAGTGGCATTTAAATAGAATTTTTCTGACCCAACTAGAGAATGTGAAGTTGGAAGGCAAAAAATTAGACTGGATGACATGTTGTAAGAATAGTCTTTTTTACCCCCAAAAATATCTTAGCATATTTTAAACAAGTGAACAAATGGAAGGTCATCTGAACTGAGGGTATTCACACAAATAAAATATGGATTTCTCTCTCTTCCTCTCTCTCTCTGTGGCTACATAATGGAAAGACTACATTTTTAGATTAATTGAGGCCTGTGTGCAACGCTGACAAGACTAACTAAGCTAAATAGAATATCAAATAGTACTTGACGACTCCGCACTGCTGCTGGAGGAAACGAGGGGTTCAAACCACTGTTTCCTGACATTGATAATTACTTCTCAGGCTTAACTCATGGCCTGAATCTCCTCAGATTCACAGCTCGCTCACCACTCGGGGCTGAAGCTGTGCATTTCTGGCATGACAGATTAGCCAAGTAAAGGCTTTTTTCTTCACTTCAAGACCCAGTGCATTGGGACTGGCCTCTTAAAGATGAATGGACAGCAAATTTAATCCTCAGAGGGAAGATAGAAGATTAGGATTAAATACAATCTCTCTCTGACCACTGGTGTGGATTTGGACTGAGAAATCTTTGCCCAATTTAGCACATTTTTAAACGGAAATAATTTGATACATTTTTGTTTTCCCTGCAGTGGTCTTTCTCTCTTGTAGTTTGCATGTACTACTAGGAGCAACACACTCAGTTCTACCAGATGTGACGCACCAGAGGACAGAAACTCAATTTTCATGTAGTAGAAACCAGGGTTGGTTGTCAACATTTTTACTCGAGCAAACTGCTCGCCACCAGAACATCTCCCAACAGTCATCCATACAATAAATGAAAGGTTGAAGCCTTGGCTTGGTTGGTAATACTACTTTTTACTAAGAATTCTCCCAGTGCTGTGGCGATAGGTTCCCTGCCACATTGTCCAATATGTGACACATTTAATTTGCGCTCATTGCCATCTAGTGGACATACCTATTAACACACATGGGACATGAAACTGTTGTTTATTATCAAATATCACAATATTTAGTGATAATATGTTAGTTACTGAGTCACTTTCTATTACTTTTTAATTTTTTTTATTGTAATTTTATTGCTACTCTGTTGTGACAGAGTAGTTAGCCATTTAAAACGGCCGTATTAATATAGGCTATTATATTATATACATGACATTACTACATTTACATATATAGGCCTACACGTGTTAAAATTTCATAGAAGGAGCCAGTGAATTGTTGGAGTGATTGTTTGGAGCAGTTCTGAGGCTGAAGACTGTTGTCAGAGGGGACAGAAAGGAGCAAGATTTAGAGGAGAATACAGTGCATGGAGCAGATTGATTTCTGGTTACCTTTATCTCCATCATTTTCATGTCCGGTTTTCTTCACCAGATGTATGTCACATACATTTTTCAGAGATGTATCAGAGATCAGAAAGAGGGCAAATGCATTACTAATAATCCCAGAGCCAGCCTGTCCCCAATTGCTACCTCTTCATTTTTTTTCTCTTGGAAAAGACCCCAAACTTATAATGGCCCCTGTTTAAACTAGTGAGAAATAATAGTGAGAAAATGTAGTAAAATAATAAGGGGGGAGTCAGGTAAACTAAGCCATCAGGTAAAATGAGCCACGTAAGGTTTGAGCCTTGCTCTTTTAATATTCGTTCCCTGCTCTTTATGGAGACTGTTCTCACATCAAGAACGATCTATTTGGTCGTTTGTTTAGATCCCAAAAAACGACCAAACAAGGCGTATGGACGTATGTTAAAACAGCGCCCCCGCTGGTCATGTCTAAATTACACTCATTATAAGTCAATAAGACGTGAAAACAGGACTTACCACAAGTTTTGGATATTCCAGGCTTGCTCCATGTACAATTTGAGCACAGGTCCAGAGAAAAACGTCTTTTCTGATGTTGACATCCACTCATTCTGGTCACAAACAGTGAAATCCACAATCAAAGAGCTAGCGCCAAACGTCTGAGTGTATCCGTGACAGGAAGTGACATCACGGAGCTGGAGCGTATGAAATGAAATAGATTTTTTTTAAAATATTTATCTTTTTAAAATTATAAATTTTTATTTGCCATAGTCAAGGAATTTGACATTTAGGTTTATTTAATACTAAATATATTTTTTCCATGTAAATATTAATTAAAAAAAATCAATAATAACGATAACAATACAAATGGTTCTGCAATAATTCACGTTTAATATTAAAAAACGTAATTTAGACATGACCTGCAGGGGCGCTGTTTTAGCATACGTCCATACGCCTTGTTGGGTCGTTTTGATTTGGAGGACTTATTTGACACAAACAAACTGATTAGTGCGTGATGATTAATGGGGAGGGGCCTCACTTCATTTTCAGACACAACAGTGACAAAAGTACACTGCAGACAAATCATTTTGGAAGTTGATAACTCAAAAGAAAATTAATTAAACTACAGATAAGATATGTGCTACATGTTGTGATTGTGTACCCACACAGGTCATTTAGTCTGTCTAGCTAACCTCTAATTTTCAAAAATGAACTTTTTGATGGTGGCTATAAGTTAGGTAAATTGGACCATGCCTTTCAGCTAAAATGAGCCAACACCAAACGTGATTTTTAACATATATTTTGATGGTTCTAATTGGCTAAACTACATGTATTGTAAATCTATGGAAGTGTATTAACATAATAATGTATACGCATGCCCGGTTGTTATTAAATAATACAATACATGTAGGACCATGATTATAGTCATATTGCTGTTTTGATGTAATTTCTGTGAGATTCATTCAGTTTCATAATTATTATTAAATCATTGTCCATTCAGTTAGAATACATGGAACAAAAACATGGAAGTGTACACTGACTGCAGCGCATCTTCTGCTGCCTGTTTCCATCAGGTGTCATTGTAGCTTTTCCTGTCTGCACAGTGTCCAGAGAGTTTGAGGGTTGCACACATCGTAAAACTGGAGCAAAACAACTCTTTGGTTTGGTTTGGTCAGTACAGTGTGGTCTAAAGCAGTGGTTCCCAACCTTTTTTGTCTCGAGTACCCCCTAAGGTTTGTTTCACACTCCAAGTACCCCTTAATTTGAGTTTCAGGCAAATAAATGGGTTTAATAGTTGAATAAAGTCAGTTATTACTATTATATGTATTGTTTTGATTATATTTATGTCCAAGATACTCCAAAGAGATGCAAAATTTAAAACTAATCATATTTTTTTTCAGATAAAGGTACTTTTCATCTTCATTTAAAACCTAAAACCATTCCAAGTACCCCCTGGTAATTCCTCAAGTACCCCTTGGGGTCCCTGTACCCCTGGTTGGGAAACACTGGTCTAAAGGACAGAGCACCAGACATTTGTACTCTGCCCCATTCATAGGGAGCTGTGTAAATATTGTACTTTTACATATAAAGTTTTACATTTAAAAAAAAGTGTGATATCTTTCTATCCCCAATGTCACTGGAGCAGCAGGACCAATGCAATCCAGCGCCAGGAGACCCAACTGCACAATGTCTCATACAGCCTCAGAATCTCACCCTCAACCCAGGACTTCTTGCTGTGAGGCGAGGGCTTGTCACCGAAGAGCCCAAAACTTGTATATAAAGTGATGTGGGTGAAGTGTCACAGCAGCATCTATTCCAGCTGCTGGAGTTCCAGTGATCACTGGTCTTCCAGTTTAGCTATTTGTTTCAAGTTTTTAATTTTACTTCCTGGTTGTAAATTATGATATACTAATAAATTACCAAGAAACCATACAGTGCACCAATACTTCTTTAATGTCATAGATTTTTCTTCATTTGACAAACAAAACACCTTTATTTTGTAGAATCATAGTTTAAAGTGTCAAAAAAGTAGTTACTTTTGGGAAAATTACGAATAACCTTTGTCTACCTTTGTTTACTTGTTTACTTTCATTTTCAACGTATTTACAACTTTTTTCCCAAAACTGCTACCTGAATGGTGTAAAACTAATTTATGTTTGCAAGAGGTACTGATGCACTGAATAAAGTCAAAATTAGAAAACAATAAAAACCTGTCATATGCATTTTAACTCCACCCGGTCAAAAACTGTGTCACCACCGTGGACTCTTTCCGCTTCCTTGGCACCACCATCACTCAGGACCTCAAGTGGGACCGACCATCAGCTCCATCATCAAGAAGGCCCAGCAGAGGATGTACTTCCTGCGGCAGCTGAGGAAAGCCAAGCTGCCAGCGCAGATGATGGTGCAGTTCTACACGGCCATCATCGAGTCCATCCTCACCTCCTCCATCACCGTGTGGTACACTAGAGCCACAGCCAGGGACAAACAGAGACTACAGCACAGCATTGTGTGCTGCTGAGAAGGTGATCGGCTGCAGCCTTCCTTCTGTCCAGGACCTGTACGTCTCCAGGACTCGGGGACGAGCAGGTCGGATCACAGCTGACCCTTCTCACCCTGGACACGGACTATTTGAGCCACTCCCTTCGGGCAGGAGGCTACGGTCCATCCGGACCAGAACCTCCCGCCACAAGAACAGTTTCTTTCCCTCTGCCGTTGGACTCATGAACACTTTGTAACACCTGTCACTTTAACAATAATACTATTTAAGAACAATCTATTTGCACTACTCAATTGCACATTGCACTGTCTGCCAACTGTACATTCTGTATATAGTCTATCTTAGTCTATTTTATTTTTAATTTTATGCATGCCTTTTTATATATTTTTTATATTTTATCCTTTGCTTTATGTTGCACCTACGCCGAAGCAAGTTCCTACGTTTGTGAATTTCACTAACAATGGCAATAAACAGTTTCTGATTCTGATTCTGAGAAACGTATACTTTTGCTGAAGTAATGCATAATAGAATGCTGCGCACAAAATCCATGAATCTATCGACACAGTTATATTTTTCCCCCCTATCTTTAGAATCCCCAACTAGAATACAAATGTGGCCTATGTTGTAATGTTGTAATTCCACTAGAGGGCAGCCACTACCCAGCTTTTCAATCTGTTTTCAGTCTGCCTGCTCGGGGACATTATTACACACTCAATAAAGCAATAGTCAGTCATTTTCTCTGCTTAATTGATCCCAACGCTGCTCGACAATGTGTTGCATGACATTTTACTGCAGCAAAACGCGACAATAAAATACCTCGGAGGAAGACGAGCTATTTGTAATTGACTTGTTGTGGTGTTCTTGTTGAGTGGCCATCTGTAAACAGTATGCAGGACACTTGTTGGTCAGTGCCCAGGTCAGTGGTGCATTCTTGTGTCTCTGTTGGCTAGAATTACCCTACTGTGCTGCTATTTCCCAAAGCTTGTGAAACATTTGTGTGCAAGACAAGAACAGCTCTTTCCCAATCCCAACAAATGCGGACGTGGAAATTGACAAACAAGCTTCGGGAAAGGCTGATAAGAGATTGTTTATGTTCCTTATGCAAGGCAATAAAAGATAGGATCCTCCCAACATGAATATACAAAAGCACATTTATGTAAGGTGCATGCTGATGTTAGATGGGTTTCACTGAAGATTCATATCGTTCTCAAGCTGATGTACATTTGGAAATGCATGGAATATCAAGTTAGTTGTGCTAGATGTAGATCAATGCAAATCCTAGAATTTCCCACCGAACACAAGAGCTTGAGTACTAGGAAAATATAGCTGCAGGTCATATGCACTGATATTGTGAATGTGTAAAATGTTGTTATTGATGCCAATTACAGCTTAAACATTCCCTGACGCTGAGTAGTCTCCTTGGAGAGACGAACAGGTCTGGGAGTGGATGTTCCTTTACTACAGTGGTATGCTATGTCCTCTACAGTTCTAATAATTGTCTCATTTAGATTACTGTTTTGGCCACTTTTGGATCCTTCTTTGGATAGTTTCTTAGCTAGAACTACTGTTTATGCCTAACTTGGACCTGGAATAGTCATGTTTTAGACATAGTATAGATCTGATGGTGCTTCGAAAGCCACACTGGTTATTGTTCAGTTCAAAATTCTGCCACTCTGTCGTCATGTTGAGTGGCAGAATTTTCACAGACACAACCGTTCAATGTGTTTTCTTTATTTTTTTGGGGGGGGGGGCGTGTTTTTGGGGGGCTTTTTTTTGCCTTTTTTTTCTGAGGAGCTATCGTTTTGCTGAAGTTAACACTTAAACTCACCCCGCAAAAAATATTTTCCTCAACATGCCGACAGAGGAATCTCTTTTTTTAAGGAGAGGTAATCAGTTCAACTGAGTGTGATCCTAAACTCAGAATCAGTGATAAATGTGAGCGTAGGGTTTTCTGTGCAACTTGATTTTTTTTCTTATTGATGTCTCACATTTTAGATGTTTACAGCTCACATTATAAATGTTTACGGGAGAAAATATCATTACTCACCTCTGACACATACATTTGCTACTCGATGCTAAAATGCCAAATGTTGTGATGTCATCTGCATAACCTCTATTAAAATATGAAACTATATATATATATATATATATAAAAAAATTCCTGCTCACCCTCCACGGGTGGTCACATCCATCTCTGAGCTCGGGTCCTCTACCAGAGGCCAGGGAGCTTGAGGGTTCGCAGTATCTTAGCTGTTCCTAGCACTGCGCTCTTCTGGACTGAGATGTCTGATGTTCCTCCAGGGATCTGTTGTAACCACTCCTCCAGTTTGGGGTCACTGCCCCAAGTGTATATATATATATATATATATATATATATATATATATATATATATATATATATATATATATATATATATATATATATATATGTGTGTGTGTGTATATATACATATCCTGTATACATTAGAAGGCACTCTCATAGTACTTCAAATCTGTCCTCAATTCCTTCTCAAACCCTTGGCGCAGGCGACTGATCCTGGCTTTGTGGTAACAGTGTTCTTCTCCAGGCCACTCCTTGTTCTGGAGCAACACTGGCCTGCTGCAAGTGCACATGTTTAAAGCATGGCCCAAAAGCCCTCTCTACCATTCTGTCTGCTCTCCTTCCACTTCAGTGGCTAAGCAAGAGCCCAGACTGAGGAGGGGGCAGGCCTTTGCCATCGACTGACATTTCTTCTGTCCAATCCAAGCTCTTTCCACACCCTCCCTGTCTCCAGTCCCTCCTCACTGTTGTTTCTAGGCACGCCAACAACCAAGGGGAGGGGAGAAAAGTGCAGGCAGAAAAAAGTAATAGCAGTAAGGCAGTGAGGCGGCTCCTGGGTTTAGCTTCCCTGCTGGAGCACAGTGTGAGAGCGTGGGGCGTTCACTAGTTTACTCACTACTTGCCACAGTAGCAAGAGCAGCGGCACAGCAGCGGGCCTGGAACAAAGGGCTAAACGCAGCCAAAGCACTGGAGAGGAACTCAGGGACAGGAACAGACAGTGACCCAGTCTGACAGCACTTTAGGACACTTCATTTAAGAGACACACCTTGCTAGTTCATCCTACTTCCATCTACCACTCGTGCACCTGTCTTGACCACATCCTTCAACCTGCAGAAGATGTCAGAAGATGATTGCCGCTCTCCCATTGGTCTGGACTGTTGCAGTTGCTGTCTAGACTTGGCCAATGGCATTGATGACTCTACGGGAGGCAGGGGGAGTCCAAGTCAGGTTTTGGGGGCACTGCCAGGGAGCCCCACCAGCCCAACGGTGACCCACTTCCGCCAGCTCCGCCACCAGCTCATGTACCAGAACCTCAACACGGACAAGCTCAACAACATCATGAGGCAGGATTCACTGGAGTCGGTGGTGCGAGATCCCTGCTTCCTGCTCAACGAAGGCATCTGCAACAGCAACATCGACCAGACCATGCTGTCCATCCTGCTCTACTTTCACAGGTATGGCATCTCATTCACTCTTCATACTGACCAGCAATGAACCCAACTGTTGTTACTGTGTCAGAAAGGCACAAGTCACGCCTCATGTTGCAAGTCACGTTAAATGCAGAAAGCAAACAAATGTACACAAAAACACAAAATGGTCATCAAAAAAAAAAGAGTAACAGTAGACTTTGTAGTCAAGGAACTGGTTTTGTCCAAGTAAAAATATATTGCCCAAGCATTTACCATAAACCCCTATCACAACAAACCTATATACTTCACTCTTTTAGTGAGTTCACTTTATCTCTATAGCTTCCCCCACATAGCACTGATTCTTTTAAAAGACTCCAGGTGTAAACATCTATTTGGATTCCCACCAAGATAAATATATAATATAAATACATAAATGCATACAGTATATGCATTAGAGTAAATTTACATTTACTTCTGGATTTTCTAATTCAGCCTTTTGGCACCCGTCGGAAACTTTTACACAGCAGTATATGATAACAGATGGTTTGTGGAGCCTAATCGTGTTTCTCAGCACATCTTCTGAAAGGCTGACACAAGTGTTTACTGTTATGGATTAAGTATATGGTGCAGGATGCTCATTTTTGAGAATCTTCCAAAGGGAGCTGTCATTATGAGTCAAAGTGGGAAACATCAAAACAGAGATGAATCATCAGCGGTACAATATCCTGTTCCAAACAAAATAAATAAAAAAGAAATGGGCACCTTAACACAGTGGTTAGTGAGACGGTCTTATGTAACAAGGAAATATGTTTTAAATCACTCAATACACAGTGTGATTTCTTGTTTAGACAATATGTGTCATTAACACTAACAAAGGTTAGTGTTAAAAGGTTAGGTTTAGGACAGACATGTGGTGTGAAAGTTGTCCTGTGAGAATCAATCCAATAGGTGAACTACTGTGGCTCAAATGTGCAGAGCAGGAGGCAGGTGGTCATAATGTTATGCCTGGTTAGTGTTTTATACAAACCAAAACACAATAACTATGTTTACTGCTATACTGTTTCAATTAAAACCATCTTTGTAATAGCTTGAGGTCAATTACTCCAATCTTCCTCTACTGGCGTGTGTAAAGCACAGTTTGGCAGCACACCTCACACTGTTTGTGAGCAACTCAGAGTGCTGCTCTACAGTCTCTGTGCCAGTTGGCCCATTGCTTTGGCAGCCACTCCTCAGTGACTCCTGTCTCACACTGGCACCCAGTCCAAGCCTCTGCAGTCTGCAGCTTCTACCCAAACTGTGCGCCGCATCTCTGTCTCAATGCCCATCACATTCTTTATTAAGCTCAACTTTTATCTACTGACAGCCGCTGGTTATGTCATTACATGATAACAGTTATATCTAGACATTCTATGTAGCTTTTGACCTTGAAGTAACAACTGACCTTTGTATATGTCACATGGTCACATGGTTGAGGTTCCATTGGAATCTAATATGTTTTATTGTTCATACACAGATGCAGGTTAATAAAAACAATTACATAGAATTACATTTACTGTAAGATATTATACAATCATAATCATCACAATTTAAATTAATAAATAAGTACCATTATTCAAAATGTCTGAATCTTTTAAATTTCAATTTGATCTATTATATTTACACACAAAACCTACATTTTAACCACACCCATTATACATTTTCTACTAATTTTGCATGTCAAATTTAGTTTGCATTATCAATTATTTACTCTGCTTATCTAAGAAATGTTCTACCAAGAGACTTATCAAACTTTATCGGTTGTATTGACTTATCTACCTAGAACGCATGCCAGGGGTCATATAATGGCTGGCAGTGCACTGTTATAGTCTATTTCTGCAAATACAATATCTGCAAACTTTGTTCTTAAGAGTTAAAGATATTTATGTATGGATGACACAATGACACTAAAGAAGTTTAGTGTAGCATTTGTATTGTCCAAACTTGATGAGTAACAAATCTTGGCTGTGTTGGTTCACCTTTGCCATCGGTCAGTGCGGTTGTCCACCTCTCTGTGCCAACTCACTGTTTGTCTGACAAACATACTTTTTCAGCCAAGAACATTTTGTCCACATCTCAGGTGGGTAGCACAAGTCATTTTCTTTACATAATTGTATTTCGTTTTTTAAAATTCAGACTCCGGGTCATAAACAAATGTCCAGAATGCTGCGTAGACATTTTTCAATAAAGGAAAGCACTGTAGATGAAAAGCTGTTGCTTGTTGTGGTATAAGTCACTATAAAGAAGCAGGCTCGCCGCACAGAATCAGTTCTGCAGTTTGGAACAGTAATTCAATGTACAGCAATATTACGGTTTGCAATGAATAAAATGTAAAATCATGATCTACATATGTGATATTTGATTGCATGGAAAAAATATAAAATGTCTTCCTTACTGTCTTTGTTTAATTTAATAATGATTCAAAGCTTCATAGGTCAAAGAAGGTGTTTCCCCCAATTTGACAACAACATACCAGGCCGAGTCCAGGCGCTGCACCACTGCGTCATATACTTTTAGTGTTTATCCTCATGCAGCGTAAAACTGTCGATCAAACCTGGAAAGAATGACTGTGTTGTGTTTGCTAATACTCCAGCATGCAGACTGTCATGTTTGGGTCTGTTTAGTCTGCAGCTGCAGCAGAGACGACACAAAGAGTGTGGACAAGACACAAGCACAAACACATTTATGACATACTGACAGTACCTGAATGGTGTTGATGGGGAGACTATGAATATAAGTGAGCCACTTGGACTGACAGATTGTGTTACAGCATTGTGCTGTTGATGCAAATGACAGACTGGACCCCACCCTTCACACTGAGCACATTCACTCTGTCAGATCTTACTAGAGTCCTGCTGTTGATGGGGGATATTGTAAAAAGCAATATATCACAATATTTTACCAAATTTGTACATTTTTAAATTGATTTTAAAAAAATAATTTATTGGTATAATGTCAAAGTATTTGATAGGAGTTGTTCTAATATCTGTGCACATAATGGTGAGTGAGATCGCCTCTCCACAGACTTGACAAGGCGTGCCACCTTGTCTCCATGGAGACAGACAAGTCTAACAGCATACTGTAGAATATTGCAGGCAAACAACAACATTTCCACAGATACAAGCAGGTGACAAACCAAAAATGTACATGTAGTGCACCTTTAGAGAATTCACTCGAATTACTATTATACCTGAGTTTATTTTTTCCAAGAAAAGATAGCTACAAAAGGTGGAGCATGCTACTCCTGCATAGTTTCAGCCTTACGCCCTTTAAAGCTGTACCCACCCAAAGTTTGTTTGTAATAGCTATTTTGTGTCTCTCCCATTTAAAAGGATTAGCATGGTCAACTCCAGAGGGGAAGTTTCTGTGGTTGCAAGCCTATACCAAAGACATAGAGAAAGCTTACATAACAGTAGGGGTTACAGGTGGGCTGGGAGGATGTAAACAGGGGAAAAGAGCTGATAAAATGTCTGCAAGGGAAGTGTGCCGAGCTGAAGAATGGTGTGCTTCTAAACAAAGGGCGAACAGGTCCAAGCCATGTCAGGACAGAGGCACACATTTAACAGACAGACAGGAGGGTGATACCAAGACACAACACATGGGCTAAATATAGGCCGCTATTTGGGCTTGATAACTGGATCCACTACAATATCCTAAAGGCTGTTGTTGTAAAGCTCAAAGTCAATCTTCAAGGGAAGTAAACGGGTGAATTGGGAGTATTTTCTTTTTTTTCTCACACAAATTCCTAAGTCAAGAGTCTGCTTTTCTTCCATATCCTACCATTTCCATATTCGACCCTAACTCTAACCCTAACCTTAATAGCAATAAAATGCCAGGGTTAAAAATTAAAAGCGGTATCGATTTTCAACACAATCAGTCCCACCCTTGTCGAACTATTTAACAAGATTTAACCTGACCTCACAATCCCTAGACTTCACTGTCTGCATCGTGTTCTCGCATGCTGTTGATGACGAGTGATGTTCATGTTCAGGTCACATTCTAATCGTAAGAAGCAATCGTGAGAATCGCAGGCAGCAACAATGAAACATTTCAGTTCAATCTATTCTCAAATAAAGTCAAGTACTTTTTATCTAGCTGTTTGTGTGTCAGTATCTCTAGTTTTTCATTCAGAAAGTTTGATTTCATAAAGGTAGACTTATTAAACACAGCAAATTAAGGATTTCAAGATCGTAAAATCATGTTTCCTCTCACAGTTATTGTAACCCAAAAATTTTATATTGAGACATTTAGAGAAGAGCTCTGTAAAAAAGTTAAAAGTGTGATTAAAATAGTTCATTATGTATTTCTAGTATAGTCCAAATCCAGCCTTTAAGCTAGGGCTGCAGAATGAACCTAAATCAAACTGAAATAGGTATTATAATGGATGCAATTAGCAAATCGCGTAGGCTGTAATTTTTGAAGTGCAATAATTTCCTCCACAAACAACAACATATCCTGTTTTATTCTGCATAAAAACTTCTAACCCTGTAATTTAGATTTGTTTAAACATGTTCTGAAACAAGAATAAAAAATGCAACAAAAGCCACAACAGTGCATCTGATAGTGACTAAAAGTGACAAAAACATGACTTAAAGTGACAACAAGCAACAAAAATTCAAATTGAAGTGACGAAAACAGTACTAAAAGTGACAAAAAATGCTTCTAAAAGTGACAAAAACGGAACCCAAATAGATAAAAACGTGACAAAAACAGACAAACATGCGCGGAAACACGTGATTCTTTCATTAATTTGTTAGTTTGGTCTTTTTGTTAATTCTCAATGCTGCTGTTTAAAATGTGAACTTTGAACAGAATCCCATTATTAAAACATTAATCACAAATCTAATCGCATTCGCAAAAACTGTTCAGAAAAATTGCAATACGATATTTTTCCTAAATGGTGCAGCTCTACTCTGACCTTGTTTTTTCTTCATCGTAAAGTTGTATAAAGCATGTAGCCTAAACAATAAACCACCAAGGGACCAATTTAACAGTACAGTAATGTTTTTAACGCACTGTGACTGTTGCGTCCTTGAGTGTGGAGATGTCTGGCTGGGACATTTTCTTTGCGGAAATGCTCTGTGTGCATTGTATGTCTGTAAGCCGCTCAGGCTGTGATCGTCGTGTTTATACCCTTTAGGTCCTTTTTAACCGTTAAGCAAACACAGACAGACACACTTAACGCTGCAATTACTGCACTGTTGTGTAACTCAGATAGAGAAATAAACACACGCCCCTGTGCCATATGTCCACGCATGCACAGTCATTTACCGGCACGGCTGCGCTTTCAGGTCTGGTTGCCGTGGTAACGCAGTAAACCGGCTCACTCATCAAAGCCTCCATGCAAATACGCTAATCCATAACTTTGCATGAGGACAAAAATCTGTGAATTGTTGCATTGTTTGATTTGTCACACGTTCGTGAATAGCAAAGTAATACAAAACACTAACTTATTTAGGCCTGTCTGTATATTATTAAATAGAGAAGTAAAAATACTGTGCTTAAGGTGAGGAAAAAAGGAAAAAAATCTTAAATTTAAAGGTATCAATTTGAAACTTTTCCTGTAGTTTACTCACATAAAAGTTTTTCATCATCTCATATTTTCATGTAGAAATAAGGCATTTTATGTGTAAAAACAGCCAAAATTGCACATATCTGGGACATATAAACCTGTAAAATGGACAGAACCAGGTTTAAATTTCTTGGTTCAATTATATTAGATGCAAAAAACTTTATAGAGGAGATTTTGGATTTCTTATTCAGTTTTTTAGTAAACTAGATTTGACTGAAAATTGTCCTAAAATTTCTAATTACTTCGCTACATTTGAGAACAGTATCGACTCCAGTACATGTTTGAACTGGACTGAAAAATACAAAGCATATTATATTTTCGAGCACATTTTTGATGACATAGTCCCAGCTTTGTGCAAACATAGCCTGAATAAAACCAGGAAACTTAAGTCATCAATTCAGTCGCCTCTGTTGATTGGAAATCAGGACAATTCTTGATCAAAATCCCCACATATGTCTCATTTTCAAAATCTGCATGAAATACCTTTTTCAGACAGTGATTTCAATACTTACTTGAATGAATTGTTTTATGTGATACTTCTTGTTTCTGTATGTTTTCTAAAGAAACAAAACTGGGTAGCTTGTGCATCTATTTTTACCATAACAATTGAGTGTCTGTGTGCTGAGATTTGAAATGGACTCTGACTGAAAAGCACTTACACTTGTACATGCTGTTCATAAAGACACGCAGCCTTGACCTTCTGCTGACACGTCACCAACAGTGGATCAGGTTAAGCCCTTTTGTTCTCGTGTCTCGTGTCACTATCCTACAGAAGGATAATCAGTGAGCCGCACAGCAGGTTGACCATTGCATGGAAACAGTAAACATGACTGTAAATAAATAAATATTCTCTTCTTAATGTTTAACTTGTTAGTCTTTTAATTGCTTGTCCATGTTTAATCTGGGACACTCCCGTCCTGGGACCTGGAGTTGTTGGCAGTCTGTGACCTTACATAAGGAATGGCTGGTGTGAGTGTGTAGGAGGTGAATGACCAGGGCTAGCCCTTGGAGCCTTATCTGTTTGGCCCACAACTCTGGCGCCCATTTAGATAATCAGACCTTCTGTCAGCGCTGGCAATGACACTGCCTTAGTGCACTTGATATGACGATGAGTGGTGAGTAATGGTAGCACAAATAGACGTATGTCAGTGCTCTTTAAAGCTGAGGCACGATTTTCCCACTGCAAAAGGAGGAAGTATGCATTTGAATCTATCTAACTTGTCCCCAGCTCTCACAAAACCTTTGGCACATTATTAATATTCACATGCATTCATTTTCAGTCGAGTGCACAGTTTTAAAAGAGAGTGAAGTGATACTGGGATGGACCACTCAAGACCAAGGATCATTAGATACAAACAGCACACAGTGGTCTCTTTATGTCACAAAGTGCAGCTTTTACACAATACTCTGGGGAAAACACCAAATTCACTCATTTATTAAAAAAAGAAGTCAGGTTCCGCAGCTTTAAGCAATCGTCAGCTCATGTCTTTATCAGCTAAGTAGTACTACAGGATCCCACCCAGGCTGAGTGTTACAGGGAGCTGGTTGGAGGACTATTAAATCTCTGATCTGCAGCACTTTCATTAGCGTTTCATTTTTTATCACTCTGCATTATTAGTGACTGAGAATGTGGTAACCCGCCCTTCTATTAAGACTCTGATGATTGATGCCAACGTTACCGCATGGAAAGAATTGTTTTTTGGACCTTCCAATGGTATTCTCGTGTGAATTTCTCCAGTTCTAGAGGCAGTTTTCACACCTTAGTCCTGACATTCCTGGTTTCATAATCCCAATGCGCTTATTCCCCTTCTGAGTCAGATTTTACGTACACAGTAGTGTATTATACAGCCAGACAGTTGCTTTGTGGCGCAGGCCTATCATTAGACTATTATTGTATTCACATGCAGGTTGGGAACATATCGTACTTGACAGTGCAGACGCGTTAATGAGTTAGGGGGCATTCAACTCACTTAACTGCCTATAATCTGCCAGAGGCCAAATCTAAATATAGCTGATGAGCCATTATTGAGAATTGTCTCACATTGTTTTGAAAAACAATAAAGCGCCCGTATCTCAATGCAGTTACTGTTTGACTATCTGTAAAAACACAAAACTGTGTAATAATAATCTTATTCTAATATGACTGTGATCCTGTTTGTGAAGATGTGATATTAATACACTTTATTTGCAGCTATAAGCTCCTATTCATCATCTGACATATTACACAGTGTCAATAATGATATTGACGTTATAAATAGAACCATGAAACTACAGGGAAAAAATCAAGCAGTATGACCTTTAAGTCCGGCTCTAAAGAAATAAAAAAGAGCAGCATGGTAATGACTTTGGATCTGAGAGACATTTTGGTTTGAGTGCATATGTCAAACACACTCTTATGCTGTTTCTTCTCAGTAGGTCATTGCACTAAATGGGCGTTTGCCAGGAAACATGCAATTCATACTGAAATCAGAGCAGCCCACTTCCCAATCAAGCTCAATTTAAAGCTAAAGTACTAGAGCGGCCTTCGCAGGAAACTGCAATAGACATTTTGGAGGGGTATAAGCAGAACATAACCCACATCTGGGAACTCCTGTCACTTAATTACACCATTAAATCAAAACTTGCACAACTTTTTTACCTCACAGTTCTAAGTTTGGTAAGCTGTTTACGCCCATTTTTGTGCAAGTTTTCAGTTCTTTTAAATGCATTTTTTGGGAGATGAAAATATTTAGGACTCATAAATCTATCATTTATTTGCCTTGGTGAACAATTCTATAATTCACAGAGCAATTTGGTGTCCCACATTTGGAGTTCTCGCAGGTTGGAAAACGATTTACAAAACCAATGCCAAAAAAGTTCACAC
Source organism: Rhinogobius similis (assembly GCA_019453435.1). Lineage (NCBI taxonomy): Eukaryota > Metazoa > Chordata > Actinopteri > Gobiiformes > Gobiidae > Rhinogobius > Rhinogobius similis. Next base: position 24,832,120 of record CM033630.1, on the reverse strand, counting down.
ACTGTAAAAAAAAACAAAAACAAAAAAACAAACAAACAAAAAAAAACAAACGTTGATATTCACAACAGAACATTAAATTAAGAAATATGTTTTCCCCCTAATTTCTAATTTTAAATATGATCCCAAGAACAACAACAGATATCAACAGATATCAAAATAATACTGTAAATGTACAAAAATAAATAAATACATAAATAAAAAGATTTTATTAGAATTCAGCATATTGGATCACCAACTAATCTATGGCTACCAGGTTGATTCTGTTGTTTTACATCTTTTCCATAGTGCTCCAACAGAATTTGGGAGACTGAGTATAGGCCCACAAAATGTGCTTTGGAAGCTGGAAATACTGAAGTGACTCTTCGATTTGTCTGGCTGTTCCTCAGCACTGACAGAGCGAGCAGAGGGAGGCATTTGCAGGCTCCAATGGGCCAAAATAACAAGAAGCATCCTGTCCAAGAAGTTCTCCCTTTGTACTTGGACATTTTAAAGGGGCAGTCACACAATGGACCAGTGCTGTCTGTCAGGGTGACACGCCGCGCTCGCTCCTCATGCTTCTGTGCCGCTGCTAACGCTAATTAGCAGTGTTTAACGAACTGGCGCTGCATTCCTTCCGTTAGTGTCATGAGCGGACTGACTCACAGATCCACACTTTGTTTATACGGTGAAGAATTGGGCTAAACAACGCTGCTAGCTCAAACTCAAAACGTGTTACAGTTTGTTCTGCCAAAGTTGTGTTAGCTTCTCTGATGAATGCCTTTTCCTTTCATCCTTTCCTATTCAACTATCTGTCTGCATCAGATATATTCCATGCACGCTGCCAGCACTGTCTTTCACTGGCCCACAGCGCGCACAAAGAACCATTATTAGCGCGCTGAGTGTCATACAGAATGGGGAAGTGGAGAGTGCGCTATAGCTAACCCAAAAGAGAGAAAAAAACAAGGTGATTTTATGTAACAGCGCGGGTCGTAACCTTTTGGCGGATTGTGTGTAGACTGTGTGGAAGTGAGCTGAGGTCACGAGAGAAGTCTTGTGCTTTAGGGGACGGGGAAACGCATGACCCACTATTCAAATAAGCTGCCATCGTTGCTTTGTGTGCAAGTGCTAATCCTATGGGGTGTTTCTTTATCCGTGGGTTTCAAACTGACAAGAAATTAGGACCGTTGCCATAGTGATAAACAATTTAAAACCAAATCTTTTGAATGGGACAAAGTCATCAAAATGTTGCTTAGGACAAGAAGCTGAAACACATGAATACAATGTTTGCAATTTTAAGCATTTTAACATATGAAAAACATCTCAGTGAACATTTTAAACAATACAAAGCGTTTGATTTTGTTTAGGTGACATTTACACCGTGGTCCAGCTGTTTGTGGTCGCATGTTATGGTAGCCGACCGCATTCTGACCTTCTGCTTATCTACATCGCCCTGGGCTTGTTTACCAGCGTTTAGAGGTTACTAGCTGCATGGAGACAAACATCACAAGGTCTACACTGAAACGACATTAAATAGGATACAACAGTTTCCTAGCATTTACAAGTTGATGGATTGTGGGATGTTGTATCTACCCGCAGTGTGAACTGAAGTCTAGTGTCCTGTCGGAAGAGGACGTTTCTTGATTTGCCAGATGACTGTTCCTGCAGTTCAAGCATGCATAATCCTGATGTTCCCATAATGACTTCTTTATAAACCTGACCTATGCTCACCATGTGCTTTATATAACAGACAGTCTGAGAGAGCAGGGTGAAAAATCATGACACCCATTATCTTTGTCTTGTCTCTAGATCTAATCACAGGTTTACAGTGTTTACAAAGCGTTACAGACTCCTCGAAGTGTACTTATTTATTTATTTTATCTAACAAAGAGACAGACAGGTGAAATAAAATATGAAGTGTACTTAAGTGCACAAGAAAAATAGTAACAATGATTTGTCTCATGCTTTTCATTAATACATTTGTACTAAATACCAGTTCCTGATGGGTGTGAGGGTATTTTTACATTCACATACACACATATATGTTTATAAATACGCACATACCCATTACATTTTTACATTATACATAATAATGAATTGCCTTGAAGCAGACAATACACTATACATGATCTTTTTTGACTGTAGAGTTTCCAAATTGTCCACCTGCTTTCAAAATCTTCAACTTCATTTCTTAATATCATTGTCATCTTTTCCATTTTATACTTTTTCCATTAGTTCTCTACATTTTTAGCAAATCTGTTCTTTGCCAGATGTTTGTACTTTGTTTTGTTAATTTGTTAAAATGAAAATCACTTATTCTGAGACTTTCAGAAACTACTCTTCATATTAAAATGTAAAACAACTCTATCTGCTGTTTTCAAACGTATGCGCGCAATTTGTCGAAAATGCAAAAACGCACGGATAAGCTCTTGGTTACTTGCTTCACTTAAATGCACTGAATGATGATAATGACAATCTGCATATTTCTGTTGACACAAACAAGCACAGACAAACCTAGTACTTAACAACCCATCACACTTTTATGAATCTGATCATTATTTCCTCCCGAAACAAGTTGATGTGTGGCGCCTGCGGTTGTAAGAAATAATTACAGTGTAGTTCTGAGTGAAGCTCTCTCCTGAGTGTGTCACCTGTCTGCGGGACACGAGGAGACGTGAGCAGACAGATTAAAGACTTAAACACATGATTATTGTCTTGAGCCCGTGATAAGAACACTTTCTGCAGAGGTCGGCACAACTGCTATACGAGGTCAGGGGTATATGTGTCCTCTTTAAGTACGGGATATGATCTGCTCTGTAGGATGCTAATGACACCATAGAAGTCGTTTGGAACTGAGCTGAAGACATGTAAGAATATTAGAATATTATTGTTTTATTACTATCAGATTCAGATTTGTTGACCTGGTTTATGGTTCATATCTCTGTCATTACCTGCCCTATTCACAGGAAACAAAAACAAGTTCAATGTCTTCTCTGTATAAATAAAAAAACAAATAATAAAAAAACAAAAGTGAAACATAACTTAAATATATTTGTTCACAATTTTTTGTCGTTTGTTGAAAGGACCAAAAAAGCCATGTACTTAATATTGCAAGTATAGGCCTGTCACAATTTTCAACTGTTTTTGTCATACGCGTGATACATTGCTAAAGAAATGATCACTATGAGCAATAATATTGTTGAAACTAATATATGCCACTGACAGAAAAAAATGCAAAGCAGCATAATCCTTGTAAACTCTTTCGACATAAAATATTGTTAAAAAATAAATGAATAATAGAATGAAACATTAAAATAGTTAATAGTACACCGAGTTCCTAATTTGACTATTTACAGCTCAAAACGTATCATAAAACCAGCAAAAATAACAGAAGTTTCCTACAAGTGCAAAGGAAACATACACACGATAAATACTGAGGCCAAAAAACATCCATTATTTATTGAACAATATGTCAATATAGTAATTATACAGTCCTAATTGTGAGTTTGTGGAGCCAATCATTACAACAAATAATGATACTGTTTCTCTCAAATACAGTAAATCTCCCATAAGCCCTTGCCCTCCATCTGAAATGATCAAATTCTAGAATGTAAACGCAAACTATTGACAGTTCATTAATGAATCATTTTATTATCTGAAATCAGCCGACCTAAATGTACGCTCCAACCCTTCATTTAAGAGCGTTACGTTTGGCTGTTCTTAAATCTGGTGAGAAAGTCTTATCCGATATAGTTAGTGCTGGTTGCCACTCCTTGTTCGTGGAGGAGGTGGTGTGTTTTCTTGGTTGGTTTACCTAAAGTACTGGGAGTACAGCCAACGCCTGTATCAGAGGAAACAGTGTTTAACAACAGCTGCAAAAGCCCTCTCCTTCTCCCCGTGCAGACACACGCCCTCCTCCAGCCTCTTCCTCATTTTTGTCTTTTCCTGTTTTGGTTTTAGTAGCTCTTTGCTTAGTCTTTGATACTTCAGACAGTGGTGAATAATGTTACCAAAAATGTACTCGTGTTGCTGTGGGTTTTGTCAAGAAAATTATCCTAATAACAACAGCAACCTTTTTTCCCCCTAATCCTGGCCAGAGTAAAACATGTTTATTTATATGAAAATGCCTAAAATGTCTACTTTTAAATGATCCAAAATGTAAATCCCCAAATAACTCTCAGAGTATTTAAAGGAGGACACTTTTATTGTATTATGTGTTGTTACCTGTCCTTATGTCAGCTGCGAGAGCTGATGATTCACCATAAGCAAACACTGTAAAAGTCCAAGTGCATTGATGCAGAGCAAGGCCAGTCTTGTTTCACCTCTCTGACACTTTGTCCTCGCATACACCGCAAATACATTTGCACTGCTGGATCAACATTACACGTACACAGTCACGAGAGCGCCAAAAATAGGAGACTCCAGCTGTGCATTAGACAAGAAGATAGTTCACAGACAGGACCATCACCTGGAGCTGAAGTCAGGGTTAATCTACACACAGACCTCACTTTTACTGCTCACAAACACAAAGGTCAAACTCTGCTCTGACAGAAAAGATTATCCAAAGCAATATTTTAATATTTCTTATAGGGCTGAGGAATTAATTCAATTTTAAATGGGAAAGAGATTCAAATAGATAGATGACACATTTTCTAATCTTGATGATGCTTGGGTGTTTTTTGATTAATTTATATTATTTTACAGGGACCTTGTGCAATAAATATATTACACAGACCATGATGGTAAGCTAATTTTCATCTGTAGTCCCTGATGCAAAGTGACAGCAGGTTAACAGTGGTAATCCATGAAATGTCCCACAGCCGAGAGATCTGCAGCCGCTCCTCTGTCAGCAAAGACATTTGACTGTTTTGTATTATAGCATAGACTCAGCATCTGTATTGTTTATATCCAGGAAAATAATATTGAAAGCTATTTTTATTTGTTTTAATATGACATTAGAAAATAACATTTTAAATCGTGGTTGTTCAATAAGAGAGAAAGAACCGGGATTCTTATTATTTTTGTCAAAAAGCCCAACATTAATTTGTTGATATATTAAATGGTTATAGCGACAAAATAAGGGATTGTCAACTTAGCAGCTTATAGTGAGTTGTAAATTCTTTAAAGCTTAATGAAGTTTCTAGTTGCAACAGAGTTATAATCACCTTGTTGATTCTTCTCTGTTTTTATGGTGTGATTCTCATAAAACTCTGCAGCCAAACAGGTTCAGTCTGATGATTGATGTTAAAATAAAATTTATCCTATCATCTTGAGCAAGTTCATTCATAACATGATATAGATAGATGTTGCATGTGGTATATTCTTGTAATTTATGACCCTCTGCCTCATGCAGCGGGACCAAAGCCAAACATAACCTTAACTGACTTGTAGCCTCAGAGTGAGTTCAAAAAGTGTGTTTTCGACTCTATCGCATCTTCCTCTATTTTCCATGTCTCTGTTTTGTTGTGATTCCGCATTGTGTCATCTGATCAGTTAACCACAAAGTACATTCATTTTCATTTGACTTGTGCTATATGTTCACCTCACTTCAACACGACACCCGGCGTGGAGTGGGCCTCATGCACAAGGACGCTAACATATTTGTCAGCGCCGTGACTTTTGGATTTAAATGTACTGTTCGCTCCACATCAGACATTTTCACAACAATCCTGCTCTTACGCACTTATATCAAAACCAGAGGCTCTATCTGATAAAAGTGTCACGTCAGCAGCAGAGTGCACGCAACACAGTCATAGTACATTTGGAGGCGTGTGAATGTGTGGTTCACTTCAGCTCTTTTCAAAATAAAGGATTACCAAAGCACTATTAGGAAATCATTCTAATCAGATAGAATAAACATAGAAAAATACACATACTTCAGAAACTTGTTTTGATAAACGTTATGCGTGTCTTGCCTTGATTTTCAACCAGTGTGCTGGGGAACACTTGAGGTGTTGCCAGGAGTGCCTTGAAAAGATGTACAATTTGGATTCACACTTAATTTAAAATAATTAAATAATAATAAAGACCATTTTGGAGTGACTTGAACATATTTCTACACCTAAAACCAAAGCAAAACAATCAGAAATGGACAGACACTATTCACTGCATTATATACCAGATTTTTTCTTACTAAAAGGTGGTGTGCCCAGTGGCGGTCCTAGGAATTTGAGGGCCCAGGACAAAATTAACAACAAGCCCCTCCTCCTCAAGTGGGATTCTTTATAACTTTTCTATTGTGTCTCTTGAATTGTTCTTTGTTGTTTTTTGTATATGGTAGCAGGACAGGTTCATACATTTGGTGTGATAAGTGAACTATTGGAAAATTCTAAATCATATGTGCAATGCTTATATGTACTAAATAGCTTTAAACAGGGGGGTTTGGGGGTCCTTCCCCAGAAGAATATTTAAGAAAACAGACCATATTTCCCATTTTTGGTGCATTTTATTTACTATAAAATGGGTGCTGTGGTATTTTTTTCAAACAAAAATTGTGCCGCGATTCAGAGAAGGTTCAAAATCACTGGTCTAAACCTTATCACCTTTGCATTCTACTTTTTAAATAATATACTTCTACTATTACTAAACCCACCACGATAACATACTTTGACGCGCTATATAATGCTACCAAATATATCGCAATAAATGATAATATTGAAACTACTTCATGCCACTGATAGCAGGAAAATCCCCCCAAAAACTGTGCAATATTGTTTAATACTAGTAGTTCCTGTCAACAATGAGTCAAAATGGTTACCAATTTGACTTTCTACAGATCAAATCATACTGAAAAACAAAAATAAACTTCCTCAAAGCACTAAGAATATATCCACAATACACAAACCCCAATTATATCATTATTTCTGTCATATTGAACGATAAGTCAATATAGTTATGATGACTGGCCCAACTATTACATATCAAAACCTTTATGCTTTTACTGCTACTTTACATCTTCTACTGTTATTTCACCTTACTACTACTACTACTAATACTATACTACTGCTATGACTGTCACTTTACTATGGCTTACTCATTTGCCTCAAAAACACACTTAAATGACTACAAGTATATGACTTCCACACTGCTGGCGTGAGACAAGCTTTGTATCAGTTTTCGTAGGTATGTGGGCAGTTCTTTGCCAAACGCAGTAAATCTACACGCCCTGACTGGGACCAGAACGCACTGCAGGACTGGCACATTCCTGGTTTTATGCCTCTCCTCGTGTTGACACAAACAGAGGAGTCTACGTGCTTGTTTGTTCTCTTCAGGTAGAACGGGTGCTTTTGGTCTGTACGCCTCAGTGCACGCCTTTGCCAGTGCGTGCGGGACAGATAGCGGAGGAGCGACTCGCCGTTTCATAAGTGAACTTTGGACCTGTAGAGTGCGGTGTGAACTGGAGCCAGGCCAGTCTGACACATTGTTTACCTGATACTGAGTGCAGCGAGTGGGATGGCACAGAGCTTCACTAATGCACCACTCAGGCGTCAGCTAAACTGTTGAACACTCTCGCACACCGCTTATAAATAAATAAATAAATAATTGTATAATCAGAGGTAGACAAAAAAAAAAGGTCCTAAAATGGTAAAATAGGGCTGTCAAAAACACTTGTTAGCCTACTTAAAAAGAAATAACTAAATAAAAAAACTATAATTACTCAAATTAATGAGTATAAAGTGATATCACACTCGCAGTATTGACCCGATACTGATACCAATGAGTTTTGTATACTCAATTGCATTTAAACTCCTTAATTATGAATAATTTTACATTGGCTGTCATTATTTTCTTTCAAACAGCTTGAACTAAAATGAAAAGTTAATAAATGTCCAGAAAACGTAACTTTTTATTTTTTTTAAATACATTTTTTTGCAGAATTTTTAAGTATCGATGTATTTATATTTGAGTATTGATAATTTATATTGATATTTAGTATCACTCCGGCCAAAACTATGTAAAGGTCATTCATTCTCTTCCTTCAGGTGAAAGAGGCAAGTTTACATCCATCACAGACATCAGCCCTTAAAGGCATTGCTCTTGATTTTCTTAAAACATGAGAAACAAAATAATTTCATTTTAAACTCCTTAAATGCAGAAGTCCATATGTATTGCCTCACCGAATGCATTCCAAGCTTCCTAAATATTCACCACTTTTTACGAGTTTTGCTGTCCCAGGTAGAGCTAATAAACAATAGCATGCTGACAGTGCGCTTCCTGTTTCACTGAGAATAAAACGCTCTCTAAATAGATGGTCTCATTTTTACCCGAATAGCTACTTTTACAAAACAGATTTTACTTTATTACATGAAAAACAAAATGGGTACAGTCCCTTTAACTCCACTAACTGCATAACTATACTTTCTTTTATCTCCTCATAAGGTCATTTAATTATACACAGCAACTGTCTTCAAACATGTTTTCCACATTATTTATTGGTGGCTCTGCAATAATTATAAATTAAATATCTGCAACATACTTTTGCACACCATTTTTACACCATTAAACTGTTCTCCTGTTAATGGTTTGTGTCTTGATAAAAGATTTGGCACATCCTGAAACACAGTGTAATTACAGCCCTTGTAACCTCAAAGTGAACCTTGTCTGACTCAGATACATCAATCTACTTCGCACCTTTTCAGACACGCATCAGAGATAGACATGTTATTAACCTCATGCACTAATGATTCTGACAAGTGCTTGGATTCAGACATGTTTGGTTTTGTGGTCACATTGGACACTTATTTGTGACCTGATCTGCTGTGCTAAAAGTTACCACTACGTGTTAAAAGTCTGTGAGAAAGACTCTTTTTAGTTTTATAGATCTCAAACGGGTGGCCAACATCTGGATACACTATTCTTGTTTCTGACTTAATTGTGCTTTAAAAGTGTATAGGGCTCAGTGCATATGGCCCTGGTTGTCTGTCTGTGCCGGGTGTCTCCCGTTGGGCGACCCTCTGGGTGTACTCAGGCTGAAGAAACATGGTGCACATGGTGGTCTCCTATAGGTCCTTCTCTGTGTTTGCATGTGAGTTATAGAGAGCAAACTGTGGTTTGTCTGCACAGACTAATGGCTTTAGGGGGATGTTCATACATACAAGAGCTGCTACACTCACCAGGCCTAGGTTAGCATTTCACTTGAACTACACTTTGAATTGAAAGTGTCACTTTTGGCAGGGATTGGCTTAGATAAAGAACATTATTGTTCATAATTGCTCCTCAATACAATGAAAACTGCAAGTAAACATCAAAGAGTTTTGTTTGTTCTTCTAGTCTTTTTGATGATGCAAAATAATAAATTATTAAAAACAGTTTATGAACAACTTGAGTCCCAAAAAAATACAAAAACAACAGAGTTTATGCTGTTAACATATTGCCCTGAGGATACATACATCAGGTCAGAGTTTGCGTGCTGCAGCTGCACTGGTACTTGAATGGCTTTAAATTTATGTACATTTTTACATATGAATACAACACTGTCCAGTGTTTCAGAGCCCAGATGGTGCACATGAATCTCACATTTAAGAGCCGTTCTCATGCACTTCAAAAGCATGTTGAGAGCAAAAGTACTTGTATTAGCCTCCTGGAGGTTATAGATGAGCTGACAAGCAAACAAAACATTGCACTGTATAGGACTTAAAGATCCCAGCAATTGTACTTTCTGAAAGAACATTAAAACCACTGTAGCGATTAAAGACAATTTACAGAGCGTTACACTCTTCATCTTGATTATGTAAATGCTTTTGGTCTTTTGATGTAGCCACAGTGAGATAATGAGTCATACTGAGTCCCAGCTGAGATTTACTGCTCTGCGAGAGATGGAGGGAAAAAGAACTGGAGTAATTCTTGTGGTTGTTTTTGGTTTGTACACATCAGAGAAAACCCGCTGATGAAACCTGGATTACTTATTAACAGAAAGCTGAGCCACTGTTATTTATAACACAAACTATATGGAAGTCAAAAACTTTGAATTAGATAGATAATGTGAAAAGTAACAAGGCAATTTTCTTTTTAAATAATGTATATAATGTATATTCTTCTCCTTTCTTTAAAGGAAAAATGTTCTGTATTTTTCATGTTGTTATTAGCCTTTAAACATGCTCTTGAGTACCTTAAATGTGCCATTTCATGTTAAAAAAAAAAGTTTCTTATTCATTCTATGACAGGTGTATGAAATTACACTTACTGAGTGCAGACAGTCTCCAGATTGCGCCATCACTACATACAATCTAGTGAAGTTGGCACAGAACAGAATTATGATGCAGATTTCGTCCAAAGACATGACTGTGTAGGTTCATTGACAACTCTAAATTGCCTGTAGTGGATGAATGTGAGAGTGAATGGTTGTTTGTCCTTGTCTATCTGTGTGTGAATTAATGAGAGTGAATGTGGGACAACAGATGGAAATTAGCCCAAGGCTACAATCTGGTGTGTTTACAGCATGTATATCATGTATGTTCATTAACATGCACTGTCCCAACCAAAAAATAAATAAATAAAAATAAATAAAAGATTTGCTGCAACAGTTATTGTGTTTAGACGGCAGAAATGCTCAGAACGAGTTTAGTGATGATTTAAGGACTTAAAACAGTGGAACATTCTCGGATAAACGACGTAGATGATCTGAAAATATGTATTGAAATCCAGGAAGTTCAGATGGAAGTGTGTTTGACGCTCGGACAGGAGAGGATTTTCTAATAAACATTCCTCAAAACAGCGTGAAAGCAGCTGAATGCTACTCCTGGTGTGTTTTTGATGATGGAACACTGTTCGAACAGGGTTAAAAGCTCAAAATTGCAAACTGCAGCAGAATATGTGTCATTTAAAGTTTGGATTAAATGTAATTTTAATTTTACTTTAGAAGAAGCAGAAGAAATAGCAGACGTTTGCAAGTTTAGCATCAGCCAGTTTTTTTTTACTTTTTGCTAATGGAACCAATATACAAATTTACAGCATTTTTTTTCCCCACATAATACCTCTGCCTTGTGACAAGTGTATTAAACAGTGTCCTGATCTGCATGTAACCTTTAATGACACATTATCTGTGGGATGGGAGTCATGCTGTGGTGAGTTATCACAGGTGACTGAGGTCCAGTCTTCACTCTCAGTGGTGCAGTCTGCAGGAGTCCATGGGAACCTCTGTCCTGTGTTTACAGTTTGGACGACATCAGTGACATAAGTTAGCGGGGCGGCCCATATCCAGTCTGATCCAGAACGAGCTGCAGGGCTGTGAGTGTGTGGACGTGTGTGAACATGTGGACAGGGCAGTGCGCAGAGGACACGGGCAGAAAACACAAACACACGCTCACAAACACGCATGCAGAGTGAGCTGAGAGGGGCCCGCTTCCCTCCTGTGATGTCCCACTTTGTGATGACTTGGGTCAAACAGCTGCAGGCAAAAGGCTTGATCAAATCAGATGGATGGGAAAAGAATAGGTGAAGCCCAAATGAATCTGTACAGGAATAATAATGTAAATAATGAATAAACATGGTACAATATAGATGTCAGCAAACTAGTAGCAGACAAAATAATAAAATAATCATGCATTCTAGGTGAGTAGGGCTGTCATGATTAGTTGGTAAATCAAAAATTGAAATTATTCAGATCACAATATAATCGTACAAACAAAAAACATAAATCGTGACCATTTTAGGAGCAAAATTATTTTCAGTTTAAGCTACTCTACTCTACAAAAGTAACCTTGGATGTAGAAAGCGTGTATATCTAGCTGTTCATGCTATTTTACATATTGTACATGTAAGTGTGTACAACTTTCTCATTCAGAAAGTTTGAATTCATAAGGCTGGTCACGTACTAGAGAAATTGTGATTTAATACACAATTTGAATAAGAGAAATGTTACTGTTTACTGTTGTTTCTTCTCACAATAATCGTAACACTAAAATTTGACATCGTAATAACATAGTGAGGTGAGACAATCCAAAGTTCAGACACAGAATCTGTGTCAGGCTGCCTAATCTAAAGCTGAGTAACACGGAGCTTGAGTGGTGTAGATACTGCAAGATATTGACCATAACCACAAGGGGGCAGTTTGGCACATCTGTTTTTTTTTTTTTTTCTCTTTGTGTTGCAGTTTATTTCTGCATGGGAACAGGCTTGCATTTGGCCTACTGTGCCTTATTTGTACCAATCTTATTCAGCATTACGAGATATGGTCTTTTGTCTCAAGGGATGTAGCATTTACCCCTGAAGCAGAACTCCCTATGTGCCGAGTATGACTTTTCTTTTCTGTAACGATCTGCCCATGTCCTAAAAATACCAGCGTTTGATCATGATGTTGTAATGATGATGGCTTATATTCTCTGGCCATGATCTTAAGCTCTGGAAATTGACTATTCCCTGGACACATCTCAATATTTAGACACTGCCAACCACTTCATTACCACAACATTTGTAAAATGAGAGCTCTCTGAACAGCCGTGTGTGCCCTCCCCATTCGCACATCACAATACATTAAGTCTGACCTCTTCCTTTTCACATTACTTACAGGAGATTTCCATTTGGCGGGCCACACTGACGGTTTTGGTCCAGCATGTACCCGTTAGCCTGCCGTTAGCATTCCACAGCTGAAGATAACTGGGCTCAGACACCAGCGCACACCACACAGCGCTCTATAGACAGCTGGAAGCGCACGCTGGAGTGAGGCGGGCAGATGAATGTGGACAGATGGCCCTGACCTCTTTAACCTTTTGTTCTGGGATCGAATCCAGTCAACAGTGCATTTAGCTCAGGTGATATCCCGAGTGCGAACCCCTTGCTCCGCTGCCTATAATTTGGCTTGTTTTCTACGCAGAGAGACATACAGTAGATGCAATCCTAATTTGTTCTGAGTGGTGGCAGAAATCAGTGTTTGGTGACCCTTAACAAGTCAAGTGACCTTTGCATGCTAATGACAGGGTTTAGTGCGATCAAACACTTCATGCCCAATTGAGATTTTGACCTTTGAGCTTTTCCTTTGCATCTGTGCTCCTCTGGTCTTCTGCATGTTTGCACTTAGCCACAGATTGGATCCTTATGTGGTGTTATGGTTATGGGCTCCTCGAACATACTGTTCTTAAGCCACTCAGGTCAAGGCCTACAATGTGACCTACACAGTACTTACATATTTCGCTGTACACAATTTTTCACATGACGGCATTTAGATTTAGGTCTGCTTACACAAGTAGAGTAAGAACAAGTAAAGCTCTATATGATGGATTTAGTCTGCCCCTCATGTGTTGATACAGACTGGTACCATGACACAAACCTAAAATAACCCCTTCAATTTATTGTGTTTTTCTTTGTACCACAGTACATTGTGTTCTGTCTTCACATGTTTAAATATTTCTTCTTGCAAACAGCAAAGCTGATTCTGGTTAGCACAGCTCAAGAGTTGATTCATGACAGAGGGAACAGAAGTCAAATGGGAAGTATGTGGATGTTTCCTGTCTGTCTGGCAATGATAAAAGTGTGTTATGTCACTACGGAAAAAGTAATAACTGAAATAGAAATAATAATAATAATGCTTTGAGGTTTCATTTCATTGAATCTTCGGTAGTAGAATGTGATCATAAATAGATACCAAGCCAAAATTATTATTCTAAATCATGACTTGTAATTATCTTTTATGCAACCTTGTGACCAACAAAAAGACATGTTGAATCACAACTGGGTTTTATGAAACAGAACATATTGTAAACTGTTGAAATGAACATACTCCACCCAGGATTAAATGATGGCACTCTTCTTTACTATCAACACGATCTGTACAAACGTGCACCTAATTGATCATAAAAGCACATATCGGAGTGCTAGAGCTTAACACCACCAAGAGCCAACAAAATGCAAGGAATGAATACTCAAAGGATGATGTGGATATAGTTGTGTTGTTTTTTTTGTGGCAAGGCTTTGTTATTAATTATCCTTAGGACAAATATAAATCAGTATTACATGAATGTTGGTTTGTGGTTTCAGACTACTTGTCTTGTTGCACCAGACAGCGGTCACCAGGTGTTGATAAATGTGATTATTCTAAGGCTTCTTTGCAATCCTTCTGATTACATATTCAGACTTGTCAGGTCTGTGAGCCGGTGAGGATAAGACAGGCTCATTGTGTTGTATCTCTTTTCATTTGCTGCTAATTACACCTCTAATAACAACTAACGCTCCACAAAAGCCATAAATCCTCTGAGTCAAAATGAAAAGCTTTTCAAGATTAATAACCACAGACACCAATTTTAGCGTTACATAAGATAATTTTTTTTTTTTCCATTTCATCTGTCTCAACATGAAGCTAAAACTGTCACTGGAAATACAAATAAAAGATGTGAAGAAAACAGGACGCTAGGTCCTTGAACGTGCCATTAGTTTGCAATACCCAGAGGAAAAGCACATATGAAGATATGAGCTGGTTTAAAGGACACATATTCTGCTATAGAACTTTTTTGAGCTTTAAACCATGTTCTAACAATGTTCCATCATCAAAAACATACCTGAAGTAGTATTCAGTTGCATTCACTCTGTTTTCAGGAATGTTTATTAGAAAATCGTCCCCCCTCCGAGCGTCAAACACACGTCGTGCACACGTCTGTCCGGGACGTATTTTCAGACTTCATACGTCCAAGAATCTTCTGCTGTTTTTAGTCCTTAAATCATTGCTAAACTTGTTCTGAGCATGCCTGCCGTCTAAACATGATAACTGCTACAGCAAATCCGTGTCAGAACATATTTTCAGCGCCCACTTCACTAGATTGTATATTGCGCTGGTGCCATCTGCTGGCTGGATGCAATCAGTAAGCGTAATTTCATAGTGACTGATAACACAGGTCATAGAATGAATAAGAAACTTAAAAAACAAACAAACATGAAATGGCAAATTTAAGGCACTATTGCTGTTAAAGCTAGCAGTAATATGAAAAATGCTGAATAGTTTTCCTTTAATAAGAGCTAAACTGTGATGGCTACGGATGACTCCATTGTTCACAGTTCTTGCATTTCGAATTTGCAGTGGTCAATGTGATATGTGATAACATTGGCCATTGAAAAGAACTTTTAACGTAGCTAAATATTGTACTCAAGTAAGAAAAATCTTACTCAAGTAAAAGTAAAAAAGTAGTTGTCTAGGAAATGACTCATGTGACAGTAAAAAGTACATGGGGAAACTACTACTCAAGTAACTGTAAGAGTAAGTTGAGTTATAATTAAGTTTTAATGTAATTGGAAGGACAAAACATTCAATAATCACGAAATCTGGTATTTTCAAAGGAGAGACAAAAAACGAGACAAGCTAAATCATTGCTGAAGGAGCGGTACAAGAGCCACAACTTACAGCTTTTGTAACTTACAGACTTAAAACCAAAACTTTTCAAAGCTCACGTCAGAGTATTCTTACTTCAAATTATATATCAGGAGAAAAAGTATGGTGCTCAAAAACAATTCAAGTGAGTGTAGCTGCGTACTACCCACCTTTGAGGGCTACTGTATAGGCGTAGTCACAATGTTACGCTCTGTTTGTGTATGTGGCACTTACACAGTCTTGTTGTCTCAGGCTGGAACAATAGCCGAACTTCGTTGTGTTTTACAGCTGTATTTAGCCTGGTTCTAACCGCCTGGTTTTGATTGCCCCACTCAGGTGCAGTAACAAACCTACATTTTCTTCCCTAAATTGGAACACATTTCTATTGTGCCTGTATTCCAGTGTATCCACAGAAGTGCCTGTCTGAGTGTGGTACGGACAATTATGTGTTCACACGTGCAGCTCAATCGTCCCTTTGTGCCAGCGGGCCACAGAACAATAAGAGGCGAAGTCACTCCTTGCTGCGTTCCCACTGCAGACGGCAAAGATGGGACAGAGGCAGGCGCGTTATACTGAAGCCCCGCCGGCGAATTTAGCCAGGACTATTTGTGCCCACCGCCTGGAGCACCCTGGGCATCGGTTCTGCTGTCATTACCAGCACTACCAGGCCTTTCCGGAGAGAGTCCTGGGCTACTCTCCTCCCTACTCCCCCAGCCTGTTCAAGAGGCCCCCAGAGCGCCGGTGAGTGCGGCTCCAAGCTGACGGTGACACTTTATTTTAGGGTACACTTATTAACATCTGGTGGTTAATTCATATCTGTTCGTCCCTGTTATTAATGTATTATTCTGCATAACCTTATTCTGCTGCTAATGAGACATTTACTAACACTTTTAAATTAAAACTGTATTATTGCATATTAGTCTGATGTTAAAACATTTTTGAACATGAATTATGATCCTACTAGAGTTCAACACCCCCCAGTTAAAATTCAAATATTTAAGAGTAAAAAGACACGACAGAGGCAAAGCAGCTCCGTGGTCTGGAATTTCTATGCGAAAAATGATGGAAAATGTACTTCTGAATCCAAGCGGGCGGTCACTGTTGAGCTCCATTACATTCCTGTATTAATTACGATCCTAATATGCTTTTGGTAATAACTGAATTTGGGGCTGGGCACTTAATTGAATTTTAAGATCGAGATTCAGACTTGTCTAATCGTCGAGATCTACAGCCAATCCTCTAACATGTTTGGAGCAGAGTTCGGGCTTTGGAGGAAAAGATGTAGCTATTCTCATGGTGTTAAATGGCAATGATTAAAAGTCAATAGGCCTACTGAAAGCCATTTTTATTTTCTTCTTGAAATGAACTGAAGTGAACTGAACAAACAAACAAATGTATGCAATGTTATGCAGAATAAGATGTTAGTAAGGGCAAAGTAACATTGAAATAACTGCATCCGTGTTTGCAAATGAGCTGCTAGTTGGACATAACAATTGTACCCTAAAATAAAGTGTTACCAAGTTAACTGACTTACTTTATAGCTAACAGCATTTTAAACGTTTCTTTACTGCTTGATATAAAAATTCCTACAGCACTTTACTCCAAATTGCGCAATAGCCGATGCACACTGCAGAGAAAAACACATCACAAAAACCACAGAATGCTATCCATATCTCACAATGTTGCTCGTAACAAAAGGGGTGCATTTCTGGGTTATTTTTTTCGTGCAGTCGCCGCTGGTACAAGTGAATCACAGTGTTATATAAGGCACAGCTCTTGTGGGACATCTGATGAAAACTATGGCCCTCAGCCCAGTTCAGAATGACTCACAAAATCTGGCGACACCAAAGGACAAGCAGTTTGTGTTCCACTCAAATATGGCACGACATGATTGCACCAAATGGAACCACAGAATATGTTTTTTATTCTCACAATTATTGGACAAAATTGAGTAAAATCCAAAGTATCAAATTCCAATTTAAGTAGTACAACAACTGCAATCTACAATGAACGACATTATGTAGCTACAACCACTGCTGCGACTTCTTTGTTGTTACTACTTTTGCCAACAAGGACAAATACTTACCATAAAGAATTTTTCATATTTAAAATAGTACTTTGGGGTAGTTCTCATTTCCACAATGCAGGTATTGGACCACAAATACTGCAGTTCGACAGAAATAGCTTTCTTATTTATTAGTGTTACGTGAGTACATCCAATACAAAAGGTGATGTATACTGACTCGGCATGAACACTACACGTCTGCTACATTAAATATGAATACACTTTTATGGAAGTTATTTAAGGTTTGTTTTATGATATAATTGCGAATGTGAAGTGTCTTTTCAAGAGTACAGTATATTCAATTCAGGAAAAAAAACAGCAACAGCAGCAAAATAAAATAAATATATAAAACAAAATATAAAAATATGCAGAACAAATGACTTAAAGTTATCATGATATTCCTTAAGTAGTGGCAAGTTTACTGATAAAAGGCCTATTATTTGTTGTAGAGTTGAGTAGTAATTTTTAACATTTAAATGTTATTGTAATACTAATACCAACGTTGCATATATTTGACTTTACTTATGCCTATTTGCAATACTTTTACCACCGCTGTGTAGGAAAAAAAATATTTACAATACACTTGAGTGCCACAAATGGAAAAGATATTAACTCATTATCACTGTTTAATCAGATAATTACCACAGAGATGAGAGTCACAGTGGGTAAACAGAGAGCGCTCATGTCCCAGTTTATACATTATCTTTTGACTGGTACAACAAAATGTGTGTTTATGGTTCTTTGGAGGCTCGGGGAAGTTTGCCTGTGCACAAAAGCGGATACAGTGCAGGTTTATTGTGAGCTCTTATTGAATCCAAATATACTTTCCCAATAAAGTAATGAACATATGCTGAGCGCTAGGGCTCCTTGATGTTTAGGTTATATAAATGCGATTCAGAATAGTTTGGAAAACATATTGTACTCAATAGAAATGGGCTTTCTCCATATGCTTTCTAGTCCGCACAAACAACCTTTGTTTACCAGAACATGTTCTGCTAAAAAATGGTGAGAAAGTGCATGGAAAATTCCCTCTTTATAAACAACCTCGAGGAAACTGCTCTACCACCCGTGCTGTTGCATTCTACATTTTCACCACTAGAGGCTGTTAGAGTTCTGGCAGAGGAAAGTTACCAGAATGAGGCTGTGGAAAAATACACTCGCTGGTGTACATTGGGGTACACATGCACGTGGCGGTGTGGTGAAAGAACAATAACAAAGACGAGCGGGGAACACCATGTTCAATGAAATGTAGGCTGATGAGGGCACGTACTGTTTAGGAGATTTAACAACACTGTAAATAAAACACCAGGCACTAATAACATGGACGTGAACATTAATCTCATTCAGTCAATTCTTATGTAGGCTTCAGTGCTCCTCTGCAGTCACTGCAGTCTACTCTGTTCTTGACTAGTGTTGCACTCAATGATCATTTAAGCCAGAAATAATAATAATAATAATAATAATAATAATAATAATAATAATAATAATAATAATAATAATTTAACAAAAATGTTAGTAATGTGCTGCTGCTGTGGTGGATGTCCAAAGAGGACAGATACATTGTTTGTTGTTCTACAGCATTTGTTGTAGGCTACTGTATTGATGTAATGGTTTGGATTGCAATAGTAAATGCTGCAACTCTGGGCTAAAGTGCATAGTCTGTAGTACAAAAGTATCCACAAAAACCTCTGTCACAGTGAGCACACATACCACTGTCACGCCAGGACACTTTGTTATTGCCCCCGGGGTGCATTATGTAAATGTTTTAGACACCTAAATGTTCGCATAAGTCCCAGTACCAGTTTGTAGCTGGAGCACAGTGGCTGCCTGACCCGAGGGCTCATTTGCATAATGAGATGCGTGCGTCAGGTGACGTCACGCCGCTCGCTTCATAAAGAGGGCGCTGGCAGAAATAGCCACAGACAGCCGCTTGTGCAAAGCGAAGCAAAGCTCACTCTGACACAGCACTGCGCTCAGCCCTCGGCTTTGAGGTAGTGCATCGCGATCAACCAGCAAATCAACAACAAGCTTTATCTTCACTTAGGTGACCCACCAGCTGCAAACGTGGCGAAAAGTTACTTTCAGACGAGTCTAGTACTCAACATGAGCACAGAGATGTTCGCTAAGACGCCGATGGAGGTGGCCGTCTACCAGTTGCATAACTTCTCCATCTCTTTCTTCTCCTCGCTACTCGGAGGGGACGTAGTATCGGTCAAACTAGACAACAGGTAATTATTTTATTATGAATGCATTTGATCTGCTGGATTGACGTTATAATAGCCATGTAGTATAATAGTTATTATGCATGTGCGTGAATCCATTGTCTTCGAAACGTACACTCGATGTATTGTGCATTTTTACCCGCATAATATTATGGTTACAAAACAGCGTTCATTATGCTGTTGTTGAAAGCTGTTGTTCCCTCATGCCCTTGTAAGGCGTTTGTCAGACCGCACAGTGGAGTTGCACTTTGAACGTAGTTTGGACAGACATGTTGTTTTCTGTTTGACTGGGCCAGTGTGCCAATGCCCCACATTCTAATCTCACTTTGAAATGCCATTCATTCTGTTACCAAAGTCAGACTTAAATATGTACTCTTATTTGGTGAACTTGATTTATTTTGGCTTGCACTTTTGAAGTTATTGCTGGAGCATAGAAAGCAGTGGATGTGCTTTCCACTAAAAAATCGGTCTTCATTGAATCGGTGATTGATGTTGCTTTTCTTCTTTCTTACAGTGCCTCTGGTGCTAGCGTTGTGGCCATTGACAACAAGATTGAACAAGCAATGGTAAGCTGACACTATCAATATCATCAAATTCTGCATTACATGTGCACAACACAGGAGTGGCACATAAATGCATTCTCATGTGTTTATATTGATCAAAACAATGTAATATTTGAGTGCAGCATATTTATTGGGCTACAACACTCTCTCTAAATGCTTGGGGAAGTGTCTGTATGCAGAAACTAACTAGAGCCAAACTTGGACATAGAGGGGATATCAGAGGGATGCTCAACACGACCAACAAAAACAATTCTGTTTTTGCATTATTGAAAACACCTAGAGGTCAAACACTCCACTTCATCACTGGAGAATCCTTTAGTGCTTATTCAGATGGAGTGCTAGTGGTAGTTGACAGCTAAACTCATTCTTTCTGCATGTGCCTCCAGTCTTAACCTTTCTCTCTTTCTGCAGGACCTTGTCAAAAACCACCTGATGTACGCAGTCCGAGAGGAAGTGGAGATTCTCAAAGAGCAGATCAAGGAACTGGCTGAGAAAAACAACCAGCTGGAGCGGGAGAACTACCTACTCAAGAACCTGGCTAGTCCTGAACAGCTTGAGAAATTCCAGTCTCGCATTCCCACGGACGTTCAATTGGACAATCAGAGCATGCAGGTGAACGCGGAGCATAAGCAGCTTCAGATGTGCACCCACAGCTCTGGCTCTGCTGTATAAGTGGCTCTGCTTTGGGGCGAGCAGAGCCTTCGAGTACAGTTATGGACCTCCATGCTGATGAATCCTTCTACACATGAGGGAAACGCATCTTGTAATTGCTAGATGGGACTTGAATGAGCTGTGGATAAGCACAGGACTGGAGATGCTCTGAGTTTGGCGCGGTGGAATCCAGCCCGTCCTCAGATACCTAGTCTCTCTTATTAGACTAGTTCAGCACTTTGTCCAGACCAGAAAGGACGACCCTCCTTGATCTGCCTTTAGCCGAGCCCTCTCCGAAACAAACCGAGAAGAGAAGGCTGCTGACTGGGCTGGCCTTGCAGTCGCCATCTTGAAACGTGGGTGATCACTGGTAGAGGAGTACAACGTGAGATAGTCCTCCATTTTTCTGAAAAAGAGCCCCGATGTGTGGATCAAAAATACAAGTGTCATGGACTCTCATTGCATTTCAATACAAAACCATACACTATAACTGCTATGTGCTTGATGTAATCACTGTAATTGACGTGTTAACAACAGAGGTGGAAACTGCCTTCACTAATCTCCATAATGAGTGACACAATGTAATCTTGTATTGTCTGCAGTTGGGGCTTGCTGCTTGTGGGGGAAGTAATCCTGCTATCTTTGTATGTTTTGTAAAAAAAAACGTTTGTTGTAATTGCAATTGTGAATAATTCTGGGAACAATAGGCATATCTGTCTATCCTGTCAGCCTATAAATCTCAAATGTAAAAGCTTACACCATTGTACATAATGATGAAACGTCCTGATCTAATAGAAGCTAGTGAGAAGTTGCTGTTTCAGATGCACTCCTGATTGTCGTGTGCGTCTGTGTATCGATAACAATGGCATGACAACAGTGCCTGTAGTAGCAGAAGAGGGAGATTTTCACACTGAAATCTGTTGTTGTTCGCTAGCTACCAAAGACTGTTAATTCTTTTTACAATGACAGATACGACCCAGGACCATGTGTATAAAATCACAGGGAGAAGTGCTAAATTTTCTATATTTTTTGGTAAAGATAATGGTGATGTTGCTCTGAAGTGTCCAATGTTTGGATACAGCTGCACAATGGCAATAAACCTTATGTTTACATGATACATCTTTGTTTATTGTTTATTACTGCTGTGTTAGTTACCAAATGAACTCATTTGAAATAATGATCTTACATTGACAAATGCACTCAGGATTAAAGGAAGTTCATAATTAAATCAACTGATAACTGATAGATTCATTCATTTTCTACCACTTGTTCCTGTTAGGGGGGCTGACTGGAGCCTATCCTAGTGACTATGGGCCTTAGGTGGGGTACTGATAGAATCAATGGTGATACAATATCAGAACTTTCCCTAGACATAAACAGTACTTTTGATACTTCTACAACTAAGGAATGAATAAGAAATGTTCTACCACAGCTAGGGATGGTACTATATCACATTTTACTGTTATTGTGTGATGAAATATCCTAATTTTACAATTATTATTTACTAACACTGACAAAACAACAATGAAATTATTATTACTTGCAGTCATTCACATTGTCAAATGGTGTACCTTTCCTCAATTATGTCTCTAGCCTCTTCAAATCAAACCTTCTGAATGAAAAAGTAATGATACTGTGACATGAATGGCCGGAAAAAAGCACTCTACATTTAGTTTCACTTTTTTTTAATGCATCGATTGAAATTCATTTCCTTATATTTGCTTCTGATAATTCTCATAGTTTTTAGTAACTGTGATTTTATTTTGATCCCTCACCACAGCTGGAACTGCAGTACAGCACTTCCACCAAAATAAAACTTTAACATCTAAATACCAAAGAAGCAAGCATTGTTTTGCTTCTTATATGTACTTAAATTATCTGAAAAAATAGATTTGTTGTGCTTTTGAAACGAATTAATATTTTAAAAACAGAAGTTTCTACAGAATGACAGGATGCTCGATTCATTCTTTCTAAGAGGTTTCCATAACACCTTTTACTTTTTAACATTTGCTGTGTTTGTTTTCATTTGCATTTGGGCTCCACACAGGGAAGCTTCTAATTTCAAGTGGTTCATTACAAAACAACAACAACCAAAAAAAAAGAGAGAGAGAGAAAACCATTTTCTAAACATTTTCCAAATTCAAAAAGTAGGCGACCACTAATAACAGAGAGAAACTTGAACAGGCGTATTGAGTGCATTGGAAAATGAAAAACAGTCGGTAGCGTTTCTGATGGTTTTGGCAGACAGTCAGTAGCCTGCGTGTAACCAGATATGTTGTGGCTTCCCCGTAGAGCCGAGCAGATTCTGGACAGCGTACATTTGGACACCTACAGGCCGATAAATCAGTGCCAGTACATTCAGTATTCCCCCCACTGCTCTGGGCCCGCTCTTACATCACCGACCCGCGACTTCCTGCTGTTTGGGATCGTAATAACTGGGATATTGAGGAAAACAAACTAACAATAAAGTTTGGGTTGAAATATCCTCATGTTCACATTTGTCGAGGCGCTACATAAAGAAATGTAGTGGTAGAAGGACTATTTCGAGTCCCACCAGATCTAAACCTAAATTAGGGCTAAACCTGGTCTAAAATTAGACTAGCTGTAAATAATAATTAAACCAACAGACACAAACATCAATAGATTTGTTTCTACACTGCAAGTAATATCTAGGTGAGTTAAAATGACTTCAATTAAGATTATTATTTTGATTTGAGTAGATGCAACACATGAGATGAGATTTTGTCAAATTTTAGTTGTTGTTTTTCTTATTTCAAGGACAAAACGTCTCCTTACATTGGTAGATAACTTTACTTGACATGTTGAATCTATTGCAATCAAGATAGAATACTTCATAAAATTGTCTTGAGCTTTTCCTGATTCTTCCTGTGATGATTGTGATGTCAAACTCATTACCAAACCTCAATGCTGTTTAGCGCATTAGAGTAAAGAGCACCGTTTTTCAATTGAAAGTACAACAGTTAATTGCCACTTCTTTTGATGACAGCTTTGAAAAGTTATGCAAACGCAGCAGACATTACAGCTCCATATCTCACTTACACATGGGTCTGAGGCGGCCTGATTTATGGTTTTGTTCAGAAACGCTCTTGTTCTATTTCAGGAGTGGGTTAGAAGCGCGCGCTCTTGAGTTCATCCTCTGCATGTGGCTTCCATTTGAAAACAACACATTAGAAATCGCACTCCAGGTCATGGTTTATAGCTGCAACTAATCAGGAAGAGACCAGAAAAGCTGTCTGCATAATCTTTGTTTTTATTTCCAGTGTGTGAATATATGTAGTTAAATGTATAAAGAATAACGGTTAATCTTAAGGCTGCTCAATTATGGCAAAAATGTACAATCACAATTATTCGGTTCGTAATTGAAGTCACAATTATTTCGAACTATACCGTCAAAATTAGTTAAAAAGTAATGGTTGTGACACTTCAGTTTACATTTATTGTATGTTTTAGGTCTTGTTGGTAATTTTTAATAATTGTTTTAAGTAACAGACCAAACATTTTAAAAACTGAACCAAAAGATCCCTTCTCTCTCTCTCCAACACAATTGATAGGTGTTTTTTAAAAGTCAGATGTAAAAATACTCAAATGCTTAATCGTCCCAGTTTAATTCACCCGATTAGAAAAGTGTTTTTACAGCAGAATGATCACACATATATAAATCTGAATTAATTGTATGTTCAATTTCAACATTGTTGTAATTTAATGGAGTAATAACTGAAATCACATTCATAAATTCAATTCATTGCAGAGTACTAGTTAATCTCCAAATTTGGCAATGATTTAACAAAGACTTGGTGCACAATTTGAGCACATTTATTCATTTAATCTCCTAAATTAGCTGCTAATCCTTGCTAATACCATAACCATATAAGGTTTTTCCCTGGAGACAAGAGCCATGCCATGTCTTTTCATTAAAACTGAAGTGTGGGAATATCCAAAGGTGTGGAAAAAGGCAGGATTCTTCCAGTGAGCAAAGTTTGTCTTGGATTAAGTGTTATGCAATGATAAAACATCTGGTTTGGATGAAACTTCAGGAGCTGAGCTGGAAAAGCGAGCAGGGCCTAAATGTGGTCGGCGTCGCATGCACAAGTATAATTTGGTCTGACTGCTTGTCGTGCACATATGCTGCTTGTTTGTCCCCTCAAAACAGGCACGACGCAAATATGTCAACCAGGAAGCAGCCTGAAAGACACACATGTCACAACTGCATTTCATTTTTGTTTTGCTTGTTGCTTTTTCTGGAAATATTATGATGAGTTGGAAATTGTGCATGGCAGGTTACATAAGATCGAAAAAAAAACCTAAAAGAAAATTATCCTCCAAGGCACAAAAATAGCATTGGACATTACTGAAACATATTTTGATATTTGATTTATTTGGGGTTTCCTGACAGGCCGTGCCAAAGTGAAGAAAGGGGAAATGTATTGAATTAAAACAAGATACAGTTCATCCTCTGTTCCTACATGTTGTGCCTCTTACATGTGCATCAATCAGACGTAACACCTGTCACCAGTTCATCAATTCTTCACTGATAAAATGTCCAGTTGATACGTCTGTTCAATAATGCGTCCTGATATGAAGGTCAAAGTGAGTTATTGACTTCTTCTGTCGGTGCTCATAATGTTAATTACACTAAGTTCCTTGATCAGAATGCAGCACGACCTCTGTAAACCAAACAAAGGTGACTTGTACCTTTCTATCAGACAGCATTTACACTCGCATTTTGTCCACATTTGATGTGGAAAAACAACATTCCTCAGATTAAACCTACGTCAGACATGCACTGATGTGAGCCTTTTTACCTCAAAGAGATGTTTAGTCGTCTCAGATAAATATCCAGAAGCCTTCAGCATGCATGACTTTGGTTTAACATTGTGTTCTTTTAACCTTGACCCATGAGTGACGTTAATCCTTTGTATTTTTGCTCAGTTCAAGACTAAAGCATAGCGTTTGATTTGGCATGTGGCGTTGAAGTAGCCTTTAGATACAAGTGCTCTGCAGTACCTTTTGTGCTTCCGTATACAGTATATAATTAGGTATGTGGCCTCGGATCTGGAAAAACAAATGGTCCAAACTCGCAGCCCAATAATGCTTGAATCCTTAAATCTTAGCTTGTTATTTAAAATGTATGATTTGCAGCTGACACAATTAACTTTTGCAGTCCAATAAATGGTGGGAAATGCACTTGAGCTATGTTTGCATCTGATCTGAGGGACCGCAGGAATGTGGCCGACCAGGACATCTCATGTCCTGGTCATCTCATGTCCTGGTCGGCCAAGGTTATGACCTTTGGGTTTTGGATTTATAGTGATACTCTAGTTCATGGCACGGCAAGACAGCAGGAGCCTGGACACTCTTTAGAGCTCCAGAGGCACCCACCGAAGCATGTGACATCACAGGGTCAAAGGGCACTTGCAGTTGCATAAGGTGAATGATAAAGAAAACAGTGCATCTGATCATAATGCAGCCATTATACGCTCAGAATAGATTATGAGGGTCTCTTGCTTACATTAGCTGTCTTCACTCCACCACTATCTCACAGTGTTGTATTTCTGAGTAGAACTTAATTACTTACGTCATTAGACAAAAAAACTTTTGAAGAAAACTTGCAATTGCAGTTGTAGTTGAAAAGAACTTTTGAAACTAGTAATTGTACTTTTATGTTAGTATTTCTTCTTATTACCTAGATGTAATTGATATTTTCCATGCAATACAAATGTATTGCAAAAGATGCATTTGAGTGACTGTGGGTTTTAAACAGCTTCACTCTCCTCTGTAGATTTGGCTTTATGTCAGGAGCCAAGAGTCAGTAGGAGGTTAGGAGTAGTCAACCAGACACAGTCAAATAAAAATGGTTCTAGAGTATCCCCTTTGGCTTGTTAAATAAGTACGTTCTGTACAGTGTTGAATTTATTTGGTACACTAGTTGCTGCAGAGTGAGATTAATGTAGCAAGATTTTTTTTTGTAAAATACACATCTGATGATTGATTTCTGCCTCATCAAAAAACTTGGTTACATTATCACGTTTATTGGGGGCTGTCCCCCTGGTCTTAAACTTCGTTGGTCGTAATATTGGAAATGGTCGCGTGCTGTTACAGTGGGTTAGTCATACATGTGTGACATTGGTGACAAATTTCCCTTTGGTTATATGAGTAACAACAGAATCCACTCCCCAAATTTGTGGGATGTGCTATGACGTTCAAAAAAAAAAAGCTCGACTTTGAAAAGGCTGAGCTCATTGTGACATTGTCAGGGTATGTCATAGATTTGGTCAGTGAATAGTCATTTTGGTGGTACTTTTCATTCAGAGTGTGTAGTTGCAGGTAGATGCCCTGTGGCCCGCCTACACCTGCCTGCTCCAGGATGTCTCTCCTGAAGTGAACGCTGTGTTCTCTGGGCTTTACAACTTTCTCAGGTTTTCCGGGTTTGTGAACTTTACAAGGCCTTATTTATTACCACTTTAAGTTGTCCCCAGCTGTGTGTAAGCGCTGTAGATCACAAAGCATTTACCACCCAATCTTTATGTTCCTTTATTGGCAGCAGTGGTTATGTCTCAGTCAGGCCACCCTTGTGTTTTATTTCTTTTCTACTCCACATTCACCTGATTCACTGCAGATGGGGCAGTGGGAAAAACAACATGTTTTCAATATTTGGTTTTGTAATGGTTCTAACTTGACTCAGTCAAATGAGACATACTGTTGTGACATTGTCGCTACAGGTAATCTGGATTTACGTCAATGTAAATGAGCAGACGGTTTAAGTGCCCTTGGGCTCTTAAATGAACTGTCAGTCACAGTGTGAAACCTGAGCTCTTATCAGATGGGAAAAAATGACTGCTGAATACAGTGCATGAGGGTAGTCAATATCAACATGACTTAGCACATTCTTAAATATTCCAATATTAATGCATTTTTTCCCCTTTCTAAACACTGAAACTGCCTGATTTATTCACCGCTCAGTCATACTCAGTAGTCCTATACTTCTGGAGCCACAGCTGCCCTGGGCCAGACTGACACGAGGCTGCCAGTCCATATCCAGAGTAAAATGTGTACATTTGAACTATTAAATGTATTTGTTTGTTTATTTTTTATGATTAGTGCTAACTAAAGTTCAGATTAATTTAGTGCATCATAGCAAAGATTTGTTTATTGTTTGTTTATTTACTGTGTGACCGCAGATCGGTGCCTTTCCATCACTAAATCATATCATGGGGTTTGTAAGTTTGATGCAGCGGCTGGACTTGAGCACAGACATTTCAGTGGAGACACTAACAGCTGCTGAGGCTCAGGTGACAGTGAGGAGACAACAGGCTGTTAGAGAAGTTACAAGAGTTACAGAGTAAGACACACCGGCAGAAGTGTCACCGCTCTGACAGTTTTCTAGAAGGACATGGTCCCGAGGAGCACATAGAGTGTGAATACTCTGCTCCTGATACTCACCTCTGCACTCTCTGAAATAACTGGACATACAGACCTTCCACATATGGGAGCATGAGACCTAAAGCCCATACTTCATGAGAAGCTAGTTTGTTCTTGCACCTAGAGCTGTAAGAACTCCTGTTCTGCACTTCATGCAGCTTGTTCTTGTTTATCGGCAGAGCAGAACTTTATTCTTGCAGGGCTGTCAGATTGATTGGTTCGATTTTCAAAGTGGGTCAATAGTAAAATTATTATTATTATTTTTTTTTATGACTATAAAAACATTTCAGCCACTTTGAT